>VWZK01003465.1:108329-138676 GCA_013396935.1 Baryphthengus martii | reverse complement strand
AGCAGCTCCAAGGGCTCTCCCAACCAGAAAATCTCTACAATTCTATGATACTTTTCACTTAATTAAAGAGCTTTTGAGGTTCAGTAATCTTTTTCTAAGGAAAACCAGATCTGTAGGAGAACTACCACGCAGCTCTAGAGTATTTACAATGCCATTAACTCCATAAAAATATCTTCTGAAAGTGGGTATTTGAAGGAGAACCTGTAACAGCACAGGATGTGGCCCTATTTTTGTACACATTTATAGGGGCAGAGAAACGAAACAACAATTTCTACTTTTATGGCCATATTCAAAAGCTGGCACCAACAGCTGGGAGGTACCAAGAACAACAAAATCCAGAAAGAATCCCTCAAAAAAGGAAGCTGGAAGAATATTTGTGCAAAGCAGGAAAACTAGCAGCGTGTTTTTCCTGGGAAGGACACAGGCGGCTGCCAAGGTGATGGGAAATCCAAAGTGTTTATCATTTCTATGGAAAGGCTCTTCCAATTTCACTTGATTTTCTTTCTTACCTTCTGACGTCTTCCAGGCCTTCCAGAGATCTTCCACGCTAATGAGCTTGTCTTCTCCATGGAAGGTGCTGTGCTTGACTGTTGGGTCATGATAATTCAAGTCCTCCCTCAAGAACTAGGAGAAGAATAAACAGCAGGATTATGTTTTGATTCATCTTTTAGAGAAATGAGGAGCATTAAAAACATTAAAATCTTTCACGTGTTGTCCTTATTATGACATCCACAGGTTCTCACACAATAATTTCCATGTCAAAGTCCTCACATGTCTGAGATGCAACGTCTCTGGTCTTTCAATCTCTGACCAAAACGACATCATCTCCTTACTACATAAAACGGTTTGGGTGGGAAGGGACCTCCCAAAGCCATCTGATGCCATCCCCCTGCAGGGAGCAGGGACATCTGCAACTCGAGCAGGTTGCTCAGAGCCCCATCCAACCTCCCCTGCAATGGGGCCAGGGATGGGGCAGCCACCACCTCTCGGGGCAACCTGGGCCAGGCTCTCACCACCCTCAGCACCAACAATTTCTCCTTCTCTCCAGTCAAAATTTCCCTCTTCTGGTTCTTTTTGCCACACCGACAAGAAACAAGTCAGCTTAACAACCTCAGAACGGTTCTGGTTGGAAGATGGAGTCCAACCCTTGCCCCAGCACTGCCTGGTCACCACCATCCCACCTCCTTCAGCACCAGACCTGCAACTCCAATAATTCAAGATGGGCTCTAGAAGGTCCTGCATTGGCATCAAAATGTAGGTCACCAAAATCACCCGACGCTGCCCAATAACGGCATTTAGTGGCAGTTTCTGCGTCAACACGAACTCTATCAGGGGTTATTTTATTCATAATTGTAGCTGTAATAATATATGTAAATATATATTTACATATATTTCTACAATAAAATAATTATTGAAGTATTTTCAGTTCCTGCACAAAACCAATCGATCGCCTCTTCCAAGGAAAACAAGTCCATCATTTTATGAAAATGAACATTCTCTGCAGCACATCCGAAAGTTTCTGTTCCTGGTAAGACAAGCCAGGAAATATTCAGTCATATCTATGTTAGATTAATTTTAATACTGATAGAGTATACAAAAATAACATTAGAGGCTTTGGGGATTGCAGACTTCTCTCTGAATTACAATACCTACAAAAATTCAACTGAACGGCACCATGGAACCAACTTCATGGAGTAAGAATCCAGAAAATTAGTATTAATTTGACCTGCACCTTCAAATTGAAGCTGAAGAAAATGCCAGATGAGGCGTTTTCACTATAGAATGAGCCACTAATGAAAAATGATAGGTATATATATAGGCTGTACGGTCTGCAGACCTGTCACAGCGACGCGACAGATGAGTTGTCTCTCATAGTGACGTGCTCCGGTGTGTTCCCACCCTGCTCCGTTTCAGCGTCAGACGGGATGGAAAGAGAAAACATCAAAGAAAAGTGAAGAAAAATGCATTAAAAAAAAAAAAAATAAGGGAAAGTGGAAGAAAAGAGTGATGAGATTTGGGACTCTCCTGTGTGCAGGAGGGAGGGGTTCCCGGGATGGGAGGTAAGCGAAGGACGTGGAAATGAGAGAGAAGAAGAGGATCGCCCACGCTCCAGGACATGACCGATGCAATAAAATTAAAAGCTAATTTCAACTTCAGCACCAGGGCACGGCGACGGGTCTTCATTACAGGCCCTTAAAGTGGGTAACACAACTACACACACCGAACCGTCTCCACAGCAGGAGAGTCTGACACCAGAGTATTTCCATGTCAGACAGGGCACGACAAACACCGTGAAAGTTCTAACTTCTGAGGCTCCTTCCAAACCCATTCAGAGGTCACCAAGGCCACCAAAAATGACCCTGGGGCCTCACTGCTCTGGTGCTTCCCAGCCCATGGAACCTTCAGCCGCTCTTCCCATCATGCTGAAAAATGGGGAAAATGAGGAAAATGGGGAAATTCGGGCAGCTCCAGCAGGGCAGAGATTTCCTGATGGAGTCTCATGAGAGGTCAACGCGCGTCCGCCCGTCTCATCGACCCGTGACCGAGCGGGAATGCGGCAACGTCTCCTGGTGCTGCCACCACCTCCCACCGGGACGAGGGATCAGCTGCCGCTTGGTATATTTAGCTCCGGGGAGCAGAGGAAGGAAAAGTGATCTCCTGCAGCTCTGCTCCAGCGCTCGGCCACCAAACAAACCCCACTCCAGAGACCCGCCGGAGGGGACGGCGATGGCGGTGGGGAGAACATCGCTGTAAATGAGCGAGGAGGGAGTGCAGGATGGAGTCATCCCGTCCTCTGACGAGCCGGCCAACGGGTCATGGGGGTGTCCTGCCCCTCTGCTCTGGGGAGACTCCCCAGCAGTGCTGGGCCCAGCTCTGGATCCTCAGCCCAGGAGAGACAGGGAGCTGTTGGAGCGGGGCCAGAGGAGCCCCAGCAATGGTCAGGGGGCTGCCCCTCAAATCCTGGGCTCAGTTTTGGGAATTCCCTCCCAGAAGGACCTGAAGGGTTTAGGTTGGAGCTGAGGAACAATTTCTCCAACCCCCTCCAGAGTTGTCCAAGGCTGCCCCAGGCTGTCCAGGGCAGGGCTGGAGTCCCCCTGATTCCTGGAGGGGTTTCCAAGGCGTGGAGATGTGGTGCTGAGGGACAGGGCAACACTAGGAATCCATGGGCTTGAAGGTTTCTCCCTTGAATCATGGAATCAGGGAAACCTGGTTGGAAGAGATCTTTCAGCTCCTGCAGTCCCAGCGCTGCCCCATCCCTGCCAGGGCACCACTAACCACTCATCGCTTCCCTCAGCTCAAGCCATTTTGACATCTTTTCTGAGTTAGCGACTTCCACTAGAATTGCAAACAGCTTTTGTCTTGAAGCCCTCGAGATGTGCGACCCCAGCTGGGGGGACCACAGGTTGAGAGACACCAGGATTGGACAGAGCAATCCCACCAACCTTATTTCCTCAGGAAACCAGGCTGCCAGCATCCGAGAGACTCGGAGCATGAACCTACATCTGAGATGGCCCTAAACGGTTGGAGTTGCCTTTGGAGCGAGCGCGAGGAGCAGAAATAGATCCCTAATTAGAAGATCTCCCCAGGAGGGACAGTTCTGTCATTTTAATTGAGGTCGCTGATGTCATCTCCAGCTTCATTGACAACGCTCTTCCAGAAAGGGAAAGGCAGTGATGGGCTAAGGACGGCATAAAGGTGTGTGACAACATTTCCTCTATAAATGGAAAATTTGTACAATACGGTGTCAGTCGCCTCCTCCCCTTCAGCCCAGTCAGGTCTTGAATTCAAACAAAACGTTCCCATAACTCGCCCCAAACGAGAAAGGGACAAAATCATCAACGAAATACAAAGTTCTCAGCCAAGCAGGGTTGGTATGAGAGCGAGGAGCCAAGCACCCCTCTGCAGGTGTCCTCCACCAAAGACCACGGCGCTCCACCACCGACGTCTGTGAGACCTGCGGCCTCTGATGAAGCTTCAAAAGCTTTTGGGGAACAAGTGATTAAACCCAAGCTCCAAAATTACCTCATCCTCCAGAGAAGGTGGCTTTTGTCTTTGGGTTTTTTTTTGTTTTAGTTAAAGGCATTAATAGAATCACAGAATGGGTTGGGTTGAAGGGATCTTACAGATCATCTCATCCCAACCCCCTGCCATGGGCAGGGACACACCCCAGTAGAGCAGGGTGCTGAGAGCCCCATCCAGCCTGGCCTTGAACACACCCATGGGGCNCCAAGCAGGGTTGGTATGAGAGCGAGGAGCCAAGCACCCCTCTGCAGGTGTCCTCCACCAAAGACCACGGCGCTCCACCACCGACGTCTGTGAGACCTGCGGCCTCTGATGAAGCTTCAAAAGCTTTTGGGGAACAAGTGATTAAACCCAAGCTCCAAAATTACCTCATCCTCCAGAGAAGGTGGCTTTTGTCTTTGGGTTTTTTTTTGTTTTAGTTAAAGGCATTAATAGAATCACAGAATGGGTTGGGTTGAAGGGATCTTACAGATCATCTCATCCCAACCCCCTGCCATGGGCAGGGACACACCCCAGTAGAGCAGGGTGCTGAGAGCCCCATCCAGCCTGGCCTTGAACACACCCATGGGGCTTCTACCATCTCTTGGAGCAACCTGGGCCAGGCTCTCACCACTCTCACCATCACAGTTTCTCCTCTCTGGTCTAAATCTCCCTCTTTTAGCTTCAACCCATCCCCCCTTGTCCTGTCCCAACAGGCCCTGCTCCAAAGTCTGGCCCCATCTTTCTAACAGGCCCCTGGAAGCCCTGAAAGGCCCCCAGAAGGTCTCCGCAGAGCCTTCTCCAGGCTGCACAAGCCCAACTCTCCCAGCCTGACCTCACATGGGAGCTGCTCAAGCTCCTTGATCGTCTTTGTGGCCTCCTCTGGACCCTGTTGAGATGAAGAGAAAGGCAAAGAGCAAAGAGCCGTAGTTTTCCAGGCAACTCATCCAACTCAGCTTCACCTCTGCGCACGGCTGACCAGCCACCAGCACGTTCTGTTCTGAAACTAGATTCAGATGTTTGTTGTTCTGTCACAAATCCACTTACTGAAAAATAAATCCCAAGTATATAAACCAACATCAAAGGGTGACTGCTCAGAGCGACTCTCTGCAGCGCGGCTCGGCAAGAGCTTCTGCCTCTACATCGGGTACCCTCCAAATGGAGACCTCCTGAGGTCCTGCCCTGCACAGACCACCCTGCGACCCTGAAGATCCCAGAGAGGCTCCCCAGAGCCCATCCTCTCCTGGGGAAACTGGAGGCTGCTTCCTCTTGTCCTGGTGCTTGTTCCTTGGGAGCAGAGCCCGACCCTCCTGGCTCCAAGCTGCTGAATGTCAGGGAGTTGTGGAGAGCCAGAAGGTCTCCCCGGAGCCTCCTTTGCTCCAGGCTGAACAAGCCCAGCTCCCTCAGCCGCTCCTCCCCACACTCCTGCTCCACACCCTTCCCCAGCTCCGTTGCCCTTCTCTGGCCACGCTCCAGCCCCTCCAGCTCCTTCTGGGAGGGACAGGCCCATAACTGACCCCAGAATTCGAGGGGCGGCCTCCCCTGTGCCCAGCCCAGGGGGCACACAGGGCTTCTTTCACCTGCTGGAAGAATCAGGGTGCACAAAGATGAAACATAAAAGCCGTGAAAGGCTTAAATTTGAGCCTCTTGCATTCTTTGAAATAATCTCTCCAGCAGCTGTCCCACCACCAAGGACAGGGAGGTACCGGAGGGCTGCAGGGGACACGTGGGGGCTGGACCTGATAACCTTGACAGCAGGGACACCGAGCGCTCCGGCCATCGCCGGCTCACCGAGGAAAATACTTGAAATACCTTTTTCAGTACTTTCAAAGCCCCTATTGAAATTTAATTTAATGCAACTTTAACAAAAGTACCAAGATTAGCAGAGGCAAAAGCTCCAACCCTGTCGATGGAATCACAGAATCATTTGGATTGGAAAAGACCTTTAAGACCATCGAGTCCAATTGTTGCCCCAGCACTGCCAGCTCCACAAGATACAATCTGGGGTCACTAAAATACTCCATTTGGGCCACAGGTAAATAGACAAAACCATCAGACCCCTTCCATCTGCACAGACCTTCTCGTGCACACAAACACCCTCCCTAGACAGCAAGAGCTGGATGTGAAACGCTCAGGGTGTTGTTTGGGAATAGAAGTGAAACCAGGCAAAGTGACCTTCAGGTCTCAGAAAATAGGTGTATTTAACACGTTGACCAGATTATCCCACAAACTCTGGTTTATACTTTATTTTCCTTATTTTCTTCTATCTTGAACTCAAAGACACTTGTCACAACTCACTTGTGAAAAGAGGTGTCACAACCACCATAGAACTCCAGCATGGTGGGGGTTGGAAGGTCCCTCTGGAGCTCCTCTGGTGCCACCCCCCTGCTCCAGCAGGGTCACCCAGAGCAGGGGGCCCAGCAGCGCAGGGTCCAGGCACCTTTGGAATCTCTCCAGACAAGGAGACTCCACCACCTCTCTGGGCAGCCTGGGCCAGGCTCCAACCCCCTCCCAACAAACAAGTTGCTCCTCCCGCTCCCAGGGAACCTCCTGGCTTCCAGTCGGTGCCCGGTGCCCCTCGTCCTGGCGCTGGGCACCCCTGAGCAGAGTCTGGCCCCAGCCTCTCGCCCCCCAGGGGCCCTTGAGCTCTTGCTCAGCCTTGCTCAGCTCCCCTCTGGGGCTGCTCTTCTGCAGCTGAACAGCCCCAGGGCTCTCAGCCTTTCCTGCCCACACAGATGCTCCAGGCCCCTCAGCAGCTTCCCAGCCTCCCCTGGACTCTCTCCAGTAGCTCCTGGTCCCTCTGGAACTGGGGCGCTCCAAACTGGTCCCAATACTCCAGAGGTGTCCTCCCTGGGCCAGAGCAGAGGGGCAGGGGAACCTCCCTCGACCTGTTGATCACACTCTTCTTGCACCCAATCACAGAATCACAGAATTTTAGGGGATTGGAAGGGACCTCAAAGATCATCTAGTCCAATCCTCCTGCCGGAGCAGGAACCTAAATGACATCACATAGAAAGGCATCCAGGCGGGTTTTGAATGTCTCCAGAGACAGCAACCATGGGCACACGCTTGTTTCCACAGACACCTCATTGTGGTGTGACCTTCGCCATGGCCCCCACGAGCCACAGCAGCTCTGCTGCCCTGGTGCCATCGGGGCATCCTGGCTGTCACCAGATGGAAGGTCCCTCACCTGGATCAGCACTTCTTAGGGTTTCACTGGGCTCGGTTTAACACCCTTTGATGGCCTCCAGGTTTTGACCTCCCACAGCACGGCAACCACCGCTGGCTGGAGCACGTTGCTCATGGTAGAACCTGGTGCTGGGCTGCACTTGGGGTTGGAGGGACAAGGATGGGTTTGTTACTCTCTGACAGCAGCGTTTGCACAGGAGCTGATCTGTGTTTATACATCTGAATCTGCTTTGGCAGGGTTTGGACTTCCAGAGGTCCCTTCCAACCACCACCACCCTGGGATTCTGTGGGTAGATGAGGGAAAGGAAGCCATTTAACACGGGCACTCTCGTGCTGACGACTCCAGAGGTGGAAGCAGCACTCCAGGCGGGATCTCAGCACACACGGCACTGCACTTCGCTAATCCATGGGCAGCTACTGAAGTGGATCTTGGGAAGGGAGCTGGGGACCAACACTGTCACGAATCCCAGCTGGATGAGCAGGGGAGGTAACATGGACCTGTTGGAGCGGGGCCAGAGGAGCCCCAGCGATGCTGGGAGGGCTGGAACCCTCTGCTGGGAGGCCAGGCTGGGAGAGTTGGGCTTGTGCAGCCTGGACAGGAGAAGGCTCCACGGAGACCTTCTGGGGGCCTGTCAGGGCTTCCAGGGGCCTGTCAGAAAGAGGGGGACAGACTTTGGAGGAGGGACAGGACAAAGGGGGATGGTTCCAAACTAAAAGAGGGAGATTTAGAGCAGAGAGAAGGAGAAATTGTTGGTGCTGAGGGTGGCGAGAGCCTGGCCCAGGTTGCCCCGAGAGGTGGTGGCTGCCCCATCCCTGGCCCCATCGCAGGGGAGGTTGGATGGGGCTCTGAGCAACCTGCTCGAGTTGCAGATGTTCCTTCTCATGGCTGGGCAGGTGCTGGACCTTTAAAGGTCGCTCAGCCCAAAGCCATCTACAGTTCTATAATGTGCAGACAAGAGCAAGGTGAGAATTGTGTTCCCTGGAAGGAGATGACAAAGAGTGAGAGGAACCAACTGGCGTGGGCAGGGGGTAATTAACAGGAGGCCACTGGGAGCACCTGTCAGGAGTGGACACCACAACTCGCAGCAAGGACAGGCAACGGTCTGCTCCGCAAGCTCAGCTCCACTTCCATGATCAGGAAGGGATGATGGACAGAGTAGAAATGGGAGGCGAGCTGCTGGGACCAAGCCAAGTGACACAGGAGGCCAGGGTCTGATCCGTCCGCCAGAGGAGTGAAGAGACTGGTCACAGCGGCAGCTGCGACTCCGACCCCCTCTAGAAACAGGGTTTTGTTCCTGGTACAACAGCAACACCTACACCCGACCCAACGGCAGGAAAGCGTTGAACAGAAGATGCTCTTGGTGCTTGTACAACAAGCTCTGAACTACTGCAGAAGGAGGCCAATTGCTACTCAGAGAGACACCAAAACGGCCAGTTAAAGCCCAGCCCTGAGGACAGAGACTTATCCTCCGTTTAATAAGAGGGGAGGACTGGATTTTCCTGGGGCTGCCCCAGGAGCCAGCAGAGCTGCAGCTCCAAACACTGCAGAGGGAGAGCTGCCTCCAGGGGAACCACCACATGGAGGAAAACAATTGAAAGCTTTTCATTTGTTTTAATTACTCCCTGAAGCGGGATTTGGGCAGAGGGAAGGGCACTGCAAGCTGGGAACAGCCAAGCAATGCCACCAGCTCCTGCTACAGAGGCTGCTCAGCTCCAGGCTGCTGCTGGGCCCTGGCCCTGGAGACGCCTCCCAGGAGCTGAAGGTCCCTTGTCGTGTCTGGATTCGGCCAATAAACTGAACTGCTGCAGCGGGAACACAGTTGTCACATTCACCATCGAATCCCAGCGTGGTGGGGGCTGGAAGGTCCCTCTGGAGCTCCTCTGGTGCCCCCCACCCCCCTGCTCCAGCAGGGTCACCCAGAGCAGGGGGCCCAGCAGCGCAGTGCCCAGGAGCCTTTGGAATCTCTCCAGACAATGAGACTCCCCAAGCTCTTGGCCCAGCTCTCCAGCCCGTCCAGATCTCGCTGGACAGTTTGGAAACGCACCGTTTGGATCAGAACCTTGGCTCCAGACAGCTCACCACTGCCCCCACCAGAGAAAGAGACAGGCGGCCAACAGCCCAGGAGTTTCACACCTGGATTTCAGGCACATCCCCCCCCAGCATCCCACAGAACCACCCTCTACAGAGCCCAGCAGCCGAGCACTCACCTCGTCGCTCTCCTCCACATCCACGTTGCCGTTGGCGTCGTCGTCCATCTGCTTGTGGATGTTGCGCACGGCTTCGAAGCTGAGCTGCTCGTCTTCATCGTGGCACAAGGGCTTGTCGATGCGGCAGAATTCTGCTGAGGGAGAGGACACCAGCGTCAGGCGGCTCCCACCAACAGAAACCACCAGCGAGATTTCTCACCAAGCTTCTCCCGTCTGGAAAGCCCTTGGTGAGCACCAGAGAAAGCAGCTCAGTGCCGTTCCTTGCAGCAGGGCCATGTGCGCCAGACAGAGTCCTACGGAACCCGTGACAACCAAGGGAAGGTCATGGCCTCAGCGAGGCTGCTCTGCTCCAGGTCATCATTCTGGTTGGTTGGAAAGGACCTTGGAGCTGCTGGAGTCCCAGCGCTGCCCCAGCCCTGCCAGGGCCCCACTGAGCCCTGTCCCTCAGCACCACAGCTCCAGGGCTTGGAAACCCCTCCAGGGAGCAGGGGGACTCCAGCCCTGCCCTGGGCAGCCTGGCACACGCCTGGACAATCCTGGAGAGGGGGTGGAAGAAATTGTTCCTCAGCTCCAATCTAAACCTCCCCTGGGGCAACACAAATCCTGGGGGACGATCCCTGCCCTGGCCCTGCTGCCCCCCCAGTGCTGCCCCCCCAGGATGCTGGGGGCTTCTTGTCCCCCAGGCACTCTCGAGCTCATCTCCGGCCGCCTGGCGACCAACCCCCCAGGGCCTTTCCCACCGGTCACTTTCCGGCCGCTCTGCCCCAGCCGGGAGCGGTGCCGGGGGTTGGGGTGACCCACGGGCAGGACCCTTGGCCTGGGTGACCCTCATCCCTTTGGCGTCGGCCCCTCAATCCAGCCTGGGCAGAGCCCTCTGCAGAGCCCCCCACCCTCCAGCAGATCCACGCTCCATCCAACTTGGTGTTATCTGCAAACTGTCTGAGGGAACCTTGATCTCTTCAAATGCTTCTCCAGCTTTTCCACCGCCCTGCGACCTCCCAGTGCTGCGAGGGCTGATCTCACACCGGGGCCTTCTCCTGCTCATGGATGTCCCACTGGCAGGGGCAGGGGAGGATGCACCTCTGCTTTACCTCCTGCCTCACAACGCTCGTTTCTCTCTTGGAGATGTTGGGGTTGGCACTGGGTCCAGTTGGGACCTTCTGGGACTCAGAGTTGGATGTTTATATGAGACACCAATTACAAAGAGTTGACCCTTCCTCCTGATTATGAAATGGATTTTTCTGGCTTGTTTTCCACGAACTTTTCTATGTTTCAAGATTAACACTTTGAATTTTGCTGCAGGCCCAAGTCCCACCTGGACACAATGCTGGGCAGCCTGCTGTGAGTGACCCTGCTGGAGTCCCTGTAAGCACCAAACGTGGCTGATCCTGCCCTTTCACGGCACGGTCACACGGTGACACGCCACGACGACCACAGACCAACGCTGCACAAATGCCAGGAGCCAAGAACTTCCCCCGGTGGTGGGCTCTGTGCATGAGACGCGTCGAAAGAAACCCTTTTGGTCTACAGTTGACCTAGATGACTTTTAAAGATCCCTTCCAACCCAAAATATTCTTTGATTCTGTGAAGAATCATCCAGAGGTGACTGCTTTGAGATCACTGTAAAATCAGTTCCTGGCCCAGTTCCCATTAGAGAGGTCTCATGTTCAAAACTCAAAGAGAGTTCAGCCTGAGCTCCTAAGAATTTGAGCAGAAAAGTTCAAATTGTGTAGGAGCACCTCAAAAGAACCCCGCTTTAGTCCCTTCACAACTTCAACTACATCATGTTGCTCCAACCTTGACCCCATTCGACCTCCCCTGGAATGGTTCCAGGGATGGGGCAGCGACCACCTCTCCGGGCAGCCTGGGCCAGGCTCTCAGCACTTTCAGCATCAAAAACTTCTCCTCTCTGCTCTAAATCTCCCTCTTGTAGTTTAAACTCACCCCTCCTTACCCTACCAAAACAAAGCTCTCCCCTGCCCAGCACGGCAGGGCTGTCCTCTCCCACGTTGCTCGCAGCCAGCCACCGTCGGAAGCTGGTGGAGATGAGGGACACCTGGACCCACAGATCCTGCTGCTCGTGCAGCACCCAAGAGGCAGCGAGTGGAGTGGCAGCCGGGACAGCGCCGTGGAGGGCACGGCGTGAGGAACCGCAGCAGCTCAGGAGGAGAAGTCACCCTTTCCATGCTCAGCCGTGCCAGGAAACCTCCCTCCTTCCATTACACCCAGGGAGGGGCGGTAGGCGAGTGACTAACGGCACCGATTGTGCGGCCGGGACGTTGTCCGAGCGCTTCCCAGCGATCGGGGTGAAGCAAATGCTTCCTCTGTTGATTTTCACTGGCGAGCGAGAAGAACTTGGCAGCGCTATTTTAAATATTCTCGGATGCCCTGACGTCGCTCGGCACAGATTCGGGTTTCGCCTCCCGCCCCGCCAGAGTTTTCTCCATAGTTAGTGCAAAACGAGCTCGAAACTTTGGGCCGGGCCTTCCTGGGAGGCTTTGTCAGGCTGGGTCCGGTGACAGGGCGAGAACACAGGACGGCCGCTGAACTGACACTGCCCTTGGACTCAACTTCAGAAGGGAAGATGAAATCAGGCGAGCAGATATCTCCCAAAACATGACGTCATCACCTTGTTCTGAGCCTCTGCTTATTATTGTAGCAACGGCCGGAGCGACGCTGGCAAAGGTCAAACCATAGGAAGGAAAGGTCGTCTTGTAAAACGAGAGCCGGTTGGTTCTCGTTAACACCCTTCTAACCACCTCAGGCCTGAGCCCCAAACCGTGTCCATCCTGCATTCAGGCAGCGAGACAGAATCACCGAATCCTTGGGGCTGGGAGGGCCCTCTGGAGCTCATCTCCAGCAGGGTCACCCGGAGCAGCGGGCCCAGCAGCGCAGGGTCCAGGTGCCTTTGGAATCTCTCCAGAGAAGGAGACTCCCCAAGCTCTCTGGGCAGCCTGGGCCAGGCTCCAACCCCCTCCCAACAAACAAGTTGCTCCTCCCGCTCCCAGGGAACCTCCTGGCTTCCAGTCCTGGCGCTGGGCACCCCTGAGCAGAGTCTGGCCCCAGCCTCTTGCCCCCCAGGGGCCCTTGAGCTCTTGCTCAGCCTTGCTCAGCTCCCCTCTGGGGCTGCTCTTCTGCAGCTGAACAGCCCCAGGGCTCTCAGCCTTTCCTGCCCACACAGATGCTCCAGGCCCCTCAGCAGCTTCCCAGCCTCCCCTGGATTCTCTCCAGTATTTCCCTGTCCCTCTGGAACTGGGGAGCCCAGCACTGGACCCAATACTCCCAAGGTACCCTCACCAGGGCAGAGCAGAGGGGCAGGAGAACCTCCCTGACCTGCTGCCCACACTCTTCATGACCCCCCAAGAGCCCACTGGCCTTCTTGGCCACTTTTAGCTCATGGTTATAACCTGATGTCTCCCAGCACTCCCAGGTCCTTCACTCCAGAGCTGCTTCCCAGAAGCATCTTGAGCTGATCTTGTCCAGCTCAAGGACAACCCGGGGGTATTTCTAACACAAAGGCCAAGAATGAAGCAGGACCTTGGAAGCAGCAGAAAGAGCAATAAAACTGTGGTTGCGAGAACTGGCCTCTGCTGATGCCAATTAACAGCCACCAAGGTAGTGAACAGAACTTCTTGTCTCCACCCAGGCCAGGAAAGGCCCGAATTAAGGCCATTTTGAGTGATTTCATCAGCAGAAGGCCCTGCACTGATAAGAGTTTTCCCCAGAGGGCATGGGCCACTCCCCTCCCTGCCATCTCGACAGGCTGCAGCAGCACAAACACCCCAGCTGAAGAAAGGCCAGGGCGAGCAACCTTGCCCAAGACAGAGCAAAAAGATGATCCCACAATAACTCTTGTCTCCAAAAGGGAGACAAAAAAAGACCTATCCATAGGCAGGTCATTCCTTGGGCTCCTCTTGAGTGTAAGACGATGTCATGAAGGCTTAACAGCCAGCAGCCCTCGCCCTCCATGCCACACGCAATGACACTCCCTGTCAGGCCACTCCAACACAAGGCACGGCGCCTTCAGTGAGGGAAAGCCTTGAGAGGAGTGTGAAACTGGGTTGGTTTGAGGAACATCTTCCTCTTCCAGAAGGCCTAACACTGATTTTTTTGCTACAGCAGTTTCTACAGACAGGTCCGGTCTGGGGCCTCACTGCTTCTCCCAGGTTGCTCTTGGGTGGCAGATCACACCAGGATTTAGGGCTTGACTCCCGGACCCCTTAGGAGCAGATATAATCATCTTTACTCCCCACTCCACCTCTCTGAGTCACCAGCAGACTTTTGTCTCCATTCCCTTCTCTGCCTCAGGCCCTGTTCCTTATCTCCCCTCCATCGGCCCTACAGTCCCATCTTCCTTGCAGAACACAAAGGCCCTTCTCCCTCCCTCAGGGTGTTCTGACAGACTGGGAGGAGGACCTGGGCACTATCAGCCTGTGCCATCTTCAGATCCCTTCTTCTGCCATTGTCCTGCCCTCCACCCATCCACCCTCACCCCTCGGGGCGCAGCTCTCCCCTCTAAGGTATTTTGCAGACTGCTCAGGGGCCCGACTGCCACCCCTGGGTGCTGCGCCACCCCTGGGTGCCACCACCCAGGAGACCATCAATAGACACTTGGGCCTAAGTGCTGGAGCAGACTAAGCAGAGCTGGAGGGACATCTCTGAGGTAAACCCTTCCAGACCCCACTTTGCTGGGATTCTGTGACATCCAGGATGAAAAATCAGTTCAGGTTGGTTTTATGAGCAGATTAGAAAGACGAGTCTTATGAAATAGCTTAGAAGTTCCACCTCAACATGAGGAAAAAATTCTTTCCTGTGAGGGTGACAGAGCCTGTCCCAGGCTGCCCAGAGAGGTGATAGAATCTCCTGCTCTAGAGACTTTCCAAACCCACCTGGATCTGTTCCTGTGTGTCCTGACCTGGATGATCCTGCTCTGGCAGGGGGGTTGGAATCGATGATCTCCAGAGGTCCCTTCCAACCCCTACCATTCTATGATTCCATGACACTTTCCAGTCCCATCCCTTCTCCTGCTGGGACAATACAGTATATCCAGTGGAATACAGTAAATCCAGTGTGAACATCCCAGAATCCAAGCCTGGTGGGGGCTGGGATTCTGGGAGCTCCTCTGGTGCCCCACACCCTGCTCCAGCAGGGTCACCCAGAGCAGGGGGCCCAGCAGCGCAGGGTCCAGGCGCCTTTGGAATCTCTCCTGAGAAGGAGACTCCACCACCTCTCTGGGCAGCCTGGGCCAGGCTCTGGATACCAGAAAATACCAGGAAAGAGAGGTGACAACTGGCACGAGCTGCACAGAGCGTGTGTGGAGGCTCCATCCACAGCGACACTCAAAACTCATCTGGACACAGCCCTGGGCAATCAGCTCCAGGTGACTCTGCTTGAGCAGAGCTGGAGAGGACGCTCTCCAGAGGTCCCTGCCAGCCTCACTGGCTCTGCAACATCAAAGACTTTTCTTCCAGACCTTTTCTTTCTCATGGGAGGTTCTCTCTGATGAGAACTCTTGTTTGTTTAATTTCGGGTTCTCTCAAATTTCTCCTCCAAGGTCCCATTATCTTTAACAAGGCTGAAGCGCCGGGTTAACGCCACCGCCGCCGATCGCCCCAGCAGGACAGGGCTGAGCGGCAGGAACCAGATTAGATAGCGGCTTAATTATAACAATTGCCATTTACATAACTCCCTTCTATAAACACTGCAGTGGGAGCCAAAATAAGTCTCATATTTGGGGAACAAGAACCGTTTACATATTTTACCAATGTAAACAAGAACTCAGCTTAACTTCCTGGCGCAGGGTTCCTCCCCTCGATTCTGTTTTTCAATTAAAAAAAAAACAAATGCCAAGGAAAACTTAGTAAATTTTAACATAGGCGGCGTTAAGAGGTTTTGTAAGGAATTTATCCAGAGCTGGTGGCCCTGGAGGGGTGAGGAATGTGAGAGGGAGCTGAGATTTTCTGTAAGGCTGTAGAGAGGAGCTCAGGGAGCAAGGAAAGGGGCAGAGACACTGGAGGTTTCCACCTCTAGTCACCAAACAACAGCCCGACAACGTAACGAGAGCAACGGCCACTTCTACTGCCAGCAAAGTGCTACAAATATCTTCATACTCCAGGTTTACACCGCGCTGATGGACATCGGCCGTGTAGGGACACTGACTGAGTAGGGACATGGAGTAGAGACACTGACCATACAGAGCACGGCCGCCCACTGCCTCGTCTCTAATGTGTAATATTGACACGGGTATCTGAAAATTCACACACAGAACCACAGAATCCTTATGGTTGGAAGAGCCCCTGGACCTGCTGGAGTCCCAGCGCTGCCCCAGCCCTGCCAGGGCCCCACTGAGCCCTGTCCCTCAGCACCACAGCTCCACGCCTTGGAAACCCCTCCAGGGAGCAGGGGGACTCCAGCCCTGCCCTGGGCAGCCTGGCACAGGCCTGGATGACCCTGCAAGGAATGGAAGAAATTGTTCCTCAGCTCCAACCTCAACCTCCCCTGGGGCAACTGGAGGCCGCTTCCTCTTGTCCTGGTGCTTGTCCCTTGGGAGCAGAGCCCGACCCTCCCTGGCTCCAAGCTGCTGAATGTCAGGGAGTTGTGGAGAGCCAGAAGGTCTCCCCGGAGCCTCCTTTGCTCCAGGCTGAACAAGCCCAGCTCCCTCAGCCGCTCCTCCCCACACTCCTGCTCCACACCCTTCCCCAGCTCCGGTGCCCTTCTCTGGCCACGCTCCAGCCCCCCCAGGTCCTTCTGGGAGGGAATTCCCAAAAGTGACCCCAGGATTTGAGGGGCAGCCTCCCCAGTGCCCAGCCCAGGGGGACAATCCTCTCTCTAGCCCTGTGGTTCTCTGGCACATCATCACCGGAGCACACGCACCCAGCCCTCGAGTCTTACCAGAAAACCTTCAGCTGCTCAGTCCCCACGAGCAGGAGTTCAAAGACAGACGTTCTCCTGTAATCAAACAGCTGGCACGATGGCAACCCACCCCTGTACCCAACTCAAATTAGCAGTCTAGAAAAAATGTAAATCCAACCGGAGATGAGACCATTTGATCTATGATACACCTTTAAAGGAGGTGACAATCAGGGAGATCCCCTGATCTCTCAGGATCAACAAGAGAAAGCTATGGAAGGTGAAGGGAGATGCAGGAGAAAGTCCTCCGTGATTCACCAAGACTCCTGGCACTACAGACACTTCACATCACCACCAGCAGCCCAAGGCAGGAAGGAATTGGGCGGCAAAGCGACACGGTTGTACAGCTGCCAGCTCTTATTCAATTAAAAATTCAGGATTTCATCCACAAATGGGCTTCTCTCCTTGGCCCAAGCTCAACATCTATTTACTTCAATGACTTGCGCATCACTGACTGCAATTAGCTGTCTTCATCTGCCCCAGGCAACAATTTACCTGGCGAGCACCAGCAGAGCTTCGGCCCATCCCTTCCCAACATCCCCACACCTCCCTGGGCCAGCAGCAAACCCCTTTCTAATCCCTTCTTCCACCCCATCCCGTCCACCACAGCCCCTTGCTGTCTCATCTTCCTCTTCAACGCTCAGCCCATAAAAATCACGCTCACCCCCAAAATCAGACGCCACCCCACAACAAAATAAACCTTCTTCCCTCTGTTGGCATGAGAAGCAACAACCACCAACCCCACCCCAAAGCCCAGACCCGTTTCTGCCTGTCCCAACAGTGCCCACGCCCTCTGCCCGAGCTGCCTCGACACCTGCTCTGGGAACAGTAAGTCATCCCATTTCCTGCTGGAAGCAGTTCCACGGAGAAGGACCTGGAGGTGCGGAGGGGAGTGCAGACCCCCAGCGTGTTGGGATTCCGTGGGCTCCTGCCCACAACACCATTGGAGGATTTGGGGACTATTCTGCCCGCGGTGTTGCTCCCAAACCTCTCCAGACAAGAACATGACATCCTTGCCTGGGTGCTCTGGCCTCAGAAGTCCCAATTTCACCTATTTCTTTCCTGAGAAATTCTTGTTTGGCCTCTTCAGGCCCAAAGACGGTGAAATATTTCTGTTGAGCTGGCTAAGTAACAGAAAAAAGCTGGTTTAGTACGACCCTGTATGACAAAGTGGCCTTGCCTGGAGTCTGCTAGAAGACACCACATTGGGTCCTCCTGCAAGATGCACAGCAAGGGCCAAAACATCCCATGGGCAGGAAAAAGTTCTAATGAGCTTAAATAATTAGAGATTGGGTTTCTTCAAAACAATAAACCCAGGAATCTAACTGCTTACACATTCCTGAGGGAGCTGGGCTTGTTCAGCCTGGAGCAAAGGAGGCTCCGGGGAGACCTTCTGGCTCTCCACAACTCCCTGACATTCAGCAGCTTGGAGCCAGGGAGGGTCGGGCTCTGCTCCCAAGGAACAAGGGACAGGACAAGAGGAAGCGGCCTCCAGTTGCCCCAGGGGAGGTTGAGGTTGGAGCTGAGGAACAATTTCTCCCACCCCCTTTGGGGTTGTCCAGGCCTGTGCCAGGCTGCCCAGGGCAGGGCTGGAGTCCCCCTGCTCCCTGGAGGGGTTTCCAAGGCGTGGAGCTGTGGTGCTGGGGGACAGGGCTCAGGGGTGCCCTGGCAGGGATGGGGCACTGCTGGGACTCCAGCAGCTCCGAGGTCACTTCCAACTCAAATGATTCCATGATTCTATGAAACCTGCCCTGCCAACCACTACTATCCGTGGCTGGGGCTCTGGGGTGCAGCTGGAGCTGTGCTGCAAAACCACGGTCCCTGCACCCGATGGCATCGAGGGTCTGGCTCACCCTGCAGTGCCCGCCCTGATCTCCAGCACCCGGGATCAACACCCCTGCTCTGGAAAGAGACAAGGAAATCATTCCATGGCCCAAACCAGCCACACGGGTATTTTGAAAGACAGAAGCTCAGCGAGGACTGGGAAGAAATAGATGTCAACCTGAAGAGAGGCAACAGAGGTGAGTCAGCGGTTCCCAGCAGCCCCGGCCCACGGCAGGCGGCTCGGAACGCCGGGCGGCTCGGAACGCCGGCTGCCGCGCACGGCGATGCAAAGCTCAAAATTATTGTTTCTAAAGTGAAAGAAAAATTGCTAAAAGTCAGGAAACCACATAATGGCCGAGTGAGTCACTCTCGCCTGGAGAATGTGAGACGCCAAGGAAAGCCAGGGAGAAATCAAAGAACAACCCACAATCTTTCTGCTGCTCCATCGCCTCATCCCCAACCCGGGCGAGCCGTCCCTGCGGCAGCGCTCACCCAGAGCCAGCAGTTCCCTGTCCTCAGCTCCGGGACATGACACACGCTGCAAAAATCCTGGAGGCAAGAAGAGCACAAGACACATAACCCCATTGCACCACTGAATCGTTTTCTTTGGAAGAGCCCTTGGAGCTGCAGGAGTCCCAGCGCTGCCTCATCCCTGCCAGGGCCCCACTGAGCCCTGTCCCTCAGCACCACAGCTCCACGCCTTGGAAACCCCTCCAGGGAGCAGGGGGACTCCAGCCCTGCCCTGGGCAGCCTGGCACAGGCCTTGGCAGCCCTTCTGGTGGTTCTATGACTCTGTGGGTTCCACGTGTTGCTGCCTGTGTCTGCTGCTCTCCTACAGCATCCAGAACCTCTGGGAAGGGTCCGGCTCCACCTCTGGGCATGGCGATGGGGTGGCTCCAGACAGCAGTGAGGTCTCCCTGTGACCTCCTCTGCCCCAGGCTGAACCATCCCGATGCCTCCGATGACGGTGGTGGCTCTGCCAGACTCACACCAGTACATCCACACCTTCTCTGTACTGGGGAGCCGCAAAGTGGGCACAGTACCCAACGGCCTGCTAAAGGGGAGGACCCTCCTTCTTGGACCTGATGCAGCCTCTCCTGCCTCCCTCACCCAAGGGCACTCTGCCCACGGGCAACTTCTTCACTATAGTCCCCAGATCCTCTACTGCAAGGCTGCTGAGCAGAGTCGTCCCGCAGTCTGTGTCCCTCGGCAGGGTTCTATCCCGGACTCAAGACTTTGCATTTGCTGTTGGTAAACTTCAGGGGTTACGAAGTTCCTCCCAGTCCACTTCTCCTGTTTGGTCAGGTCCCTCCAAGGGACACCTCTGCCCTCCAACACTCCCCGTGATTTGATGTGACCAGCGCAGGCTACAACATCTGTGGAGAAGGGAAGAGTTATGAACTATCTGTCTGGAATTCTGCAAGGCCCCTGACACAGGCCCACACCACATCCTCCTCTCCAAATGGCAGAGACACATTTGATGGGTGAAGAGTTTGGTGGATATGTAATTGGTTGGATGGTCACATCCAGAGGCTGGTGGTCAATGGCTTGATATCCAAATGGAGACTGGTGACAAGTGGTGACTCTCACAGGTCCCTACTGGGACCAGTGCTGTTGAATATCTGCATCAATGACACAANGAAGGTCCCTTCCCACCCAACCCATTCCATGACTCTAATCTGCGTTCAGCTGTCGGCTGGGCTGCACGGTGCTGCTACCCGACAGCTGCGGAGAGGGGACAGAAAAGACAGCACCGTTCACTCCTGAGCCTCCATCCACCTCGAGCTGCTCCATCCACCCTGACCACAGCCATCCCTAGGATCACAGGAGATACTACATTTGAAAGAACCTACAATATTGAGGAGAGTTTAAAGAAGCCTGAAGTTTTCTGCAGGCGAGGAAGGGCACGGCAGTGCTGTGCTTGTGCTTCCAAAAGCCGAGGAGATGCCAGATCAGCTCGAGGCTGAGCTCTTCAGCTTCTCAAATGCATCCAGGTGGGACTCCATTTTATCCCCAGTCCAAATGAACTCGTTCCAGCAGCACCCACCTAGACACCAGCCAGTGCTACTTCAGCTACCGACCAAAATATCACAATAAAAGCGTCACAGAACTTCCAGAATCCCAGCGAGCAGACAGGCTTCCCCTACCACTCACACTCTGAACTCCATTTTCTTCTCCTTCAAAGTACTTCAAGATTGATAGATTCAGGATTTGTCTCCTGAATCACATCACCGCTGCGGTGACGCAGCCTGAGGGATTACATCGGCTGGCTTCGTAGTTCCAAACCACACACATCGGTGAATCGGGTCCAAAATGCATTTCACCCCATTATTTTCTGCTTACAGCTACAGAAGTGGTGTTTGGGCTTTCCTGGTTGGTTGGTGGGGTTCTTTTCAATATTAAGAATACTCAGAATGCTTCAAAATGTTATCTGCAAAATCTGGAGGCTCTTTCTTCGCTCTAATTGATCTCACCGCAGAAAATGTTCATTTCCTGGTAGACATACATCAGTCCGACCGGGAAAAGCCGCTGCGAACGGCAGAGAGTGGCAGGACAAAGAGCAGGTTTCGTGTCACAGCTCCTCGTATTTCTAATACTTGGGTAATTTTACTATCTGAATATGCAAGGGCATGTAACTCCTCGTATCTTCACACACCTAACTCCTACGGCTCTTGCCCTCTGTGTACGACTACGAGGCATCAAGAGATGATGAGACAAGAGTCTGGAGCAAAGGAGGCTCAGGGGAGACCTTCTGGCTCTCCACAACTCCCTGACATTCAGCAGCTTGGAGCCAGGGGGGTCGGGCTCTGCTCCCAAGGAACAAGCAGCAGGACAAGAGGAAGTGGCCTCCAGTTGGGCCCTTCCTCCTTTGCCCCTTTCGTTACCATTTAACACGTAAAATGTGAATCTGTGAGAACGGCGTTGCTAAGAGCACCTCCACGTGGCCAGGATCTCGTTCTTGGACCGAGGTTCCCGACTGTCGCCGTTGTGCACGTAGAACCGAATGGGTCTGCGAGCACCAAGAACAACAAAACTTGGGGTTTCTGCAGATTTGTGTCCTTTTGTTCATGAGCTGCTGCTTCCTCCTCTCCTCACGCTTTCCCTTCCTCACTCTCTGCCCCTCAAAGTGCCGTGCTGTTGGGTTTCTCTTCCACCACCTGCTGGGGCTGTGGGTGGCCCCTGTGTGCTCACGGGCCTTGGGTCCCTGCATCACAGAACCATTCAATCATTTAGGTTGGAAAACACCTTTAATATCATCAAGTCCTGATCCTTGTGGAAAGTGTCAGCGAACTATACGTGAGACCTTTTTCTGGTGGAGTTTTGGGAAGTAGGAGGATAACAGGATGACTGGGAAGGGTTGTTTTCCACAAGAAGTCAGGCTAACAGATGCATACTGCTCTTGAGGTCCAGGTTCTTGAGGTATTGTTCTTGGTTCAAGTGGCCAAGAAGGTCACCAGCATCCTGGCTGGTGTCCAACCCAAACCTCCCTTCACACAACGTGAAGGTATTTCCTCTTGTCCTGTTACTTGCTACTAATTGTGCCCCAGGGGAGCTTGAGGTTGGAGCTGAGCAACAATTTCTTCCACCCCCTCTCCAGGGTTGTCCAGGCCTGTGCCAGGCTGCCCAGGGCAGGGCTGGAGTCCCCCTGCTCCCTGGAGGGGTTTCCAAGGCGTGGAGCTGTGGTGCTGAGGGACAGGGCTCAGGGGTGCCCTGGCAGGGCTGGGGCAGCGCTGGGACTCCAGGAGCTGAAAGGGCTTTTCCAACCAGAACAATTCCGATCCCCGTTAACGTGCCTCCAGCCCTCGGAAGGTTTTGGTGCTGCCGCTGGACTGGCCGGGTGGATGCAGAGCTGGTGAGGAGCGGGGTCACCTCGCCACGGCAGTGAGCCCATCTCAGTGACCACACACACCTTTTCTGTTTGCGATGCCTCCTGCAGTGCCCGGCCAGCTGTGAGCACCCACACGTCTGGGAAGGAACGTGAGGGGGAGGACAAAGCACTTCCTTAATCCCAACCCAAATAGCAAGTTCTGACAGGAATCTTTCCTGGTCTGTGATTAGAGAAGCAAAGGTCTTGTACCTTCGTACCTGAACCGGACACCGTCTGCGTGGAGGGTTTATGGAGTGTCCAAGAACACATCCATTCATCTATTTTTTTTCCTCTCTTTTGCCCTGTGTGCCGAAGCACCTGCCGTGCCGTGGAAGCGCGCCTGGGCCGCTCGCTCTGAGGACCAAAGCTGGAGCGTTTCCCAAGTCAAGATTCTGTTCCCTTCCCAGTCTGTACGTGATTGATCCTCCTCATTGAAACTCCATGGGGTGTGTTTCTTACCAAGTAAATAGTTATGGAAAAGATACTGTTTGTTCAGTTGAAATAATTACAAACGGGGTCAGACTAAACTCCAGGTTTCTGGCTTCACGCCCAGCCTGGCTTTGAATGCCACTTGGAAATAACCCGGAGAGACTGACGGTGCAGCCGCTGCTTTGGAGGCTCAGCTGGGAGTGCAGGAGCTGCTTGTTAAATCAACTGTTGTGCAGGTGGAAGTGGCACATGTAGCACAGAGCAGATCGGGGCCCTCACTCCAAGAAGGGCAGTGAGACCAACCTGGCTCCAAGCTGCTGAATGTCAGGGAGTTGTGGAGAGCCAGAAGGTCTCCCCGGAGCCTCCTTTGCTCCAGGCTGAACAAGCCCAGCTCCCTCAGCCGCTCCTCCCCACACTCCTGCTCCACACCCTTCCCCAGCTCCGGTGCCCTTCTCTGGCCACGCTCCAGCCCCTCCAGCTCCTGCTGGGAGGGAATTCCCAAAACTGACCCCAGGATTCGAGGGGCGGCCTCCCCAGTGCCCAGAGCAGGGGGACGATCCCTGCCCTGGCCCTGCTGCCCCCCCAGTGCTGCCCCAGCCAGGATGCTGGGGGCTTCTTGTCCCCCTGGGCACTCTCGGGCTCATCTCCAGCTGCCTGGTGACCAACCCCCCACGGCCTTTCCCGCCAGGCCCTTTCCGGCCACTCTGCCCCAGCCGGGAGCGGTGTCGGGGGTTGGGGTGACCCACGGGCAGGACCCTTGGCCTGGGTGACCCTCATCCCATTGGCCTCGGCCCCTCGATCCAGCCTGGGCAGAGCCCTCTGCAGACCCCCCAGCCTCAATACATCATGTACCAGAACAGCCTCCTTAGAATAACAACGTTCTTATTGAGATTTCTTTGAACTCTAAAGCCCCTGCAGCAAAGCACTTCAAGGGCTGAACAGGCAGACATGAGAATATAAATCTCCAGCTGAATCAAACTGTAGCTTATAATAGTTTGTAATCAAGACGAGTAATCAACTTAAGTGTCCATTAATTAAGTGTTCATTTAATGTCTTCAGAAACAGAACACTTAATTTATGTTTTAGCTAATTATAGACTGCCACAGCTCCCAACAATTAGAAGAAGTTATTTGAGCTATTTTTTAAAATTATTATTCCGAAACATGTGCTTTGAAGCACAACATAGACCACCAGACTGGAGAAGGACAGTATTCAGTATCCAAATGAAAAACGAAAATATTGTGATTACTGCACAAACACGAAGAGACGACAAGAACAATATTATTCTCATAGCTTATGAACAATTAAATCCTAACAGCAATGTGCATCTGGTCTCGAACGAGGCACGAAGGAGGAGATTATAACGACACGGCCGATCGAGCAAGGGGATGCCCTGCTCCTGGCTGTAAAGAATGAAGATTTTATGGATACGGAGGACAGGAATATGGTGTTCCATGATTCAACAGAAAACGCACCCACTCTGCTTAAAGAGTTACAACACAACTGGCTTCTGGTCCTATCCAACCAAAGATCTCAGCCCCATCAGCCTCTGTGCTCCAGGCAGGAGTTAAAACGAAAGAAATGTGTGAAATCTTAACCCCAGGGGCCGGTCAGTGCCGGGTCCCAAGGAGGGGAGGCTCACGGCCATCCTTTGCCTTCCAGAGTTCACAGCAAGAGAATAATAACCCAGGTGGGCACTCGGAGGGGGAAAAAAGCATTTGGGGTGAAAAAGTTTCTTAGGTTTTCAGGCTACGTCAGCTGATGTGAAAAAAAAACCCAAATCACAGAACAAAAACAAACCAAAAAAGAGATGTGTTGTGTTCCTCTGTCCCACCAACACCTGCTGACCAGCAGCAGCCCAGGGCCACGGCCACTGGACACGCTGGTGATATTTCCCCTCCCGAAAGCAGCGCTATCGCCTCGGCAGCATTTCCAGACGCCTTGAGCCAGGAAACAAGCCACTAAGTTTAGCGATCACCAGGCTACCGATAAATCTCTTCTGAGTCCCCTTCCTCCTCCAGGGCCGTACCTCGAAGGCAGCGGATCACTCGGAGCAGCAGCAAAGCCAAACTGTCACCGTTTACTCCCCTCTGGGCTTCCTACCAGCTACGGCATCCGCAGAAGCGACAAGAAGTTGTCACGCTCATCTTCTGGTGACTGCATCGCGCACACGACCCGCTCGCCTCGTTGTGCGGAGACGCTGAGCGAGAAGGAGCATCTTTGGCTTGAACGGTCTTTGCGGGGGCCATGTCCTGCTCTGAGCCCACCCAGACTGCTCTTCCCTTCAGCTGGCGAATGAAAATAGTCCTTTTTTTTTTTTTAACTAAGTGGTTGTATTTGATGGTGGGAGCTCTGGCAAACTGGCCGCTCACTTTATGATGACCTACAAAGATCTGTACGTTTACCCCGCATCGGAATTTTTTTAAAGCAGTAGCTCTTGCAGCTCTCCAGGGCAGACACCGTCTCTGCAGGGACCAGAGCAGCGGCAGCACCGGGAGCCGAGCAGCTGCTCTTGGGCACGTTAGACTGAAAATAAAAACATCTGTCCGTGCTTAAAACGCTGGGTTATTTCTGCTGTGGTGACTGAATGCTCCGCCATTCAGCACCAGCGACGCCCGAGCGACAGAACCCTGCTCACTAACGGCGTCGTTTTGGCCAGCGCCAAACTTCGCTGTCAAACCCCAACGCAAACGCAGGGCTGTCTGAGGAACACAAGCCCGGGCTCCTCTAAATCTCTTGTAGTTTCTCATTAAATAGGAAAAGAGATCCTCTTGTCTTCAGCTCTTCGGGCAGAAAATGTTATCCCTCCCAGCACCAGCAGGAAGGGGAAGAGGTGCCGCAAGTTTTCCTCCTCTGCCCCACACTGGGAGGCATCTCCTGCGGCTTCCGACCAACGCTCCCTCCCCTCCACCGACACCAGGCTCATGCTCCGCACCCAACCCTTCACAGGCACTTCTACCAACGCTCACCTGAAGGCTCCATCGATCCATAAAACCTTTTCCCTCTTTCTTTCCGAGGTAAATTTTCTCTTTTTTCACTAAGACGCTTGTATTTGGCGCGATAGCCGAGAAACCACACGACAGTGTTTGCTCTACAGACCTGCTGAGCAAACCTTCACCATGAGCTTGGCCATTTCAGAAAAATTCAGCCAATATCAAAAAAAATGAGGAGCCCTCACATTAACCCCAGAGGGTGCTCCCACCCGAACACTCCGTGGAGACGAGTGCAGAGACAAGGCGGCGGTAAAACGGGTTTATAACGGCACTAACAGCTGCTGCTTTAGGTTTTGAGCTACTGGAAGATGACTGCAGTTAAAAGGAACACAATCGAACAGAATAGCTCTTAATTCTTTGGAATTTTTTTTTTTTTAATCTTTATTGGGACTGGTATAAAAACCAGGAAGCTACAACTATTAAGGATAAAAACTTAGGTAAAAAACGATACTGAAAATGGTGCATTTTCCTCCTCAGACCCTCCACATGAAGTCACAAACCGGTCTGTCAAACAACCACCAAAACCACGTTTGCAGGGCTGCCTGGTTCTGCAAAGCTCAAACCCCCGACACAAACGCTCTTCCTATGAAGGAGCAAGAAAATTGGTAGGAAAATGTTAACAAAATAAAGGGAATCATCCCATAAATCCACAGCCTGGAGGGACACGAAGCTGCCGGCCACCTCGTCAGTCACAAGTGGCCTCTGACAACCCTTGGTGGCTACCGACCAATTCACACCCCAACCCAACCTCTCTTCTGCCTTCACAAACAACGGGATTTGCTGAGCAATTGCGGACAAGGAGACAACTTCTTGCTATTAAGGTTCAAATTCTCCCAAGGAACAAGCACCAGGACAAGAGGAAGCGGCCTCCAGTTGCCCCAGGGGAGGTTGAGGTTGGAGCTGAGCAACAATTTCTTCCACCCCCTGTAGAGTTGTCCAGGGTTGTGCCAGGCTGCCCAGGGCAGGGCTGGAGTCCCCCTGATCCCTGGAGGGATTTCCCAGCCCTGGAGATGTGGTGCTGAAGGACAGGGATGGGGCAGCACGTGGACTTGATGAGCTCTGAGGGCTCTCCCAACCCAAACGATTCTGTGATTCTAAGTCCTTGATCTCTACTCTTTCTAGATAAGCACCAATAGAGCAGGTCTGAGATGCCCAACACCAGCAGTCAGAGCTTCCAGAAGGAGATGCAGCATCTCACATGGCCCCACCGCGAAATGCATAGAACTACCAAATGGTTTGTGTTGGAAGGGACCTTAGAGATCATCAAGTTCCAACCCAGAAGGGAAATGGTTGGAAGGGCCCTCTGGAGCTCCTCTGGTGCCACCCCCCTGCTCCAGCAGGGTCACCCAGAGCAGGGGGCCCAGCAGCGCAGGGTCCAGGCACCTTTGGAATCTCTCCAGACAAGGAGACTCCACAACCTTTCTGGGAAGACTCTTCCAGTGCCAAAATTCCCATTCCACCCCGCAAATGCAAGTGCAGGGTGACGAGCGGAGCACAGTGTGCCGCTTCCCCCATGAAGAGAGCGGTTTATTCACAGGCCCTGCTGCTTCTCCATCTGGACACATTTCTGAAGGTGTGGGAGGTTCTGTGAAGGAAGGTGACCCAGCAGATGAACAGATTCACATCAAGGTGCTGAATTTACTTGACAAGCCAACCCAGATTTCAGTGAACTGCCCGGTGAGGAATCGCACCTTGGCCACGCGCAGGAAATGATGGATGTCCCACAGGCCGGGCCACCGAGCTGACCCTTGTGAGACGGTTCAAGTCCCTGCTCTGCCAGACCACTTTCTGCCTGACGACGGGATCTCTGCATTTCAATCCTTCATCTGAAATGGGGAGACTTGGGTTCCGCATCCCACAGCAGTCTGAGGTTAAATATCAACCATCACCCGGAACCCGCAGGGGTTTGAAGCAACAATCCCAGTATAGGCCTTTGGCCAACACTGGAGAGGAACCATCTCTGCTCACAGGTCCTCAAAGACCCAAGGGGTGAGTTTGTTTTCAAAATTACTCTTATCTGAGAGAATCAGGCTGCCCAGAGAGCTTGGGGAGTCTCCTTGTCTGGAGAGATTCCAAAGGCGCCTGGACCCTGCGCTGCTGGGCCCCCTGCTGTGGGTGACCCTGCTGAAGATGAGCTCCAGAGGTCCCTTCCAATCCCCCACCATGCTGGGTTCTGTGAATGGCAGTTCGAGAGTTTCTCCCAATCCCAGAGGAATCGCAAGAGTGAACAAATGACCCGTTTCCAAAGAGAATAAGGAAGAGGTGGAGTGAAACGTCTCCCTCCTCTCACCCCTTGGGTACAATGCCTGGCGAGGGTGGTCCGAGCCAAGATGCCGGATCCTCACCACACTCCCAGCCTTGGCCCCTCAGGAGCGTGTCCGTGCAATCAGCGCTGGCCTCACGGGCTCTCTGTGCAGCAACTGTTGTTCTGACGAGAGATCAGTGGTGTAAACAGCTTGGGCCAGAAACCAACCGAATTCTGCTGAAAAAAAAGCCTGGGGTGAGCTGCTTCCCGCCGGGGAAAGCGGAACCCCTCCTTATGGCACTGGGAGCAGGAAAGCATCTCAGATATTTCACCTTGTTCGGCTGAGCAGCTGAAAATAGCCAGCAGATGAAAAACAAACCAGTTGGACAACTTCTCCAGGATGTGAGGCTGAAGTAAAGCTGGAGGCAGCGCACAGGACCGAGGACGAGATGTCTTCTGCCAGAGCAGGGGGCCCAGCAGCGCAGGGTCCAGCCGCCTTTGGAACCTCTCTAGAGAAGGAGACTCCACCACCTCTCTGGGCAGCCTGGGCCAGGCTCCAACCCCCTCCCAACAAACAAGTTGCTCCTCCCGCTCCCAGGGAACCTCCTGGGTTCCAGCTGGTGCCCGGTGCCCCTCGTCCTGCCACTGGGCACCCCTGAGCAGAGTCTGGCCCCAGCCTCTCGCCCCCCGGGGGCCCTTGAGCTCTTGCTCAGCCTTGCTCAGCTCCCCTCTGGGGCTGCTCTTCTGCAGCTGAACAGCCCCAGGGCTCTCAGCCTTTCCTGCCCACACAGATGCTCCAGGCCCCTCAGCAGCTTCCCAGCCTCCCCTGGACGCTCTCCAGGAGTCTCTGTAAATCCTCATTTGATAACACTCATCTCTGCAGTGATGTCACCGGAACACACCAGATACCTAGACTGAGATACAGCTTCTGGCTGACAAACCCACAGGGCTGGGTCTCACCCCCACTAAGTCAGTTAAGCACAAACCATTTTTCCCAAGAGGGAAAAAGCCCCACAGGTGAGTGCAGGAACGAGAAGAGCTGCAGGGAGGCTCTGCAGGACTACGAGCACTCCTCCAGCGCCCACGGATCACGGCCATCCCAGGTGACCCTGGCACCTCTCTGCTCTGCCAGGGCCAGGAGGACAGCCCCTGGGTGCGACGAGGACATCCCTGCCCCTCTGAGAGGGGCCTCTGCCCGTAGGGCTGCCAGGTCTGTTACCGTCACCGTTCCCACTAACGGTCAGCACCTCCTGTGTGAGCTTTCACACCTCCTGCAGTATTGCCCCCTCATTCAGAGGGCCTCCAGGACACAGCTTCACCACCCGACCGTTCCCAAGGCCAGGAGAGCTACGGGAGGGCCGTGCCAGGCAGCCAGCCCCGACCGACGCTGAGGAGCCTCTTCACCTTCCCAGGATGGTGCCAGAGGGTTGCGGCTCACACCTCTCTGGGGAGCTGGGAGCATAAAAGGCCATCTGAGACCCTGGGCATCTGCCACAGAGTAGAGGGGCCGCTCCACAGGGCCCCGCGTGATCCTACACCACCAAATCCCACCAGAGCTTCTCCAAGATGGGATATTTTTATGCCTCGGTCCTGGCTTAAGGCACTGGGTCTTGTGCTCCCGGGGAGTAACCAGCCCAGGTCCTGCTGTGCACATGGACACAGCCAGATGTGCAAGGGCTCACCACTCATGGAATCTCAGACTGGTCTGGGTGGGAAGGGACCTCCCAAGGTCATCTGGTGCCAGCCCCCTGCAGGGAGCAGGGACATCTGCAACTCGAGCAGGTTGCTCAGAGCCCCAGCCAACCTCCCCTGCGATGGGGACAGGGATGGGGCAGCCACCACCTCTCGGGGCAACCTGGGCCAGGCTCTCACCACCCTCAGCAACAACAATTTCTCCTTCTCTCTGCTCTAAATCTCCCTTTTAGAGTTGCAAACCATCCCCCCTCATCCTGTCCCAACAGGCCCTGCTCCAAAGTCTGTCCCCATCTTTCTGACAGGCCCCTGGAAGCCCTGAAAGGCCCCCAGAAGGTCTCCTCAGAGACCTGAACACACACAGGCACAGACAAGTCCTTCTTTTCTCATCAATTCTACAGTTTTTGAAATAAAATAGACTACAAACGAGGAATAGAAAGAACAGGCACACCACAGAAATACCAAGGAACAACAAATCGCTGTCTCCTTCCCCAAACGGGAAAAGATCATCTTTAACCAACCATTTTCACATAAACCGCTTGATTCCTGATTTACTTTGTTTTACTCCCAACAAGCTTAATGCCACTGACGACGGGTCAGACTCTGATCTGGCTGCAGAAACATCAAAAATAGGAGAAAGCTTAGCAACTCCAGGAGGCTCTGCTACCACCATGGATTTTTTTCCTTCACCCATAAGCTCTAACAACCTCGGCTGGTCCCCAGCACCCAGTGATGTCCCCAGCAGGTAGGAGGGGCCATTCCATGGAAGCTTAAGAAGGAATATGTCTGACTGCTCTGGAGGTTCTCTCACCACCCTTGAAATCCTGGAGCTTTTCAACAATAACCACAAGTCCTCCAAGGCTAGCACAAGGTGAAAGCGCAGCGCCGGGGCGATCCTCAGCACAAATCCAGGCTGGGTGGAGTATGGATGGAGAGAGCCCTGCGGAGAAGGGCTTGGGGGGGCTGGGGGTGAGGGGCTGGGGCTGAG
>VWZK01003465.1:96732-108190 GCA_013396935.1 Baryphthengus martii | reverse complement strand
CCAGCAGGGGGGGCAGCGGGGCGGGGGGGGGATCCTGCCCCTCTGCTCCCAGGGCTCTGGGGAGCCCCCCCCTGCAGGGCTGGCTCCAGCTCGGGAGTCCTCAGCCCAGGAGAGACAGGGAGCTGGTGGAGCGGGGCCAGAGGAGCCCCAGCGATGCTGGGAGGGCTGGAACCCTCTGCTGGGAGGCCAGGCTGGGAGAGTTGGGCTTGGGCAGCCTGGAGAGGAGAAGGCTCCAAGAGGGAGACCTTCTGGGGGCCTTCCAGTATCCAAAATGGCCTACAGGAAATCCAGGGAGGGACTTTTCACAAGCGCTTGTAGTGACAGAACGAGGGGTGGTGGCTTCAAACTGGAAGAGGGGAGATTTAGATCAGAAATGAGGAAGAAGTTCTTCCCTCTCAGGGTGGTGAGACCCTGGCCCAGGTTGCCCAGGGAAGCTGTGGATGCTCCATTCCTGGAGGTGTTGAAGAGCAGGTTGGATGGAGCTCTGAACAACCTGCTCTAGTGGGAGGTGTCCCTGCCCATGGCAGGGGGGTTGGAACTGGATGATCTCTGAGGTTCCTTCCCACCCATTGCAGTCGGTGATTCTATGACATGCTTCGATTTTTTACCTCAAAACTGCAAAGCAGCTGAACTGAAAACCACTCAGGCTGCTCCCAGAACAGCAGCTGCTTGGAAACTATATTTTCAGAAATTACTTCTCCCTCTCCCCTGCAAAAAAACGGGGTTATATCCTCCATCCATCTGCCTGTATCAAGGAAAATAACCAACTTTTTTCCTTTGGCTTCCTCACCGTTGATTCTTTCCTGGCCCTGACACAAACCCCACGCTGCACGCTGCTCAGCAGCTTCCATCCCCAATTCTTTCTCCCTTTCCTGCAACACCAAGCTGAACCGGCCGGCGAGGGGCCGGCTGCGCACACAGCCCATTCGCATTTCTAACTCCAATGAGGAACACGCTTAAAGTTCCCCTCTTTATTATGTTTCTGTCCTCCAAGAATGGCAGAATTCCAGGCTCCTCCAAGGACGGCAGAACTTTCAGAGCTCAAAAACAAAAGGAATGAATTAAATGGACCTTAAAACCCAGCCCTTTAGGGAGGGAAAAAAAAAATAAATTAGTAAGAAATACAATTAAACCAACATGGAGCTTCATGGTAGGATAAAGAGCAGCGCTGCTCCTGCCTCAGTGGATCTGCAGATATCTCCATACCCCAGCCCAGAGAGTGGTGGGAATGGAGTGAACTCCCATTGGCAGTCGGTGACAAGCGGCGTCCCTGGGGCTCAGCTCTGGGGCCGGTTCTGTCCAGTGTCGTTATCACTGATCTGGGCGAGGGGACCGAGGCCCCTCAGTCAGGTTACAGATGGCACCAAGTTGCGCAGGACTGTGGATCTGCTGGAGGGTGGGGGGCTCTGCAGAGGGCTCTGCCCAGGCTGGATCGAGGGGCCGAGGCCAATGGGATGAGGGTCACCCAGGCCAAGGGTCCTGCCCGTGGGTCACCCCAACCCCCGGCACCGCTCCTGGTTGGGGCAGAGCGGCCGGAAAGGGCCCGGCAGGAAAGGCCCCGGGGCAGCTGGTCACCAAGCAGCCAGAGATGAGCCCGAGAGTGCCTGGGGTACAAGAAGCCCCCAGCATCCTCAGGGGGCAGCACTGGGGGGGCAGCAGGGCCAGGGCAGGGATCATTGTCCAAGCCTGTGCCAGGCTGCCCAGGGCAGGGCTGGAGTCCCCCTGCTCCCTGGAGGGGTTTCCAAGGCGTGGAGCTGTGGTGCTGAGGGACAGGGCTCAGTGGGGCCCTGGCAGGGATGAGGCGGCACTGGGACTCCAGCAGCTCCAAGGTCTTTCCCAGCCGAAACAACTCCCTGATTCTATGATCCTCTCTCTCCTCCTCACCTCCCATAGCAGAGGCTGGCGTCTCAGACACCTGTCACAGAAAGAGGCCACAAGTGACGCTGCCGCGAGCGCCGCTCCAGGAGCACTCGGTGGTTCCCAGCACAGATGTCCGCCATACGCAGCGAGCTCATACATTTTCCAAGGGGGAAAAAATAGGTTACTTAAAAATAGGTCCATAATCCAAACAAACAAGCGTCCCGATACCATTTCACAAAGATAAACCGAACGAGCGTAAACAATTCCCGAATTCCTGAGCAAACACACACGCAGCGATTTTAACGAGTTCCTCCTGTTCCTCTGACCATCTCCATACCCACTGTCAATGCGAGTCCCTCATCCCACAACCACTAGGAAAAGCAAACCCCTCGGCTGGACAGAGCAGTGCCTTCGCGCCGCTTCTCACCGGAGCGGCGGACGGCGGAGAAGAGCTCGACCTGCCCCGGCACTGGCCCCGCTCTGGCAGCAGAGAGGTCGATATTTGTTTAGTTTTAGTAAGTGAAAAGAATAATTCTCCAGTAGCTTCTGGCAGCTCCCTGGCGAGCGGCGCTGGTCCAGGGCTGGCTGTCCATGGGCAGGGTGACAGATGCAGAAGATTCTCCAAGAAAAGATGAGTTGCAGGATTAACAAGCGGCACCTTAACTAAGGAGTCCATCGCGTACCCCGGCCCGAGGACCAGCATCAAACACTAACCCATCAGCACCAGCGTGGCCAGCAGGATGGGGCAGGGCTCCAGCCCAAACGGTTCCCCAATTCCATACGTGCATCAAACTGCTCTGGAATTCCAGAAGCCAACTCAAGTCCCCAGGTCTAAGGCAGAGAAGAGAAGGTCCCGACGGCTGCGCTCTGTGCCAGGGCGAGGGCACAAGGGAGGCCAAAAAGCCCCATTGCTCCCAGCGCCGGACGCCTGGTCAGGTCTCCTCCTCCGGCTGCAGACCGGGGGGATTCCCGTCTGGCCCTGCAGAGCCTCCCCCAAACAGCAGCTCCAGCCCCACGTCCCACTTCCAACACAGGGTCCTTCCTCAGCAGGTATCCTCAGGACAGTTCCACGTGGCCAGAGCGCCCCTGGAAAACGCACCCACCAGGTCCACGAGGGCTCATTCCCTTGGGAACGCCAGTAAAAGCCACGGCAGCCCAGTCTCCAGCCTGCTTTGAGTGCCCAGGGGGTTATTTCTCCCTATTTAGCCTCGTGTTTAAAGCCAAGCTAATTAATGAAGAAAACGGTGTTTTCAACACTCACAGGTTGTGCAATTCGGACTTGCAGGAAATAAAAGGCGAGGCCAATTCCGTTCAACCAGCTGAAGGCAGCAAAAGCTCAGCACCAGCACTGGGCTGGGAGATCCACAGCGGGACAAGGGCCACCACCAGCGCTGGGCTTGTAGAACCTCGATGGGAAGAGTGCCACCATCTGCACCTTGCTTCCATCATCACAGCCTCCAAGATGAAAAAGCAGAAGGAGAATTTTTCAGAAGCAGAGGGAAAACCTCACAGAGAGCTGTTGCTTTTGAACCACCTGCTCATACACTCTCCTCATAACAAACAAATCCAGGTGGAATTATCCAAACGCCCTTTTAATTCCCTTTCCTTGCCAAAAAACAGGTGGCTCTTGAAATAAAACTCCCGGCACAATACGAGGGTGTTCCCCTGCGGCATCGGTCTGAAGCACAGCGGCTGCTGGCCGGACATCTGCCCCTGCCCGGAGGGAGAGGAGAACACTCAGCAACCAAACAATTAGGAGGTACCAACCGACACCAAGGAGACCACGAGTCAAACACAAACTGAGAAGGCAACAGAAAAGCAAATTATTTTCCTTTCTTACTCCCTTTCGGCTGAGGCTCCACGTCACCACGACCACCGAAGCATCGCAGACCCGCCAGGCACACCACAGGGGATCTCAGGAGGCTTCGTCACACACCGACTGTTCCATTCCCTCCAGAGAGGGAGAGACGGGCCTGACGGCTGCTGTGGGCATCCTGCGGGAGCGAGCGCATCCCAGCCCGCTGAGCAACCGGCACGGCTGGCAGCAGGATACAGGGAAAGTCTGTCACGCTCAGGTTTGTTTCCTGGGGGAGTTCATCCCAGGATTGCACATGTAGGAGGAACTCAAATTACACCTTGGTGTACACTGTGTGCAGTGGTCAGAGCTGCTCCAGCTGCCACAGGGAACAGAGATGGGGGGAGAATCATGGAGNCAGGATGCTGGGGGCTTCTTGTCCCCCTGGGCACTCTCGGGCTCATCTCCAGCCACCTGGCAACCAACCCCCCCAGGGCCTTTCTCGCTGGGCCCTTTCCAGCCGGGAGCGGTGCCAGGGGTTGGGGTGACCCACAGGCAGGACCCTTGGCCTGGGTGACCCTCATCCCATTGGCCTTGGCCCATGGATCCAGCCTGGGCAGAGCCCTCTGTAGAAAAGAGGATTCAGCAATGAAGACACTGAGAAGGCTCGACAATCACATACAGCCCCTGTTTTCCAGGCCTCATTTCTCCCACAGGCACCTCCATCCCGCCCGGCTCCCAGTGCCGACGCTCAGCTCCGAGCTAACGCAGCTCAGCCTTCCCCATCGGCGCTTTCCAAGTGGTCAAACTTAAACTCAGGTTTTTCTCTCCCAGAGGGATGTGTCCAGGGCAAAGGGCTGCAGTAGCTTGGGAAGGCTGAGCACAAGCTTTGTATGTACAATTCCTGAGAAAACCCTTGCCCAGAGAGCTTTTCCCCGCTGTTGCTCCAGCCCCACGATGGCCAACAGTGGCACTGGGAGCTCTGTCAGGAACGCTGCCACTTGTAAACCCCGCCTGGGGGTACCCGAGCCTTGGAGGAAGCTCCTTTCCAATTAAATAAATAGTAGTCTCAAAAAAAAAAAAAAAAAATCCACACGCTGCTCCAGTTGAGCATCGCTCCGAGTCTCTGGGCCAACACCAGGACCAGAACCAGCAGGTGGGAGCCAAGAGCTCCCAGTCCAAACACAGCCCCGTCCAGCTCCATTCCTCTACTGCGCTCTGATGCCAAAAGACAACCTCTGCAGCTCCCAGAATGGTGATTCCTCGAGAGGAGTTTCATTGCTAAACGAAGAAAAGGCTCTGCAAAGGAGGCTCCGGGGAGACCTTCTGGCTCTCCACAGCTCCCTGACATTCAGCAGCTTGGAGCCAGGGAGGGTCGGGCTCTGCTCCCAAGGAACAAGGGACAGGGAAGGTTGAGGTTGGAGCTGAGGAACAATTTCTCCCACCCCTTCCAGGGTTGTCCAGGCCTGTGCCAGGCTGCCCAGGGCAGGGCTGGAGTCCCCCTGCTCCCTGGAGGGGTTTCCAAGGCGTGGAGCTGTGGTGCTGAGGGACAGGGCTCAGGGGGGCCCTGGCAGGGCTGGGGCAGCGCTGGGACTTGATGAGCTCTGAGGGCTCTCCCAACACAAACCACTCTGATTCAATGTGCTGAGGTTTCCCATCAAGCCGCTAAAGAACATTGACTGTTTCCTGGCCAATATTTCCAAGTATTCTCCAAAACTCTTTGTCCCTTGGCCAGCGTGAAGTTGCTACTTCAAAGTATAACTTCTAGTCAGTGAGAGCACATACCCAGGAACTTGCTGATCTCAAGGACCTTACAGGCCCTCTCCAACCTAAACACTCCTGTCATGAACTGCAGCAAAAGCAAAAGGCGCAGCAGCAAAAAATCCTCCTAGTCCTGCAGACAAAGAGTCCTTTAAAAAGCATTTTTCTGTGCAACAGCAAGAGTGTGGCAGGACACTGCTCCTCACCAGCTCCTCAGGGTCTGTGGGACAGGCAGGGTTGTTACAGTCGCTGCAGGGAAGGTGGGAGAGCCCTTGGAGCTGCTGGAGTCCCAGCGCTGCCCCAGCCCTGCCAGGGCCCCACGGAGCCCTGTCCCTCAGCACCACAGCTCCACGCCTTGGAAACCCCTCCAGGGAGCAGGGGGACTCCAGCCCTGCCCTGGGCAGCCTGGCACACGCCTGGACAACCCCAAAGGGGGTGGGAGAAATTGCTCCTCAGCTCCAACCTCAACCTCCCCTGGGGCGACTTGAGCTGATGAACAAATACCAGAGAGCAGCCAGGCCAAGGGTATCTCAACCAGCTCCTTCTGTCTTAACACCACAGATTTTACGGTGACCTCCTGAGGCTTTTTCTAAAGGCACCTCCTAGAAACACCCCGCTTGCTGCAGCGGGTGAGATCAGAGGCTCTGGCAGAGGAACAGAGACAACCGTGGGTTTGGCATCACGGTGGGTGACGTAACCTTCAGCACCACGAGGCAAAGGCGCTCATGTCACGTTCTACGCGCTGAGCGGCGACTGACAACAATATTTAAGTTGGGAGATGAAGAAGGACCTGCCCATTTGTGTTCCCACCTTGCGAGATCAGCGCCTGGAGCTTTCAGAAGGCTCCACCGAGCCCACATTCTCCATGAGTTCAAAGTCCACATCGGATCATTTTCCAAGCCAGAGCTTTTATAAGGATTAGCTTTCAGTAAAACTACGTCTTCCAGCGGCGGCTCCAGGAGTTCTCAGCTGCCCTGCTTGGACACAAGATCCTACAGACAGAAATGAAGGGGTTTTTCCCCTACCAAATCAGTCACGAGTTGAAAGCTTGTGGTTGGAGCCCCCTTCACCCCACTGCTCTGGTTAAACATTTTCACGTGTGATTTGGGCTCAAAGCGCCGCTGGTGAACCTCACCACGACTGGTGAACATCGCCCCAGCGAACACCATTGCCCCCGGCAAACATCACCGCTCTGACCTGTTGGGTTTTATTTTATGCCATCTTAATATTTTTATATAACTTGAGTTCCGGTCACACACCAAATCCCACCCATCTGGGGCAGGAACCCCGCGTGATAAACACCATCCGAAGACGACCAAAGACGAGCCCAGAAACCTTGTGACCGAGGAATCACGACGGGGCAGCGGGACGCACGGAACCGAGACAGGGCAGCGGGACGCACGGAGCCGAGAGCCCACCTTTTAACCACTGCAGGAAAGAGAGGCAGGGAAAAGCCCCCCAGCAGCTCCAGCCTGGCTCAGGGATGCCCAACCAGGGAGCCAAAGGAGTCCCCAGCTCTCCGCAGAAAAACATCTCCAGATACAATGAAATACAGTCCCAGGAGGGCAGACCTGAAGGGCTTCCGTTTATCCTACGGAGACAGCAGGAGTCTGGCAATGAACAGTGTCTCCATGAAGAAATGATCCCCATCATCCAAAGCCCAGCCCCTTCACAGTTAAGTTTTCCCTGGATCTCCAACAAACACTCCCAAAGCCCAACCTGCAGGTCCCCAGGAGGGATTCCAAAGGCACCTGGACCCTGCGCTGCTGGGCCCCCTGCTCTGGGTGACCCTGCTGGAGCAGGGGGGTGGCACCAGAGGAGCTCCAGAGGGCCCTGCCAGCCCCCACCACGCTGGGACTCTGTGCCAGCAGCAGCAATGACACTTCATCGCTCACCAGGCCAAAGAGTCTGGGAGAGACACCTCACTGGTACCAGTTACCGTGACGTAACAAAAAGAAGGAGATGGAGCCAATACAACGGCTTTGTTATATAAAAAAAAATATTAAGGTAAAATTTTAAAAATTTGACCAAAACAGTTGATGGGGCACATAAAACTTTTGTAAGTTTGACCTAACTGGACAGAGCTCTGATAAGGAAAATCATCAACCGAAACATGAACAAAATCCATGTCAAACGGCTCAGACCAGGGCACCTGACAGGTCACAGCAAGTGATGGCAAAGTGAATAAATCACCGAATCCCAGCATGGTGGGGGTTGGAAGGGACCTCTGGAGCTCCTCTGGTGCCACCCCCCTGCTCCAGCAGGGTCACCCAGAGCAGGGGGCCCAGCAGCGCAGGGTCCAGGCACCTTTGGAATCTCTCCAGACAAGGAGACTCCCCAAGCTCTCTGGGCAGCCTGGGCCAGGCTCCAACCCCCTCCCAACAAACAAGTTGCTCCTCCCGCTCCCAGGGAACCTCCTGGGTTCCAGTCGGTGCCCGGTGCCCCTCGTCCTGGCGCTGGGCACCCCTGAGCAGAGTCTGGCCCCAGCCTCTCGCCCCCTGCGGGCCCTTGAGCTCTTGCTCAGCCTTGCTCAGCTCCCCTCTGGGGCTGCTCTTCTGCAGCTGAACAGCCCCAGGGCTCTCAGCCTTTCCTGCCCACACAGATGCTCCAGGCCCCTCAGCAGCTTCCCAGCCTCCCCTGGACTCTCTCCAGTAGCTCCTGGCATCTCTGGAACTGGGGAGCCCAGCACTGGACCCAATACTCCAGAGGTGGCCTCCCTGGGGCAGAGCAGAGGGGCAGGAGAACCTCGCTTGATCAGCTGGTCACACTCTTCTCCCTGCCCCCCAGGAGCCCGGTGGCCTCGTGGCCACCAGGGCCCATTGCTGGCTCTTGGGCAACTTGTTGCACCCAGCGCTCCCAGATCCTCCTCTGTGGAGCTGCTTCCCAGCAGGTGCCCCCTGCCCTGTCCTGCTGCAGGGGGCTGTTCCTCCCCAGGGCCAGGACCCTGCACTTGCCCTGGTTGAACTGAACCCAGCACCTGAACGGAACTTTGCAATCCCATCCTCCACGAGGAGCCTCTCGTGCCCCTTTTAGAGGCGGGGTGCGAACGATCCGGGGCTGGAAGCCGTGGCCAGACAAATCCACGCTAAAAATAACCCCCGGCGGGTGAAAACAATACGGGCAGGGTGACATCCTGCGCAGCAGCAGGGGACCGGCCGCTGCCTTCGCCACGTCGAGCCGCTCCCAAACGCGCGCCCTGGCGCGAAACCAGGCGCATCTCGGGACGGCCGAGCACCTTTCGGCTCCGCGTTTCTCCAGGGGTCGGGCCGGGGACCGGCCGCCCTCGGCTCTAACGCGGCGGCGTCTCCGCGCCTTGCGAAATGGCTCCGGCGCTTCTGAGCGTAACCAACATAAATCTGATACGGGCAGGAAAAGATGAAAGATTAAGCGCTCGCTGGCAGCGCTCGGCCCTCGAGCGAGCCGAGGCCAGGGGAAAATCTGGTTCTCCCTGGAGTTCGGCCACCAACTCTCATTGTTCTCCGCGGGCAAAACTCCTCGTTTCAAACTCTTACTTAAAAAATACTTCAGGACTCGGGAAGAGACTCTAACCCTCAATAAGCGTGCAGAGGAATCGACGCGACCGAGCCGATGAGCCGCCGGCTCGGAAGATGCAAACGCCACTGCCTTGCGCCTCCCAAACAACTTCACTGCTCCAGGGAAAAGCGACGGGCGCCGATGGCTTTTTACAAGTTATTATTACTAAAATCAGTCGCCGTGAACAGACAAGCCCTTTCGCTTTCAGAAAACGGAACGCTGCCGTTCTCCACCTCTGCCAAGCAGCCACCCCCGCCTCGCCGCAGGAGCCGTCGCGCGCGGCCGACAACCCCCGCTTCCCGGGGACCCCTCTGAGAGAGGGGGCACCTGAGGGGCCTCGGGAGGACGCGGGAACTTCCAGGTGTGTTAGAGGAGCGCAAAGAGCGCCGCCGAACCTCCCAGAGACCCCTGCGAGGGGAGCGGGGCAGTTACGCCGCCAGCTCCCGGTGTGCGGAGCGAATAAATCCCTCCTCAGCCACATTGACCTGCGCTCCTTAGGTTTCCAGCACCACCAGGAAGGTGCCACGTGCTGCTCTACAGGTTTTTAAACCCAGAAGTAACTAGAACACACTAGTTGTGGAAAAAAACCATGACGAAAGCACCCCTTTGACAGGAAGGACCGACCTGCCGGTGGTTTTATTAGGGACCACGTCCCTGCTCTGCTCCGAGAGAAGAGCAAGTCAGCAGCTGAATCACTAGGGCTGCCACACTTCTGCAGGGCCTCCAAAAATAACTCGGCTGGAAATTCCTTGGAGGCATAAACCTTGCTACAGTGGGACTGCAGAGATCCAGTTTCCTTAATGGAGCGGACTGGATGTGGGCCGGCCGAAGGATTTTAGGATTGTGGATGAAGAATATGAAAAAGGAGCTTTCTCCAGAGCGGCGAGCGTGCGGTCAGCATCAAGGGGCGGGGGGGGGGGCGGAAAGAGTAAGTCATATAAATCATCCCGTCGCTGGGATGGAACAATCCTCCTGCCTGGGATCAGACACCGAGCTCCTGATGGCTCAGCCGATACTGTGCTTCCAGGGACTTGCTCTGTTCTCACCAACCAGCTCCGTACACAGCACGAAATACCCTCAGAGCACCTTCCCTCTGTTCCAAGGTGGAGGCCCAGATCCGCACCTTCCGCTGACACTGAAACCCTCCATCAGCCCCGCGCTTGGAACCGACCAGCCCGACAAGTTCGTCAGGGGAGCAGCCTCAGGCCCTCGCAGCGTCGAGATCAGCCCCCATTAGGGTTCCAAGGGGCTCCCTGTCTTTCCTACCACCTGGAACCCACGTTATCCCTCATGGAAGCCTGGGCCAGGCAGGATCCTCTGGAATGGATCATCAAGTTGCACCGGGGCAGGTTTAGGTTGGAGCTGAGGAACAATTTCTCCCACCCCTTCCAGGGTTGTCCAGGCCTGTGCCAGGCTGCCCAGGGCAGGGCTGGAGTCCCCCTGCTCCCTGGAGGGGTTTCCAAGGCGTGGAGCTGTGGTGCTGAGGGACAGGGCTCAGGGGTGCCCTGGCAGGGCTGGGGCAGCGCTGGGACTTGATGAGCTCTGAGGGCTCTCCCAACCCAAACGATCCTATGATGGTGGTGGCAACGCTGAGGGCTCTGCTCGAGCAAAAGGGCTCCCTCAGAGGGGCTGCCCACACCCAGGCTGCCGGCGCTGCAGCTTTGGTAGGACTTTTCCCCTTCAGAAACCAATTTAATCCTTCCTCTGCAGCGCTCACAGGACACAACTCTGGGGGTTTTTTGTTCGCATCCAGGAACCTGGGGCTGCTGCAACGTGAAGGTGCGGAGCTGATGATTCCTGTCTCGCTACCAACAATTAAAGGCACGTTTTACGGAGCAGGCTCCCAGCTCTGACCTCAGGGACAGTGACAAGGGCACGCAGCAGACATCGGTGCCCACGGTGGTTTCGCCACTTCCCAGCCTTCCGCCGAAGCCGGCGCTGGCAGCAGCGTGCCACCAAAACCCAGCTCCCGGGGGAAAATCCACCCACGTACACAGGGGCTTGCGCTTCCCTTCTTTTTTTTTGGCTGGGCTTTTGGGGACAGAGGGGAGGAAAATAAGGCGGAACACTGTATAGGTGGCTCTTAGGTGTTTGTGCCCTGGGCTGAGAGGTAGGAAGAGCTCAGCCCCGGAGCAGGGCGAAGGCAGGAAAGGGCTGGTCAGCGGCAATGCCAAGGGTTATACAACCCCCGGGATCTCTCACTCCCGGCCCGCTGCCTCGCCGGCCAGGCGGCCTGCCCAAAAATGTCCTTAGAAATTAATAATAAGTAACAAAAACCCCCGACGTTAAACGCCGGCATTTTCTGAACGCACCGAGTCACGACCCAGAGCTCCCCGCACGCCGCTCGCACGAAGGAAATCGCTGGAGCCCGTTGCAAAAATAAACAGGGATTATTCTGAGTCCTCGCCCTGAGCGCCGCGAGGTCCCAAACCGGGGCTGGGACGCGGCTTTAGCAACGGAGGAACCGGCGGCAGAGCCCCGGCTCCCCCGCCGCCGCCGCCTCGCCCA
>VWZK01003465.1:68560-81817 GCA_013396935.1 Baryphthengus martii | reverse complement strand
CGGGTGCCGCGGGGCTGCGGTGGGCACCGGCTCCAGCTCGTTTCCTCGCCTTCTGCCCTCACCCATCTCACTGAGCGTGGTGGACAAAGGAACCTAAAGCCCTGGGGTAAGCCCCCGTGGCTGAGGAGCCCAAACCACGTCCTGACCCCAGCTCAATGTCTCCATCCCAGGGTAGGGGGGCCGACGTGCCGAGCTCTGGGGCTCGGGGTGTGGAAAGACAGGGCTCAACCCCCTCTAAGGGGTCAGCCATAGAACCATCAAATCATTATGGTGGGAAGAGACTCGTTGAGTCCAACCGTCAAACGCCACGGAGGGCCCCGACACGGGCTGTTATTCCCATTTCTGGGTGGGAGGGGAATTTCCCACTTGTCTGCTGTTTTCACGTGAGACAAACCCTCCATTTTCAGGGACTGCTGAGAACAAGGAAAATTTAAATTGCCCCCTCACACTTTCCATTCCCCACCGGAAGGCGCATCGGGCAGGCTCAGCCCGAGCACAAACAGGTCGCGACGGGGAGGAAAACCCAGAGAGGAAGGATGGGCCCCACGGCGGCCTTCGCCATCTGGAGACGCGGGGCCGACGCCACCTCCGCACCCCGCGGCCCCGGCAGGTCGCTTCCCACTCGGCCTGACGAGGGTCCACGTTCCCAGCAGCTCCTCTGGAGCAGCCCCTGCCCACCGTGAAGCGGGAGGCAGTGGGCGCTTCGCCCCGCCGGGTTGTGGGGCTGGTGGGATGGGATGAGCCCTGGTGCCAACCCTGGGTGTGGAACAGCAACGAGCGGCCGGGGCGCAATGCCGAGTTTCACACCGGAAAAGCAGGTGACGAACCAGCCCTGTTCTCTTGCGGCTCCCACGGCAGCGGAAACAGCTCTGCTGTGAAGCGGTGGCAGAGTCCCGCTTGCCGCAGCACCTCGCCACGCTCCCCCACGCTGCACTGCACTGCTCCGCGTCACACAGCACTGTGTTGTGTCCACGGCACCGTGTTGTGTCACACGGCACCGCTCCACGTCACACGGCACTGTTCCGTGTCACATATTCACAGAATCACAGACTCATTAAGGTTGGAAACGACCTTCAAGATCATCAAGTCCGACCGTCATGATCATGACCCCAAAACCATGTCCTGAAGCGCCTCATCCACACGTTTTTTGAACACCTCCAGGGACAGTGACTCCACCACCTCCCTGGGCAGCCTGTTCCAAAGCCTCACCACTCTCCCAGTAAAAAATTCCTTCCACATACCCAACCTAAACTTCCTCTGGCACAACTTAAGCCTATTCCGTCTTGTTCTAAATTGTCCTCTTGCCCTACTGCGTCATACGGCACCGCACTGCATCATACGGCACTATGCGGCGTCATATGGGACGCTCTGGGCTGGGGGCAGAGTGGCTGGAAACTGCCTGGCGGAAAAGGACCTGGGCTTGTTCAGCCTGGAGCAAAGGAGGCTCCGGGGAGACCTTCTGGCTCTCCACAACTCCCTGACATTCAGCAGCTTGGAGCCAGGGAGGGTCGGGCTCTGCTCCCAAGGAACAAGCAGCAGGACAAGAGGAAGCGGCCTCCAGTTGCCCCAGGGGAGGTTGAGGTTGGAGCTGAGGAACAATTTCTTCCCCTCCAGGGCTGCCCAGGGGTTAGTGGTGTCCTGGCAAGAATGGAGCAACGCTGGGACTCTCATCATCTCAAAGGCCTTTTCCAACCAAAGCAACTCCACAATTCTGTACGGCACCGCAGCGCTCCACACCGCACAGCACCACAGGGCTCCACACCGCACAGCACGACGTCTCTGTACTGCACCGGGCAGCACCTCATAGCCCCCAAGTCCAGGCCCTGCAGGAGGCTGCTGCCTGCAGTGGATTTAAGGCACCCCCAGATCCCTCAACTGGACCCTAAGTTTAACCCCTCAAGGCACGGCATGGAGCTTGGTCCCCTGCTGGGCGGGGATAGAGAGAGGCTGCTGGGGGGGCACTGCCAGTCCTAGCATGGGCAGCACAAAGCCACCCAACGGCTCAGGTTGGGAGAGACCTTCTGGCCCAGCGATCCAGCTGGGCACGCGCTGGCTCATCCTCAGCGGCTGCCAACCAAAGCCGGGGGAATCCACCCCCTGGGGTTTCAGAGATGGTGGGGATCCGCGGCCTGCCAGTCCAAAGCTGGGGGGGATCCGCCGCCCAGGGATCCAAAGCTGGGGAGGATCTGCTGCCCAGGGATCCAAAGCTGGGGGGCATCTGCCACCCAGAGATGGGGGGCTCCGAGCTCCGCTGGCTGCAGCCTCCCTTGAGCCCCGGCTGGGGCTGCCGTGCGGGCACCGCTGCGTCTGGCACCGCTCGGTCGCCAACCTGGGCATCACAATTTCCTCCTGGCAGGACAGAGCGAGGCACCCGCCGTCCCCCACGAGCCCCTCCAGTTTCACCCAGTCCCCTCCTCTGCAGCTGGACGTGCGTCTGGCCCAGAAAACCACAGGTACGTTTTATTTAGTCCGGCCGCTCGAGGGCCGGAGCTGAGGCTGCTTCCCCATGCACACAAAGGTGGACCAGGAGCAGGAGGCCACATGATGGAGCAGAGGAGAAGAACCCAGTGGCACCAGCCCAGCCCTACGCCCCTAGCACCTGGACGCTGCCCTCAGGCTCCGAGCCCACGGAAGGCACCCGGTGCCTCCTGCCCCCATCCCAGGGTGGCCCCCAGCCCTGCAAACGCAGCTCCGAGGGCTGGAGGACGGCTGCAAGGAGGCACAGCCTCCCGCTTCTTCCATGGCCTCCGGAGAGAAGAGGGACCCTGTGAGCTCACATCCCAGCTCCTGATGGGATGATGAAGGGATTTGAATTCCAAACACAACAGCTACGCTTTGCTGGGACCTCCCAAGCTACTGGAGCCACCCCTTCCCAGGTGACAGGCAGCACCCCCAGGCTACGTGCTGCAAACCCGCCCCAGCTCTCCCTCGAGTGCTTCTGGTTCCTCTGTGGTGAACCCAAAGACAAACCGTTTGAGCTCCGAGAGCTCAGCGCCGGGATATTTATAGAGGGGCTTCTGAGAGCTGCCACACGGCCCCACCGGCTGCTGTCGCCAGACCCAGCGACGGTGCTGCCGAGAAGCGGGGCAAACCCATGATTGTGCACCAACCACATCTTCACTACCCTCAGCAGGGCTCCAGCACTGCTAGAAACTGAGCTGAGTGGGTCCTGCTCTGGCAGCACGAGCAGAAACCACAGAATCGTTTGTGTTGGGAGAGCCCTTGGAGCTGCTGGAGTCCCAGCGCTGCCCCAGCCCTGCCAGGGCACCCCTGAGCCCTGTCCCTCAGCACCACAGCTCCACGCCTTGGAAACCCCTCCAGGGAGCAGGGGGACTCCAGCCCTGCCCTGGGCAGCCTGGCACAGGCCTGGACAACCCTGCAGGGGGTGGGAGAAATTGTTCCTCAGCTCCAACCTCAACCTCCCCTGGGACAGCTTGAGGCCGCTTCCTCTTGTCTTGGTGCTTGTTCCTTGGGAGCAGAGGATATTAGGAAGANCTTCTTGTCCCCCTGGGCACTCTCGGGCTCATCTCTGGCAGCCTGGCGACCAACCCCCCCAGGGCTTTTCCCACCGGGCACTTTCCGGCCACTCTGCCCCAGCCGGGAGCGGTGCTGGGGTTTGGGATGACTCACAGGCAGGACCCTCGGCCTGGGTGACCCTCATCCCATTGGCCTCGGCCCATCGATCCAGCCTGGGCAGAGCCCTCTGCAGAGCCCCACCCCCCACACCCTCCAGCAGATCCACACTCGTGCCCAACTAGATGTCACCCGCAAATTACTGATGGTGCTCTCGATGAAAATGGCTCGACCAGCTCAGCCAGTGGCCACCAGTGATGCCGGCAGGGAGGAAATATGTTTGCAAACAAGAAGTGAAACTTCTCTGCTCTGCTGCACCCCTCAGCGTCTCCGCGCAGCAGAGCCAGCAGGAAGGAGGGCTTTAAGGGGCAAGGGGCAGAGAGGCGGCTGAGCTGCCTGGGCGGGTGGGCAGCCCTGTGCCAGCCACAGCCGAGCCCCCGGACGGGGGGCGCTGCCTCTGCTCCGCTGCCGTCGGGCCACAGCTGGAGGCTCTCCCCCCATTTCCCTCTCTGCCGCGAGCTCTCCTCTCGCCCTTCTCTTCCTCCCGCAGAGCTTCGTTTTCCTTTCTCTCGCTCTCTGTCACCGTGCAAACGGCTGGCACGTCCCCGTGGCGCGGGTTCCTCAGCACCTTTCCGCCCCTGCAGAGCGGCGGTTGCGACAGAGCCCCGACTAACGCCAGAGGCTTGTGCAAGACCAGTTCCTGCCGCTCACGCGCTGAAACTCCTCTCTTTGCTTCATCATTTCGATCTTCATCAGGCTGTGGAGCTTCGCTCCCTCCACCAGCACTACCAGACCTGGGGCCTGAGAAGGGCTGGCCCCAGGCTTCCAGCTCCTCGTGCAGAGCTACTCCTGAAGATGGTCCTCAGTCTGGTCCCAGAGAAGCTGAACTCCCCTGGGGACCCTCAGTGGCTTCCTCTGCTAAGAGGACAGAAGAGGACACTGTGGGACGAGAGTTGTCCCCCTCGCACGTCCCCTCCTGCCACCGCCAGCTCCAGGGCTGGGGATAGCAAAGGTGAAAAAGAACCACCCACAACTGACATGAACGGAGCCAGAATCAGGCCCCGAGATGCTGTGACCTGCAGGAAGAGGTAACTCACGGCCCAGAGTGACAGGGCTGTTCTGGTTGGGAGAGCCCTTGGAGCTGCTGGAGTCCCAGCGCTGCCCCATCCCTGCCAGGGCACCCCTGAGCCCTGTCCCTCAGCACCACAGCTCCACGCCTTGGAAACCCCTCCAGGGATCATGAAATTGTTCCTCAACTCCAACCTCAACCTCCCCCGGGACAACTGGAGGCCACTTCCTCTTGTCCTGCCACTTGTTCCTTGGGAGCAGAGCCCGACCCTCCCTGGCTCCAAGCTGCTGAATGTCAGGGAGTTGTGGAGAGCCAGAAGGTCTCCCCTGAGCCTCCTTTGCTCCAGACTGAACAAGCCCAGCTCCCTCAGCCGCTCCTCCCCACACTCCTGCTCCACACCCTTCCCCAGCTCCGGTGCCCTTCTCTGGCCACGCTCCAGCCCCTCCAGCTCCTTCTGGAAGGGAATTCCCAAAACTGACCCCAGGATCTGAGGTGCCCTAAAACAGCCCCAGAGGCCACCAGCCTGGCCAGCTCAGCTGCCCAACTTCTCCCTGCTCCTGCTGAGGTCAGCAGTTCCCACCGGCTCTGAGGACGGAGGAGGATGTGGTGGTGGCACTGCTGAGCTGAGCAAGCTGTGGGGTTTGCAGGGGCTAAGCCAGGACAAATCCGCCGGCCTTGGGAAGTGGATACACAGCCCGAGGATCCCAAACAGCAGGATAAGCTCCAGAAGACTCTGCCCAGCCTGGAGGAGCCACGGTCCCATGGTAGGGATTCCCAGCAGGAGCCCAACAGGCAGATCACAGGATACCGATGGAGAGACAAGGCAGCTCTGCGGAGCGGCGATAAGGGCGAGCACCCACTTATCAAAGGATGCCACCCGTGGCTGTGCGCCCGCTGGCACGGGGAGCCCTCTGCCCGCTTCGGGCTGACACATCCAATCTGACGGCCGTGCCACCACCGCGCAGGGCTTCCCTTCCAGAGGAACTCGCCCCACTGCCGTCCTTCCCTGGGTGACAGCTCCATCTGTCGACACTCAGCCCGCAGGGACCTGCTGCACGGGATGCGGATCAACCCTGGCTCCAGGGCTGTCCCCAAAAGGTTCTCTCTCCATGGGCAGACACCAAGCTTTGGGGGACCACACACCCCCGCGAGCAGCTCCCTTTCATCATCAGGGCTCTTCCAAGAGGGAGGAGCAATCATAGAAACATTTAGGTTGGAAGAGCCCTTGGAGCTGCTGGAGTCCCAGCGCTGCCCCATCCCTGCCAGGGCACCACTGAGCCCTGTCCCTCAGCACCACAGCTCCACACCTTGGAAACCCCTCCAGGGAGCAGGGGGACTCCAGCCCTGCCCTGGGCAGCCTGGCACAGGCCTGGACAACCCTTGTGGAGAAGACATTTCTCCTCCCGTCCAACCTCAACCTCCCGTGGTGCCACTTGAGGCCTTTGAGACTTGTTCTCCAGACCCTTCCCCAGCTCTGTTGCCCTTCTCTGGCCACGCTCCAGCCCCTCCAGCTCCTTCTGGGAGGGAGGGACCCAAAACTGATCCCAGAACTCGAGGGGTGGCCTCCTCAATGCCTAGCCCAGCGGTTCGATCCCTGCCCCAGCCCTGCTGCCACCCCAGTGCTGACACAAAATGATCCAGTCCAGTCCTGGTGGGTGACAAGGCAGAGGAGGGCACCCTGTGGGCAGAGTGTACTGGGTGAAAACACTGCTGATGGTGTTCCCAAACATGAACTTGGGAGAAACCCACCCAAAGTACCAGCAGAGAAGACCCCAAGGGAGGCTGCTCACCTCCCTGACCCCATCCTCCAGCTGTGACGCTGCTACAGGGTTCACAACCCTCTGAGCTCTGTCCTTCAGAAAGCTCTGAACCCACCCCACTGACCACTCACTCCTCCCCACTTTGTCTTGGTCAGTCATGAATTGAGTCAACCAAGAATTCTGGTGATGGTGTTTCCCTGGTGGCATCGACTCCTTTAGCACCTGGTTACGGTTGCTCCCTAAGCGAGCGACAGCCAAAGCCCTCCACCGCCAGCCAAGAGTCCCCTCCCCAGCCCCCGGCGCAGCACGGAGAGAAGAAAGGAAAGTGTCTGTACCTCAGGACTTACTGTGTGTTTCTTAGTCATTCTCCAGAGGATGCACGTCAGGAGCATGTGGCCCAGAGCCGACGTGATAAAGACGATGAAGGCATTTTCATGGATTGCTGAATCAACAAGACAACAGGGTCCCGTTAAATCGGAGCCAAGAGCAGAAGGGGAACGTGGGGTGGGTGTTGGAAATGTGCAGGACATTCACACTGTGGATGTCTGTGGCCAGCAGATCGAGAAAGGTGATTCTCCCTCTTTACTCTGCTCTTGTGAGACCCCACCTCAAATACTGTGCCCAGTTCTGGTGTCCCCACCACAAGAGGGACATAGATCTGTTGGAACGAGTCCAGAGGAGGCCACAAAGATGATCCAGGGGCTGGAGCACCTCTGCTATGAGGATAGGCTGAGGGAGCTGGGATTGTTCAGCCTGGAGAAGAGGAGACTCCGGGGGACATTCTAACTGCCTTCCAATAGCTGAAGGGAACCTCCAGGAAGGACTTTTCCCAAGAGTGTCCGGTGACAGGACAAGGAGAAATGGCTTGAAACTGAAGGAAAATAGATTTAGACTGGATCTTAGGAAGGATTTCTTCAGTCTGAGGGTCGCGAGACTCTGGAATAGACTTCCCAGAGAAGCTGTGGATGCCTCTTCCCTGGAGGTGTTCAAGGCCAGGGGGGATGAGGACTTGAGCAACCTGCTCTAGTTGAGAGGTGTCTCTGCTCATGGCAGGAGTTTGGATCAGATGATCTCTGAGGTCCCTTCCAACCTAAGCCATCCTATGATTCTGTGGGATGNCCCCCCCCGGTCCTGCTGCCCACGCTGCTGGGGAGGAGCCCAGGGGGCCAGGGGCTGCTGGGCTGCCAGCGCCCGGGGCCACCTCAGCTCCAGCTCCTCACCCCCAGCCCCCCCAAGCCCTTCTCCTCAGGGCTCTCTCCAGCCCTGCACCCCCAGCCTGGGCTGGTACCGGGGGTGGCCCCGAGCCAGGGTCACGGCCCTGCCCTTGGCCTGGCTGAACCTCAGGAGCTTCACACAGGCCCACTTCTCAGCCCTGTCCAAGTCCCTCTGGGTGGATCCCGTCCCTCAGGCCTGTCAACCACACCTCTCAGCTCGGTGTCACCTGTAAACCCACTGCGGGTGCCTGAACCCCACCGTGTCACTGATGCAGACGTTGCAAAGCCCTGGTCCCAGTACGGACCCCTGAAGTCACCCCTTGTCACTGGTATCACTTGTCAGCAGGATGTGGTCCTGCTGGTGTCCCCAGGAGACGCTGTGGCCCCAGTGCCAGCAGCAGCCCCAGGACCTAGAAGACAGGCACAGCACAGCTCCCCACCCCCAGAGATGGGGAAAGGGGATTTAATGACAAAGCCGCTCATGCCTTGTGGCCTCCTCCTAGCCCTGGGCTGGAGGGGGATGGGAGATGCTGAAGATTTGTCCCAGAGCTGCCAGGAGGGTGTTGATAGGCCTTGGCACCCGGTCTGAGAGTCTCCGGTGCTTCACTCAGTGGCAAATCTCGGGCGCCCTCGAGCAGTTCCACAGCAGCGTTATTGTTCTAGGGATGGGGAAACCGAGGCAGGAAGGTTTGGTTTGGGGAGGGGGGGGGGGCCGAGACCCAGGAAGAGGTCATCTTCTGGCCTCCTGCACTATCTGCCCGCCGGTTGACACCTGTCAGCGGCCACACTGGTGGCACCGCGGCCACCTGCGCACCCCTGGACCAGCACAGGTTTAGAGTCAGGCTGGAAATGCAGCTGAAGCGACGCTGAGCGGCTCACGGACCCCCAGGGCCACGCCCAAAGCCCCCGTGACTTCAGGTGACATATTTTCAGACACGTGCTTCGGCTGAAGAAGAACTTCCCAGCCTCTTCTCCAGGAACTGACCGACAGGCTCAACTCCCAGCCACTGCCATGTCAAGAATGGACGTTCCCAGTAACGCTTCTGGATTCCAGGGGCAGGGAAACTGCGTGGGAGCCACGGCTGGAGGTGCAGCCCTGAGCAGAGCCCTGCAGAGAGGATTAACCCAGCCCGGCCTCTGCTCAGCACGGCAGCCGGAAACTTTCCCCACAGACCTCAGATTAGTCTGTAAGAAGGATGAGACAACCGGGTGACCCTCAGTGCTCAGGGCTCCTGCTGCTCAGTGCTCTTCAGTCTCCTCCTTGCACAGTTCTGCAGGAGCCGGGCAGAGCCACTGGCTGCAAAACGGGCTCAGGGAATCACAGAGCCCTTCTTGTTGGGAGAGCCCTTGGAGCTGCTGGAGTCCCAGCGCTGCCCCAGCCCTGCCAGGGCACCCCTGAGCCCTGTCCCTCAGCACCACAGCTCCACGCCTTGGAAACCCCTCCAGGGAGCAGGGGGACTCCAGCCCTGCCCTGGGCAGCCTGGCACAGGCCTGGACAACCCTGCAGGGGGTGGAAGAAATTGTTCCTCAGCTCCAACCTCAACCTCCCCTGGGGCAACTTGAGGCCGTTTCTTGGAACTGACACATTCCCACCTCCACATCTCATCGCTCCTTGCTAAGAAGAGACCAACGTTCTGTCACCCTCCCCTCACCAGCACCATTCCAAACTCTGTCTTTATGGAGTTCTGGCCCAGTCCCCATTTGTAGGACTCTGTGACTACATTCTCCAAGTGAGGTCCAACAGCTGGACACAGAATCCACCATTATGACCCTGGAACTGTGCGCAGGGACACTCACCATGCAGCTCTCCTGCTGACAAGTCCCAGAGCTGGGATTATTTCTGCTACAACAGCACCACCTTGTTGGCTCGTGGATATCACAGAATCACCAAATCCCAGCGTGGTGGGGACTGGCAGGGCCCTCGGGAGCTCCTCTGGTGCCACCCCCCTGCTCCAGCAGGGTCACCCAGAGCCCAGCAGCGCAGGGTCCAGGCGCCTTTGGAATCTCTCCAGACAAGGAGACTCCACAACCTCTCTGGGCAGCCTGGGCCAGGCTCCAACCCCCTCCCAACAAACAAGTTGCTCCTCCCGCTCCCAGGGAACCTCCTGGCTTCCAGTCGGTGCCCGCTGCCCCTCGTCCTGGCGCTGGGCACCCCTGAGCAGAGTCTGGCCCCAGCCTCTCGCCCCCCGGGGGCCCTTGAGCTCTTGCTCAGCCTTGCTCAGCTCCCCTCTGGGGCTGCTCTTCTGCAGCTGAACAGCCCCAGGGCTCTCAGCCTTTCCTGCCCACACAGATGCTCCAGGCCCCTCAGCAGCTTCCCAGCCTCCCCTGGACTCTCTCCAGTAGCTCCTGGTCTCTCTGGCACTGGGGAGCCCAGCACTGGACCCAGCACTCCAGATGTGTCCTCCCTGGGCCAGAGCAGAGGGACAGGAGAACCTCCCTCAACCTCTTGGTCACACTCTTCCTCATGCCCCCAGAGAGACTCCACAACCTTCTAACATATTTGAGTTCTCTCCATTGAACTCCCAGTGCCTTCTCCAGACCTCAGGATTAGCCAGTGGCTGACTGTCATCCCTGCCACTTAAACTCCTCTCAGATGCTGGAGCAATTCCCAGCCTATTTTGCACACCCTCATTCAACCTGAAAATTTCTGATTCTGTTTTCAGGTCAACACAGGGAATTTTATCCAGTTTTGTGGGGGTTGTTTAAGAGGCGGGTGGGGCAGGCGCAGGGTGGAGGCCAGCCCTGAGCCAAAGCCACATCGGGCTGTGGAGGCAGCATGGACAGCAGGAGACGGCAGGAAACACCTACCATAGTTTTCGGACGAAGACACGTAGGTCAGAATGAGGAGGGCGAAGTTCTCGAGCAGGTTGAGCAGCAGGTTGAAGTGGCAGAGGCGCAAGTAGCGGGGGTGGGAGCAGTGGCAGCTCTGGTAGTGGTTCCAGTAGGCGATGGCCACCAGGAAGCGGGGAGCCGAGTGGAGGCCGATGCAGAGGCGCCAGACGTAGCGCTGGGGGGTCTCGCCTCCGATAGCGGCGCTGATGGAGGGGAGGTAGTTGGGGACCTGGAAGAGTGAGAGCGGTTCGTGGGGAGAGGTGCAGGGAGCGTGTCATATCCACAGACCCAGGGAACTGTTTGGTTGGGAGAGACCTTTATGATCATCGACTCCCAGCGTTATCCACCCCTGCCAGGGCCCCACTGAGCCCTGTCCCTCAGCACCACAGTTCCACGCCTTGGAAACCCCTCCAGGGAGCAGGGGGACTCCAGCCCTGCCCTGGGCAGCCTGGCACAGGCCTGGACAACCCTGCAGGGGAGGGAGAAATTGTTCCTCAGCTCCAACCTCAACCTCCCCTGGGGCAACTGGAGGACGCTGCCTCTTGTCCTGCCGCTTGTTCCTTGGGAGCAGAGCCCGACCCTCCCTGGCTCCAAGCTGCTGAATGTCAGGGAGTTGTGGAGAGCCAGAAGGTCTCCCCGGAGCCTCCTCTGCTCCAGGCTGAACAAGCCCAGCTCCCTCAGCCGCTCCTCCCCACACTCCTGCTCCAGACCCTTCACTGGCTTCATGGCTCCTCTTTGGACACCCAGTGTCCCTGCTGCCCTGCCCCAGACATCCAAGACGTGAGGTGACCCACACACTGGATGGCCACATCCTTTTATTTCTCCACATCACACTGCCCTGACATTCTGTTGCTGCATTATCCCCTCGGCACCGTGCCCTGCCCTCCCTGCTGCAGCATCTTGCCATCGCTTTCAGCCTGTGTCACCCCCCATTGCACAGGCAGGAGGAACTCCACAGATCCCCTAAAGCCCTGGGGTCATCTCCTGTTGGTCTGAAAATGTCTCCTGCCCTCTGCTCCCAGCTGGCAATCAGTTGCTAATCCATGCTTCTGTCTGTGGCTGCTCAAAAGCCCTGAGGAAAAAACACCCAATTTCATCTCTTTTGGAAATCCAGGGGTTCCATCTAAACCCGTGCACCCCAGTCACATGCCTGTGACATCCTGGAAGATCAGAAGAGGAGGATCTACTGCTCCAGTAGATCAGAAGAGCAGCAATTATTTTCTAAAAGCTGGGGTGACTCTTCCACAAGAGTGTACTTATCCATAGCTTCACTTCTTCTATTCCTAATCGTAATCACCACCAATGTGCTCAGCACAGACACAGNATTGCTGGGGCTCCTCTGGCCCCGCTCCAACAGCTCCCTGTCTCTCCTGGGCTGAGGACTCCCGAGCTGGAGCCAGCCCTGCAGGGTCTCCCAGGGCAGACATCAGCCTGAGCAGTCCGTTCTTCCCTTGATCCTTCTTGAAAAGCCAAACCTCAGTTGCCAGTTCCAAGGCATCAAAAGTCCAGTGGCACAAAGCAGGTTGTTCAAGCTCCTGTAACACTCCTGGTGGGGAAGCCCAGAAGAGAAGCCCCGTCCCCCACCAGCCAGGCCAGACGAGCAGCCCTCACCTTGGAGGTGTTTGCGTTTCCCCGACGGAGCTGCTTACCCCGCAATGGGTCGCTGTCGTCTCCTGGAAATGGAACAGCAGAGACCAGATCACACAGAAGAGGAAACCGAAGAGCGGGCAAAACACAGTCCCGAGGGCCAGCGTGGTGAAGCGGAGCCGGAAGAGGATCCCGTCCCGATCCAGCGGCAGCGGGACCTGCAACATCTTGATGGACCTGAAAACAAAGGAAGAAAGCAAGCAAATGTCAGACGGGGATTCTCTGTCATCCTGCAAGGTCCAGCCTCACACAGCCCCGGGCAGGGATGTGCACGGATGCAGGGCAGAGACGGCCGAAAGCACCGCCCTGGGGACGGAAGCACCGCTCTGGAGACACAGGAAAGCCCGAGACTCCCGCACAGCGGCGAGCAGGAGCCTGCGTGCAGCGGGACGCGCGGGCAGCGGGACATCCCGCACCGTGCCGCCGACCGCGAGACCGATGCGCCTGGAAAGGCACGTGAGCTGTTTTCGGCGGGGTCCGTCCATCCAGACCGTTCCCGGGGCGCCCAGCCAAGCGCTCAGCACAGGCGAGGCTCGGGCTGCAGGATCAGGACTTTGCAAGCCCCACACGTTCCACAACAACAAAGCTGTCGCTCACAGGCTCGGGCAAGCTGGGGCAAGCGACTGTGAAGGCCAGGAGCCGACCCCGGCATGGGGCTCTCCACCGGTTCCGTCTCAGCTCTCACCAGCTGCTCTCTTGCCCTCAGCCACGGCTGCTCATCCTTAGCCTTCCAACGTGCTTGGCCACGAGCCCAGCTGTCTTCAAACCGACAGGATCCCAGCCACCTTCAATCAGTCCCAGTTACTGTGAAACGAGTCCCGACCGTCGTTACATCAGCGCTAACCACCACGCACACCTTCTGCCGAGCTCTCCTGGCCCTGACCTCTCCGGTCCCAATAGGCTCCCTGCTCCTGGGGACAGGGCTCCCGGGAGCCACCTGAGCGAGGGGCGGTTTGGGGTCCCTGCCTCACCGCTCGGCCTCGGCAATAAATCCGATTTACGGACAATCCCACAGAATCCAGTCACCAGCCAGGGCAGGAGTCTGGGCAGAGCAACGCGGCCACCCCCTGCTTCCCCCAGCACCAGAACCCCCCGGAGCGTGACCGCCCCCAGCAGCGCAGAGCCGAGCCCCCCCCGGCCGAGGCCCCACCGCGGGCAGGGC
>VWZK01003465.1:27292-67385 GCA_013396935.1 Baryphthengus martii | reverse complement strand
ACGGTTTCTCCTTATGACGCAGGTACTGGGGCGCTCACGGGGCCGGGGCAGAGGGAGGGGACCGGGCCGGGCTGGCGGCGGCGTGAGAGCCGGTAGCGCTGAGGAGGTGTGGGGGCGAGCGGCGTGGTGTAAACCGACGTAACGGATCGGCCGCCGGCCGTCCCCAGGCTCTTCACCGCGGCCGGTGTCGGGAGGGTTGATTAAAGTTATGTTTCTAAATTTGGACGTGGCTGGAGGTCGCTGCCGTATTGATCAGAGCCCTTCAGGAGCCAGGGGATGGTGTGCAGCGAGCGGGTAAAAAATCCAGCTCCAGCTTTTCCTCATCTCCGAGCGGCTGCCGGTGCTCCCGCGGGCAGGCGCTCCGGAGATGTTTTCACGGGCGAGCTAACCGCACGTTTTACCCGTGCGGGTACCAGCCCGACGTTTGCGGGTGGCGTCCCCCCTCCCGTGGCTCCCGGAGGGTCCGCACCCTCGATAACTGCCCGGAGCCGAGTTCTGTCTTGGCTGAACCTGAGGTGCTGGGGGTCGGTGGGTGAGGAAGGGTGAGTGTCGAAAACAAAGCTTCAGACTCCGCGGGAGGGTGAAATCTTTTAATAGCGTGTCTGTATTGTAGAAAATTGTGCTTCAGATTTACGAATTTCTTCTGGGATAGGATTCAGCATTTAGCGACCCTCAGTGTGGTGACTTTGGAAAAACAGTGATGTAAGGAAGGGGAACAGCGAAAGGAGTTTTGTGAGTTGTTGATAAGGGTGAGAGTGACGAGACTGAACGACAAGTGAAATGTGCGTTGGCCCTTTGTACCCGACCTTCCCGAGACCTGCTTAGGAGCGAAGTGACAGAAAATGGCCTGCAGAGAGAAAGGAGTGTGGCCGAGATGGGTGTGTAGAGTTGAAGGAGTGCGTTTGCATCGGGCCTCAGAGTAAAACTCTTCTTACAAATGTAAAAAGAAATGAAATAGGTGGGATGTTTTTAAGGTGTTCTGGTAGGTGGTGTCATGTAAAGGAGGGCAAATAGTGACGGCTGGGGCCCCGGGTGATTAGGGAAGAGCTGGGAAGGGGGGATGTTTGGGAGCAGGCGCTTGGGGAGAGAGGGGTTTGTGGGGGCCATTGGTCACAACTGCGTCCCACAGAAGGATCCCGTTGGGTGCTGCCAGCTGCAGGCTCTGGGGGCTCTGTCCCTGCCCCTTCCAGGCCAGGGGCTGTCAGAGCAGCTTTTGCTTTCTTGTGCCAGAATTATTTTATTTAAAATGCCCTTAATGTGCATAAGGGGGGGTGGAGAGGAACGCGGGCAGCAGGGCGAGGGAGGGTATTGGGTCTAATGCTGGGCTCCCCAGCTCAGCAGGGACAGGGAAATACTGGAGAGAGTCCAGGGGAGGCTGGGAAGCTGCTGAGGGGCCTGGAGCATCTGTGTGGGCAGGAAAGGCTGAGAGCCCTGGGGCTGTTCAGCTGCAGAAGAGCAGCCCCAGAGGGGAGCTGAGCAAGGCTGAGCAAGAGCTCAAGGGCCCCCGGGGGGCGAGAGGCTGGGGCCAGACTCTGCTCAGGGGTGCCCAGCGCCAGGACGAGGGGCACCGGGCACCGACTGGAAGCCAGGAGGTTCCCTGGGAGCGGGAGGAGCAACTTGTTTGTTGGGAGGGGGTTGGAGCCTGGCCCAGGCTGCCCAGAGAGGTGGTGGAGTCTCCTTCTCTGGAGAGATTCCAAAGGTGGCTGGAGACCATGTGGNACCCTGCTGGAGCAGGGGGGTGGCACCAGAGGAGCTCCAGAGGGACCTTCCAACTCCCACCACGCTGGGATTTGGTGGAGGAAAGGACTTGCACACGTGAGTGGCAAGAAGAGTCGGCACCACAGCGCTGTACTGCGCCGCTGGATCTAGCACTGCTCTGGGCAGTAGATTCCCCAGAACATCTTGCGCTCAGGGCCGGCCCCTGGTTTGCTCTGCACTGGTTTGGTCTCTGGTAGCACTGGGCTGGCCCTGGGCGTTTGGTGGCAGCTGCTCAGAGCTTGGATTTGGCTGTTTGGAGAAGGTTGGTTTTGGAGAAGGCAGGTACTTGGGATTCTGTGGGCAGGAGGTGGAGTGACTTCGCTGGCCTGGCTGCGCAGGGCCGTTCCCTGAGTACGGGCGTGCGTAGGAGGAAATGCGGAGAGTTGGGACCAGGGAGCTCAGGAGATGCTCTGGAACCTGGGCAGAGGTAAAGGAGCAAGTTTTGAGTTGAACTGAAATTGCTGGTGACCAAACAGAGAACATTTGAGTGGAGCTCGTTGTTATCCTGGACATTGAGCCTCCTGGGAAACCCAAACCGAGTTTAAAAAATGCCGAAGTGCGAAAAGTTACCGCGTCGTTACGTGACCTAACGTGAGAGTAGGTAGATATTCCTTGTAAATATTCCTGGTGGGGGCTGTGCCTTGTGGTTTCCTAAAGCTGGGAGTTCTGCGGTGGGTTGGTCAGTGCTGCCACCAGTCCCCTCTGGGGGGATGGCGTTGGCATTTGCCGGGGTGGAGCTCACAGGTGTTCTCCCCAGTGTGAGAAAAGTCTAAAGCTTTTTCTGACGAGCGTGGCCGAGTGGATGTTTGTTTTCATTTGGATGGTTTTGTTGGGGAAAAAAACCAACCAAAAATCACAGACAGCTGTAAGGTGGTGCTTGTGCTCAGAGGAGTGATGGGAGTGAGGAGATCTCACCGGGTGTGCCTGTGGATAAATCACCAGCTGTTGCCAAGGACTATGGAGCCCCTAAATGGATTGAAACTCCTCTGAATATTTAAAACCTTTTAGCAACTTTTAGAAAGCTCAAATCCTAGTGAGTCCCGTGAACTCAGAGCCCTGGAACAGGCTGCCCAGGGGGGTTGTGGATTCTCCTTCTCTGGAGACATTCAGGACCCGCCTGGACACCTTCCTGTGTGATGTCATTTAGGTTCCTGCTCTGGCAGGGGGATTGGACTTGATGATCCTTTGAGGTCCCTTCCAATCCCTAACATTCTGTGATTCTGTGCACGGGAGGCAGGTGGGAGGTGCGTTCCCACTCCCGGTCCTGTTGGAAATCAAGGTCGAGCAGAAAGCGAGTCCTGGCAAATCCCGGGCGCGTGGCCCGGCGCGGATCCCGGGAGCATCCTCCTTCCCTTGGCCGAGCGTCCGGCGGGACGCTGCGGCTGAGCAAACGTGCGTCCGAGCCGCCCGCTCTGGGCTGGCTGCAGCGGGAGCAGCTGCGGAAGGTGCTCCTGGAGGATTTCCCGAGGGCTTTGGGTCGGGGCAGTTTATTTGTTAATGTTTTCAGAGACGTGTGGAAATTCCAGCCACGGTGAAGGGTGGGAGGCAGGTACGTGTGGTGTCCCAGAAGGGTGACTGTTCCTGTCCCTTCCAGGGTTCTGACTGCCTTTGGAATTGTGTAGCGTTACCTGGACGCGCTGCCAGGCCTCCCGTGGCCTGGGCGCTCCGATTAGCTGGCTGAGGAAGGTGAAAAACGAGTCTTTGAAATAAATAAAAGTTGAATTTTTCTTTTCAGATCTAGGGGAAAAAACTGAAAATGTTTAACAAATCCTTTGGAACGCCCTTTGGAGGCGGCACCGGCTTTGGAACGACTTCAACTTTTGGTCAAAGTGAGTAAACCATCAGAAGTGATTTTTTCAGTGCTTTAGGGTATTTTCTGCCGGAGGATCAGAGGGAGGGGGGCTGTTGGGGTGTCGCTGGGCTGCTCACGTCACTCGCTTTGCAGGCAGTCGGGTCCAGGAGCCCGAGGCTTCTCCTCTAACCAAGCTTCTAATTTGGAGAGGTAGCAGAATTCCTCCTGTGGCCCTTGAAATTTCCTTTGTGAGAGAACGGAAGCTCGCACGCTTCGGGAAAGGCTGGCTGGCCAGAGCCGGGGGAAGATTCTTTCAGCTGGGACTGGCTTTGTTGGGAAGCCTTAGACGGAAAAAGCACGTCATGCGGGATGGTATTCTGGAGATACACACGTTGTAAATCATGGAATCATTTATATTGGAAGAGACTATTTAGGCTGGAAGGTCCTGGAGTCCCAGCGCTGCCCCATCCCTGCCAGGGCACCACTGCCCCCTGTCCCTCAGCACCACATCTCTCTGGGAGCAGAGACCGACTCACACCCTGCCCCAGCTCCGGCCTCCTGTCAGATGTAGCCACTAAATTAGACAATAAACGGGAGCTGTGCTGCCTTTGTTCCTAAGGAAACAGTCATTCTGTTCATGCTGCTTCTAAACCAAGGTACAACAAGAGCAACTTCCAGGCACTGAAAACAGTTGTAGAGACCCTGCAGAGATGTGTCTTTACATTCTGAGGGTCTCAAAATACTGACAAGGAGAAATTGTTGGTGCTGAGGGTGGGGAGAGCCTGGCCCAGGCTGCCCCGAGAGGTGGTGGCTGCCCCATCCCTGGCCCCATTGCAGGGGAGGTTGGATGGGGCTCTGAGCAACCTGCTCGAGTTGCAGATGTTCCTGCTCCCTGCAGGGGAGTGGCACCAGATGGCCTTGGGAGGTCCCTTCTCAGCCAAACCACTCCATGATACTGTAGCTTTTTCCTTCAAGAGCTCTCTAGAAGTCTTGGTGGTATCACTTCAGCTCTCCCAGACACCGATGCACAGGTCACTGGCCCTGAACTACTTCTGGAAAGTTAAAAGGGCGGTGCTGATATTTAGTCTCTGGTACGTGTGTTGGGAACACGGTTTCATCCGGACTCTAATGCTGATTGTTTCAGGTACTGGCTTCGGCACTACGAGTGGAGGAGCGTTCGGGACGTCGGCCTTTGGGTCGAACAATAACACTGGCGGCCTCTTTGGGACCACACAGACAAAACCAGGTACTGCTGTGATACGGTGGGACATAATCCTGGAGGAACGATGGGTTATTGAGAAAGGGGAGGGGAAGGAAAAGATTATAACAAGCGCAAACAACAAACACGCTCAAACAAAACTCTCTGGAAACCCACAAAAAAACCAAAACAACTCACAGACCTCAAGCTGCTGATGATTGCAAATGATTAATGGTCTCGTTCTGTCTTCAGGAGGATTATTTGGTTCGACTACATTTAATCAACCGGCCACCTCCTCCACAAGCACTGGCTTTGGGTTCGGGACGTCGACCGGGACGTCCAACAGCCTGTTTGGAACTACCAGCACTGGCGGAGGCCTCTTCTCATCCCCGAATAATGCCTTTGCACAGACGAAACCGGCCGGCTTTGGAAGTGAGTAGAAACTGCGGCGTCTCTTGAGCGTTGCTTTTGTCTCTGGGCTGCAGAGCGCCCAGCGGACTGGTGGAGCTGGTGCAGGTGTGACTGTGGCGGTTTGGCACTTTCCTCTCTGACGCAGTGACGCTGCTGTGCTCCACAGGAGCCAGGAGTGACCCCAACGTGACACAAAACCTGTAGCTGCGATTCCACCCGTGGGTGTTGAATGGAGCTGAAGACGTGCAGCTCCTATCTGGAAAAGTCTTGTGGCGCTGCTTCATTTTAGCTGTGTGTTCTGTTGTTGTAGAGCGNCCTGGCCCTGCTGCCCCCCCAGTGCTGATCTAAGCTAAAAAAAAGCCTCTTAAACTTTACTGTAATTCTCTGAAGCAAAAGCCACTGCTTGGAGACCCTTCTGAGAAAAGGAATTCACCAATCCCTTTCATATACAGAATTTTCTTTGCCAGGAGCAGGATGTTGTGTTATTCTGTGTTCTAGTATTTCCTGAGGTGATGAGATTTGGTCAGAGTATGACATTACAGTGTTGCTGGAAATCAATAGTTCATTAAATTTTTTTTCTAGTGTTTTCTTCGATTTCCAAACTACTTTGTAATTCGATTAAAATATTTGGATTTAAGTTTTAAAATTCGGTTTTGTTTTAATATTGATTTTCTCTCTCTCTTTTTTTTTTTTTTTGTTAGACTTTGGAACTAGTACCAGCAGTGGTGGGCTCTTTGGAACCACCAACACCACTTCCAATCCTTTTGGAAGTACGTCCGGCTCTCTTTTTGGCCCCACCAGCTTTACCACTGCTCCCACAGGCACCACTATTAAGTTTAATGTAAGTTTTGATTTTCCTTCTTAAGATTAATGTAGGAATTCTTATGTTTTGCACTTAATTGTGTGTAGTGCTGCCTTCGTCATGTGATTTGGTCCGTGTGCAAGGACGCAGCGTTCGGAAATGATTCCAAGTCACCCCCTTTAGTGGAACAGTTGGAGGGAAAACAGCTCATGTAATCAACTCCGAAGAGCGAGACTTTGTTTTGATTTTGTCCCTTTCATCACCGTGGAGCAGGGTTCTCTCTAGACTAAGCTCAAGAGGTTTACTCTCTATGTTTACAGCTGTGCTAAAGCTGAAGAGATAAAACAGCTCATAAAATTCAGCTTCCGCAGGAGGGTGGGAAGTATCCCAGAGTTCAGGGGGGTTGACACCAAGGTTAAAGAGAGCTTGGAGCGGAGCAAAATTAAACGAGTCAGCACGGCTTTGCAAGTGTAAATCCAGTTGTGGAGGCTGATCCCCCTGGGTATCCTGCATGAGCTCTCTTCAAGAAGGGGTTGAATAACATCTGGAAAGTTCTGTGGCAGTTGAAAAATCATAGAATCATAGACTGGTTTAGGTTGGACCTTAAAGATCATCTCGTTCCAGCCCCCCCGCCATCGGCTGGGGCATCTTCAACTGGACCTAAAAGCAGCCGTGAGGCAAAGGGAGTAAAACTGGTATCTGCTGGAAAGAGGAATTCTTGATCCCAAACGCTTGCCCGTGAAATCTCAGCCCTTTTCATTTCTACACTGAGCTGATTTAAGGGACCAAGACCTTGTTGACTGGGAGGTGGTCAGGACTGTGACAGGAGCTGGGGCAGTCCGAGTGCCGTTGGTGCAGACTTCCCTAGTGCGACTCAAAACACAGGGACAGTGAAATTGAGAGGATTTGTATCACAGATTTAGATGAAGGAACTGAAAAAGGAACCACTTGTGCTGTGTTGTTCTGAGTGTTACTGGGGTGAGGTCCGCTCTGGCTGCCGAGCGTGCCTCGGAGCTGGGTGAGGCCGCGGTACAGGTAACAGGAGTATGCCGGGTCCGATCCTGCGCTACATGGAGTCTCTAACACCATCTGGAGAGGCTGTTAGTGGGAGTCTGGCTGGTTTTTAAATTTGAGATCTTAACCTCTTCTGTTGCAGCCACCAACCGGTACCGATACCATGGTCAAGTCCGGAGTCAGCACCAACATCAACACGAAGCACCAGTGCATCACTGCAATGAAAGAGTACGAGAGCAAATCTCTCGAGGTCAGTCGGCGCGTGTTCCAGGGTGCTTACCTCGTCCGGCCGCTCGTTAGTGCTGCTTTGGGAGAGCTTCTTTTGACCGAAATCGTAGAATTGGTTTGGTCGGAAGCGACCTTCAAGATCATGGAGTCCAACCATTCCCCCGTCCCTGCCAGGGCACCACCGAGCCCTGTCCCTCAGCACTACAGCTCCACGCCTTGGAAACCCCTCCAGGGAGCAGGGGGACTCCAGTCCTGCCCTGGGCAGCCTGGCACAGGCCTGGACAACCCTGGAGAGGAAGGAATTGTTCCTCAGCTCCAACCTAAACCTCCCCATTGCCCTTCTGTGGTCGTGCTCCAGCCCCACCAGGTCCTTCTGGGAGTGAGTGGCCAAGGGCAGATAATTGCAGAATCTTGGACAAAGCTCAGCTGTTCATGTGAACTGGTGTTCCCAAACGTGTAAGGCCAAAGCCTTTCCCTTCAGGTTGACTTACTTGATACTTCAAAACAGGTCTTTGACTCAAAAGATCTGAAAAAGCTGGGGAAGTAAAATTGAAGCCCAAACATGAATCTAGATTTAGGTCTTGTTTAGGTCCTGTCTTTGTAAAAATGATAGAATCACAGGATGGTTTGGGTTAGAAGTGGCTTTAAAGGCCATCTAGTCCAACCAGGAATGTCAGTGTTGCAGTTTTTCCTGACACCTTCATCCTGGAGTTGGTTTGGATGCTGTGTAAATGTGCTTGTGACACTGTTCTGACTTTACCCTGCGTAAAAAGAACACACGAGGAGAGCTGGATTCTCCTTTCCCAGGAGCTGCGCTTGGAAGATTATCAGGCAAATCGGAAAGGGCCCTCGAATCCTGTCGGAGCAGGAGCAGCTGCGAGCTTGTTTGGGTCTTCTACTGCTACATCGAGTACAGCTACAGGACTCTTTGGCTCTACCACCAACACAGGCTTTTCATACGGACCCAATAAAACAGCTTTTGGAACCAGTAAGTCCTGCCTGTGCCTGGGGCGTGAAATACTCTGTTAAACTCTTGAAAATTATATAGTGAAAAAAAGATGAGGAAACACTGGTTTGAGCTCTGAACGTTACAAGTTGTAGCATCAGCGTTGACTCATCCAGCTCCTCAAGGCCCTTCTGGGAGGAAGTGGCTCAAAACCATCCCCAGGATTCAAGGGACGGCCTCCCCAGTGCCCAGTCCGGGAGCATGATCCCCAGTGCTGACCCGGCCAGGATGCTGGTGGCTGCTTATCCCCCTGGGCACACCCTTGCTCACATTTATCCCACTGTTGAGTAGAAGCCCCGGGTCCTTTATGGTGACAGTGACTTTAGGGCGAGGAGGGTGTGATCAGCTGTCTGGCAGGAGCTGCTCCCTCCCCGTGCAGGTGCTGTGCGGCGTTGATGACACTGGGGGTTGGTGTTTTGCGGTTCTGTTGAGCTGAAGCATCTTTTTTTTAATTATTTTTATTTTCTTTTTGGCCATTTAAATGTGCTGAGTGTAGGTCTGGGTAAATACTTCAGGGTTTTTTAACTGTATTTCTGTAGAGACGTAGAATTGGTTTGGGTGGGTAAGAACTTGAAGATGGAGTCCAACCATTAAACCAACAGTGTCAGGGCACCACTAAACCACATCCTCCTTGTTTGTAGGTACAACTGGCTTTGGATCTGGGACAACGGGGGGACTTTTTGGTCAGCCATCTCAAACAACAAGCTTGTTTAACAAACCCTTTGGCCAGCCCACCACCACACAGAACACCGGCTTCTCCTTCGGGAACACCCCCCTGGGGCAGCCGAACACCAGCACAATGGTAAGAGAAATTCTGCCCACCCAAGGTTATGTCTCTGGCCAGAGGGAGGGGGCTGCGATGGAGTGATTTAGATCTTCCTCCAGTCGTAGTTCAGGTTCATGGAACAAAGGTGCAGAGCTTTGAACGACGCCGGCTGAGCTGGCGACTTGTTGCCAATCAAAATTTTTCCTTCAGAACTGGGCAGCAAAGCAGCTTTTATCGAATAACTTTTCCCATTCCCTCCTTGCAGCGTCTGCTCTCCATCCACTCAGGCATTCCTCATCACGTTCACACAGATCATACGATTCCGTCATTAACATTCTCTGGGAATTTAGTAACAATTCTGAATTTCCTGGTGACTAACAAGCAGCATTCGTGGCCTCTTTCGGTAGAAGGATGCTGTATAGCTGTAATGTGCTGTCTTCCTGGGGGCTTTGCCTCCAAATGCACTAAATTCTTGCAGAATATATTGTGACTTCTCCCAGAAACACCTGGGAAATGTTTCTTTTCCGTCTCCCTCTCCAAGTGATGAGGAAATTCCAATATCCTTTTGTACTTGGAGCATAAATTTTTCTATTTTTTCAATTCTCTTTTCGTAACTAATTTCTTGGTGAATGACTAAAGCTTCTGAAATGCTTTTCACCCACCTTCTTCCCCTATCAAAGGAGGTCATGATGTTGTGGCACCATTTTATTAACCAACTGTGTGTTCATTCTGTTACCATGAGCACCAGGCTTTGAGAAGTGTTGCAGCCTTGTCTTAACCAATTCCTGTTCGTAGGGTCTCTTTGGGGTCACCCAACCCTCACAGACTGGAGGCCTCTTTGGAACACCTGCCAATACAAATGCTGGTGCTGGATTTGGAACCGGAACTGGCCTTTTTGGACAACCCAACACGGGATTTGGTGTTGGCAGTTCGGTATGTCTGTGCCTTGATACTCAAACAGGGGAGGTGAAAATGGCTTAGAACCCAGTCCCGGGGTTCTGACCTCTGTGGAAGTTCTGTGGTCGGAAGAGTTGAGATGCAAAAGAGTGGTTTGTGTAGACTGAAGGGTCCGGTATGAGCATGTGGAACAGAACTAGTAGTGTGGAAATAATTTCTTGAAGTAATGTCTTGAGTGATAAAAGACAGCGAGAGAGGTGGAGCATCTTCTCACCAGACTCCTGCTCCACACCCTTCCCCAGCTCCGCTGCCCTTCTCTGGCCACGCTCCAGCTCTTCCAGCCTCCGCTGGGAGGGAATTCCCAAACCTGACCCCAGGATTTGAGGGGCAGCCTCCCCAGTGCCCAGTGCAGGGGGACGATCCCTGCCCTGGCCCTGCTGCCCCCCCAGTGCTGCCCCAGCCAGGATGTCTTGGCCCCTCGAGCTCACAATTAAATATTGTGGGGGTGCCTCAGCGCAATGGTGAAAATAAAGACATATAAGTTGTGGTGATGATGATCGAACCCGAAATGAACTTAGCTCCTGACATTCGGTCATTCTGGTTGGCGTGGAATGAAACTGGTAGAATCATTTATGTTGGAGAAGACCCTTAAGATTGTTGGGTCCAACCATGGTGTTTGTTTCCCGGAGACGCTTGCCCTGCACTAGTGCATGTGGCTTGTAAATAACCCACCGCTGCTGGGCCGCTGGGTTGTGTGCTCTAAGTTGTGCCTGCCTTTAGTTCTGCTCTCTCGCCTGCAGTGAGACAGGGCTGCAATTCTTTGAATATCAAGTTTCCAAATGCATATTTTCTTCCTTTCAGACCCTGTTTGGGAACAAACCGGCCGGATTTGGAGCCACCACAACCAGCGCTTCCTCATTTGGTACAACCACCGGCGGCGGGCTCTTTGGTAACAAACCAACCCTGACTTTAGGAACCAATACAAACACTTCCAGTTTGGGTACATATAAAAAAAAAAAAAGTGGGATTTTGGTCACTTTAAAACTATACTGCATATACCACACACCTGGCTGCTGACTGTCCCATGCTAGATGGTGGTGAATGTTAAAATGCTGAGGTGAGCCACGTCTCTGATGCATGGGCAGACATCTGGCTGCTGGTTTATACATTTCTCTTGGTGCTCCCTGACTCAGAAGGCAGAGGGTTAAATAAAACTCTAGCTCTTTCAGTGGGTGCTTAAGAGAAGATGGAACCCTTGATTGAAAACTGGTGAAATCAAGGAATTGAGAGATCTCTTGAGAGGCTGTAAATAGGCTGTGGTTGCAGAGGAGTGCTGAGGGGAATGGGATAAAACCAGTGATAGGTGTGACTTGATGGTGGGGATAAGGAGACCTTATCTCTGGCCTGTGGGCAGCAGGTCAGGGAGGTTCTCCTGCCCCTTTGCCCCAGGAAGGCCACCTCTGAAGTGTTGGGTCCAGTGCTGGGCTCCCCAGTGCCAGAGAGACCAGNCCCCCCACCACACTGGGATTCTATGGAATGAGAGAAAAATAAATGAGTTCCAGTTTAGCTGGTAGCTCTTGTTGTCCTTCATAGTGTGAAGGATCAAAGTCCTGAAGAGCAGAGTCCTGTGTTAACATTGGACTCGTGGCACTAACGTTAGAGAACCGCTGTTGAGCTCCTTGTGTGACTGAGCAGCAGAAATGTGAAGTGAGTTCAAGTGAAGGGCAGTTTTCTCTTGTTGGACTTGAGTTGAAATCTCTTTTGGTGTTTTCTCTTGGCTCTGAGAGCAATAAATCCTATCAGCACACGCACGCCGGCTTCGCGCTGGTTTCACAGCCTCCAGTTTAAGAACCAAGCTGTCCAGTGTTAGATGTGGATTGTACCTGGGTACAGTGTGAGGTGTCTGAGCTGCGTGCTTGTACCAGTCCGGTTGTTACCTTCTGTGCTGGAGCAGCAGGTGTGTGGTATGAACAGTATGAAGTGGAATTTGTTCCTTCCAGGCAGTTGAAAGCTAATCCATTTTATTCAGTCGCCAGATTTTTTGACCTAAACTGTCTTGAAGCTGATGATGCTCATTTATTTAAATTTAAGTTTTTAATTTCATCTTGAGTAACATTAGATTAACGAGCTCATGCTTCCCTTCTTGAAGGTTTCGGTGCTAACACCACTGGAAACAGTTTGTTTGGAAATAAACCGGCGACCGGGACTCTGGGAACTGGACTCGGCGCAGGCTTTGGGACAGGTAGAGTCTCCCAGCTTATTTCGTGTCAGCCTCAGCTTAGCTCTGCAGCTTCAGGGATGACACAGCCATGGTGTTACCCGCTCCTTGATGCGGCGAAGGCTGTAGGCGCTTTAGCGTGAAGCCGTGAATCTCGGTCTTGAATCGGAGCCGAGTAGAGCTTTGATAACCTGGTGCTAAGTGGCCTCTTAGAAACCACAGGCAGCGTGGCTTACAGTGGTGGCTAACGGCTCTGAAAACTGGCGGCGTCCTGCCTTTGGAGCCTCTGGTCATGGGAGGCTTGAGTGTCCGCGGCGTTTGCGGGTGTGTGGAATGTTTCTTGCCATTTAACAAATAATTGAAGTTTTGTTGGGAGTTAAATTGGTTTGTAAGCTTGTCGCAGTCTTGTAGTAAATTCCAGTCGTCTGCTGCAGCTCTTGGGACGGGACAGACCTCTTTGTTTGGAAACACCCAGCCTAAACTTGGTGGGACACTGGGAACTGGAGCCTTTGGAGCAACGGGATTCAACACGTCCACAGCTACTCTGGGCTTTGGAGCCCCTCAGCCCGCTGTAGGTAAGTGCACGTGAGCCTGAGCTCAACTGCAGTGTCCTCTGTTCCAGGCCTGCCTAGGTGTGGGAGCACATCCCACCCAAACCTTTGGAGGGGGGGAAAAAAACATCTTTGAGCAACTACTTGTGTCTACGTCTGCTCTCGGAGACCATTGGAATGACAATTTTTTTGTGATAATTATCATAGATTCCCAGGTTGGAAGGGACTTGAAGGATCATCTGATCCAACCTTTCTTGGGAAAAACCTGATCTAGACAAGCTGGCCCTTGTCCTTTCCAACCTAAACCATCGTATGAAGATACTCTGATCAGAACGATGTCTTTTCTACCCACCTCGATTCTCTCAGCAAAACTGTTTAAAACTGTTTAGATACTAAAAAAATGTTGTTTTTCTAGCACTGACGGACCCGAACGCTTCCGCTGCCCAACAGGCCATCCTCCAGCAGCACCTCAACAGCTTGATGTACTCACCCTTTGGAGAGTCTCCTCTCTTTAGAAACCCGATGTCAGACCCAAAGAAAAAGGAAGAGGTAGGTGCACGTAGCCATAATTACTTTAATCTACCTTCTGTGCTCGCTCTCTCTTCACAAAAGTACCCAGTAAGCAGCCAGATGGGGTGTCATCTGCCTTCTCCTACTAGTGCAGTGACTTCTGCTCTCCAGGACACAAACGGCTCATACTGTGGCTTTTTTCGCTGCGTTTGACTGTATCAGAGCCTTGGCTTTGTAATTCTTCTTCTGCCGGCTGGGAATAGAGAGAGATATTTGTCTATGCTTGGAGAATTATTGTGCTTTGGTTAGACAACCCTTATGACAGTTTCTGACCAACTCATTACCCAGGGGGTTTGTTTTCAAAGACAAGAAAACAAACCCTTTTCAGTCTTTTTTAAGTATTAAGGGAGGTTGTAAATAGCTGCCGCTCTTGAGAAAATTCCAGGGGCTAGAGATTACTCCTGGCCAGCACAATTTGCCCAGAGACCAGGGGGGTCTCCTTCGCAGGCTGATGGACATGGCTGTCACCCAGGCACACAGGACAGTGAGCTGTGGTCTTCATAAAATCACAGGCTGGTTTGGGTGGGAAGGGACCTTCCAAGGTCATCTGGTCCAACCCCCTGCAGGGAGCAGGGACATCTGCAACTCGAGCAGGTTGCTCAGAGCCTCATCCAACCTCCCCTGCAATGGGGCCAGGGATGGGGCAGCCACCACCTCTCGGGGCAGCCTGGGCCAGGCTCTCACCACCCTCAGCACCAACAATTTCTCCTTCTCTCTGCTCTAAATCTCCCTCTTTTAGTTCAAACACAACCCCCCTTGTCCTGTCCCAACAGGCCCTGCTCCAAAGTCTGTCCTCATCTTTCTGACAGGCCCCTGGAAGCCCTGACAGGCCCCCAGAAGGTCTCCCTGGAGCCTTCTCCTCTCCAGGTTGCACAAGCCCAAGTCTCCCAGCCTGGCCTCCCAGCAGAGGGTTCCAGCCCTCCCAGCATCGCTGGGGCTCCTCTGGCCCCGCTCCACCAGCTCCCTGTCTCTCCTGGGCTGAGGACTCCCGAGCTGGAGCCAGCCCTGCAGGGGGGGTCTCCCCAGAGCCCTGGGAGCAGAGGGGCAGGATCCCCCCCTGGCCCTGCTGCCCACGCTGCTGGGGAGGAGCCCAGGGGGCCAGGGGCTGCTGGGCTGCCAGCGCCCGGGGCTGGCTCAGCTCCAGCTCCTCACCCCCAGCCCCCCCAAGTCGTTCTCCACAGGGCTCTCTCCAGCCCTGCACCCCCAGCCTGGCCTGGTACTGGGGGTGGCCCCGACCCTGCCCTTAGTCCTGTTTCACGCGATCTCTCAGGGCAGCCTGGACCAGACTCTGCCACCCTCACAGGAAAGAGTTTTTTTTCCTTTTTTTTTCGCTTTGTATAGTCTGAAGTGATGAGACTTGGTCTTTGGCGTTGTTGCCTTTACCAGTTGTCAACAGCTTTGTGTTGCTACTGATGTCACCATCCAAAAACCTCTACAGTAAGAGGTATGAAAATTCCAGTTCTACAGAATCAGAGCCCACCTCTTTTTGTTTCAGAGGCTCAAACCCACCAACCCTGCGGCGCAGAAGGCCTTAACAACTCCCACGCATTACAAACTGACTCCTCGTCCCGCGACCAGAGTGAGACCGAAAGCTTTGCAGTCGGTTGGCTCGGCAAAATCTCACCTCTTTGACGGGCTCGATGACGACGAGCCGTCCCTCTCCAACGGCGCTTTCATGCCCAGGTTGGTTTTTTCTCATTGTTTGTGTTGGAGGGAGGATGTTGTGCAAGAATCACAGAATTGGATCTGCCCGGCTGAAGCTTTTGGTTTCAGTTTTGAAGAGCACCAGCGGCAGTCGCATTGAAAAGGGCTTTGGAAACCTTTCGGATTTACTTAAAAACAACAATTTCTTTGGAGAAAGTTGCATCAGTCATTGAAAGCACTTCTAAACTTCAGGCTTTTAAAAGAGATTTTGTGACATTTATGGACTTGGTTCATCTTTAAATTGGCCTGAACCATCTGTTCCTTTCCCAGGGAGAGAGCAGAATATTGGATTAGTCAGTGTTTTACTGAATAATACCAAAGGAACAAAAGATCAGAACAAAGGGGTGCTTGGACTTCTTTGAGAGTGATTGTCAGGGAAGTTCAGTGCTCTCCAGACTGCAGGCGGTGAGCCTTGGTCCGGCCACTGATGTGCTCTTACAGTGACCCTGCAGTAAAGAACCACCTGCAGCCGCGGGCCAGACTTGCTCCGCAGGGTTCTGTCCTTCTGCTGAAAAGCTGCGTTTTGTAAAACAGATCATACTGTGCTTTGCTCAACTTGGGTTTGGAAGCTTTCGATGACTTGTGCTTTCCATAAACCAAAGCCTTGAATGGAAAGAGTTTGAGTATCTCAGCTGCTGCAGGGCTCTTAGAGAAGACTCCGTATCTCCTGAGTATGGGAGTAGGCCTTTTACAGCTAGCTCCTGGAATTAAGCGTGAAATATCGATGGCAATGAGTACATCCAAATTTCTCTTTGGTGCTTTATTTAGGAAGAGCATCAAAAAGTTGGTGTTGAAGAACCTCAAAAGTAGCAACCTGTTCTCACCTGTCAATCGTGAGAACGAAGACCTGGCCTCTCCATCGGAGTACCCAGAGGACGGGGACCGGTACGTTGAGTTATACTGCAGGTGTTTGTGCTCACCAATGCCAAGTGGTTACACCTGTCTCTAAATTACCATCACTAGACCAGGATGTTAGTTCCAAGGGTGTCATCTCAGCTCTTCACTGGACACAGATTGACCTCCTTTGAGATTCATTTCCTCTTCAACTAACTATAAATTCTTCCTGTGTGGTCACCTATGGATTCATTTGGTCCAAATTGAGGAGCCTGGAGAGGAATGACTTCTTCTCTGGGAATGTCTCTTTTTGCTTCCTGTAGTGAGAAACTAGGTCATTTCTTGAGAAGGTGCAGCATCCTGGCTGGGGCAGCACTGGGCGGGGGCAGCAGGGCCAGGGCAGGGATTGTCCCCCTGGGCTGGGCACTGGGGAGGCCGCTACTCAAATCCTGGGGTCACTTTTGGGAATTCCCTCCCAGAAGGAGCTGGAGGGGCTGGAGCGTGGCCAGAGAAGGGCAACGGAGCTGGGGAAGGGTGTGGAGCAGGAGTGTGGGGAGGAGCGGCTGAGGGAGCTGGGCTTGTTCAGCCTGGAGCAAAGGAGGCTCTGGGGAGACCTTCTGGCTCTCCACAACTCCCTGACATTCAGCAGCTTGGAGCCAGGGGGGTCGGGCTCTGCTCCCAAGGAACAAGGGACAGGACAAGAGGAAGGAGCCTCCAGTTGCCCCAGAGGAGGTTCAGGGTCACCCAGAGCAGGGCGCCCGTCAGCGCAGTGTCCAGGTGCTTTTGGAATCTCTCCAGACAAGGAGACTCCACCACCTCTCTGGGCAGCCTGGGCCAGGCTCCAGCCCCCTCCCACCAAACAAGTTTCTCCTCCCGCTCCCAGGAAACCTCCTGGCTTCCAGTTGGTGCCCGGTGCCCCTTGTCCTGGCGCTGGGCACCGCTGCATAATGACTTTCTTCAGTGTGCGGACTGCTGTTCGCAGGATCATGGAATCATTTCGATTGGGAGGGGCCTTTAAGATCCTCGAGTCCAACTGTGAACCCGGCTCTGCCAGATCACCACTTAATCACGTCGCTCAGCACCACATCTACGTGTGCTGATCTTGTTTGTTTTTTGTATGAGAAGACGCCAGAATTTTTACGTTGAATTAAGTCCCTTAGAACTAACTAATTCACCTTCCTTCATTTCTTCAGGTTCTTTTTGTCGGTACCTCCCGATGAAAACCACAGGCAGGATGGTGAGCGGGAGGAGGAGGACGATCACCACGAGGTTACTCACTTCTACACTAATCCCATTGCCAAGCCCATCCCGCAGACCCCGGAGAACACGGCCCACAAACACCAGAACAGTGTGGACGACACCATTGTGGCTCTCAACATGCGGGCGGCCTTGCGGAACGGTCTGGAAGGCAGCAGCGAAGACGCTTCGTTCCATGATGATTCTCTTCATGATGAGCGGGAGGAGGAGCCGGAATCTGTCCTACATCATCTGCATCCTGCAGGTTGGCGGAGGGGAGAGGGGGTGGGGACGGCAGGTGGGTAACTCCTGATGGTGCTTCCTTAAGGTTCTCTTGCTGATTTAGACCTTCGGCTTTTCCTCTTTTCCTGCCTCTTCAGAAAATCAGTCTCATTTAGTGCAGAAATGTTTTTCTGCAGAGTCAGAAGTGGTTAAATGTCATCACTCCATTTGATTTTGGTATCAGTGCAGTTCAATATCTTGATCAGGGCCGTGGTTGGGTTGAGGCACCCGCAGTGGGTTTGCAGATGACACTGAGCTGAGAGGTGTGGTTGACAGGCCTGAGGGACGGGATCCACCCAGAGGGACCTGGGCAGGGCTGAGAAGTGGGCCCATCTGAAGGTCCTGAGGTTCAGCCAGGCCAAGGGCAGGGTCGTGCCCCTGGCTCGGGGCCACCCCCGGTACCAGCCCAGGCTGGGGGTGCAGGGCTGGAGAGAGCCCTGCGGAGAACGGCTTGGGGGGGCTGGGGGTGAGGAGCTGGAGCTGAGCTGGCCCCGGGCACTGGCAGCCCAGCAGCCCCTGGCCCCCTGGGCTCCTCCCCAGCAGCGTGGGCAGCAGGGCCAGGGGGGGATCCTGCCCCTCTGCTCCCAGGGCTTTGGGGAGACCCCCCCTGCAGGGCTGGCTCCAGCTCGGGAGTCCTCAGCTCAGGAGAGACAGGGAGCTGTTGGAGCGGGGCCAGAGGAGCCCCAGCGATGCTGGGAGGGCTGGAACCCTCTGCTGGGAGGCCAGGCTGGCAGAGTTGGGCTTGTGCAGCCTGGAGAGGAGAAGGCTCCAGGGAGACCTTCTGGGGGCCTTTCAGGGCTTCCAGGGGCCTGTCAGAAAGATGGNCTGGAGCAGGTCCAGAGGAGAGCGACGAGGCTGGGGAAGGGACTGAAGGGAAAGTCTTCTGAGGAGAGGCTGAGGAAGCTGGGGGTGTTCAGCCTGGAGAAGAGGAGACTCAGGGGAGACCTCATCACTCTCTACAACTACCTGAAGGGAAGGTGTAGTCAGGTGGGGGTCAGGCTCTTCTCCCAGGCAATTAGTGACAGGACAAGAGGGCCCAGCCTGAAGCTGCACCAGGGGAGGGTTAGGTTCGATATTAGGAAGCACTTCCTCATGGAAAGGGAGGTTAAACATGAAATGGACTGCCCAGGGAAGTGGTGGAGTCGCCATCCCTGAAGGTGTTTAAGGAAAGATTGGCCATGGCACTTCGTGCCATGGTCTAGTTGGCGTTGTGGTGTTAGGCCATAGGCTGGACTTGATGATCTCAGAGGTCTAGTCCAGCCTCAATGATTCTGTGACCTTGCAAGGCCCCTTCCCACCCAAACCATTCCATGAGTCTACAGTAGATGGAGCAGTGAGATGTGTGGGAAGGTGGGTGACCCCATCTGCCCTTCTGCAGCCACAGGCTGGGTTGGATGTTGTTGAGGAGCAAGATGTTTGAGGTGGGAATCCAACTCTTGGTAGTTCCCCACAGGCAGAGTGCAGTGTGGAGTTCGCTGGGAAGGGAATGGACCGTGAAGCATGCTTGTGTCCCTCTAGACCCGTCGTGCATCTCTCTTCAGTACTCCCAGTGTCAGGGTTTAGTAAAACTGGAAAAGGTGGAGTAAGCGTGAAAAATTGAGAAGAGGTCTCAAGAACCTTCCTCTTACCAGGGGCTTTGTAGCTGGTGAAGAGGTGGGGACTTGTGTTAGAAGTTTTTAAACTTGTGAGTGATCTGGAGAAGGTGAAGAGGAAGATTTGTTCTTATTCCTGGTAATACTTGGCATCTAATGAAACCAGCAGATGATGCGCTTAAAAGAACCATCTTGAGACGTTTTGTAGATGCTGAAAGCTTTTGTGGAGTTTAAAGGTCATGAATAGATGAGACAGCGTTGGAGGCTGTTCAGTGTACAAAACGCTGCGTCGCGGTCAGAACCTGCCTGAGTCCCCAGATTCTTAAAGCTGGAAGAGTGTTTCTGGCAGGTCTTGCTGGATGTCTTTGCCTTTGTCTTTGTACCTCCACATCTGCTACTGGTTTCCGATGCTGGGTTGCTGGGCTAGAGGAACCTGACCCAGTAGTCACCTTAAATTTTGCTGGAATTTGAGGAAGTAAGGCAGTTTTCATTTCTGTGTTTGTGCTTTTTGTGCTGATTTTTTTGGTTCATTTGAGACCTTCACTTGTCTGGGCTTGTGAAAGAAACCAAACCCATGAACATACTGAAGTTGGGACCTTGCCACCAGCTCAGTTCTCAACCACTTCTCTGTCGTAGGAATTGTTCTAACAAGAGCTGGCTACTACACCATCCCCTCCATGGAGGAGCTTGCCAGGATTACCAACGACAGGAGCGAATGTACCGTGACAGACTTCACCATCGGCCGCAAAGGTCAGCACAGCTCTTTGAGGGGCTTCCGCTTGAACCAGTGGTTTTCAGGCTGCGGAACCCAACTCTTGAGTTCCACGCCCTCAGTAGGGTTATAAATGGGGCTCTTGTGTCGGGAACAGCTCTCATCCAAGGCCTGCCACATTGGTGGCGCGGAAAAAAAAGTAAATCAGATGCTCTACACTGTTTTTAAAACACTTGTTTAAAATATGCTGTGAAGCTGAGGGCACTCTTGGTGTTTGTGTTGGCAATATGAACGGCCGAGAGGGAGCAGGAAGTGCTGGGGGTGGCCAGAAGCTTTCTCTGCAGAAGAAATGGCTCTCAGAATGTTGATGACTCATCTTCAGTATTTCCCCTCTGGGGAGGAGGAGTCGTCGCTTGTACGTTATTCTGGAGATGTGGTAGAGCTTGGGGATACGGTGCGGGAAGGAGGGTAGGGCAGGAATTGAACTTCTCTGAGTGTTCTTATGGACAAATGGTGATGGCTTGGTTTGGTTTGCAGGCTATGGGTCAATTTACTTCGAAGGAGAAGTCAATCTAACAAACGTAAATCTGGATGACATTGTCCATATCCGCCGAAAAGAAGTTATCGTTTACCCCGACGATGAGCGAAAACCGCCGATCGGCGAAGGTTTAAATAGGTAATTAAAAAATATCTCCTGTGTGGGGACAGCAGCTGATGAGAATGGCTTTTGTAACTGGGTTTGAAGGCTGGTTGGAGCCCCTCTGTTCAACTCTCAGCTCCTGTACGTCACCCTCAGAGCCTGGCCTCAAACCTCTGTGGTCTCTGACGCTTTGTCCTTCTGTGACAGACGAGCAGAAGTGACACTGGACGGAGTCTGGCCTACGGATAAAACATCTCGCTGCCTCATCAAGAGCCCGGAGCGCCTGGCAGAGATGAATTACGAAGGCAGGCTGGAGTCCGTGTCACGGAAGCAGGGCGCCCAATTCAAGGAGTACCGCCCCGAGACCGGATCCTGGGTGTTTAAGGTAACGGGGTCGTTCTGGTTGTAAAGGGACTTGCAGGAATATGGGAAGTCGCCTGACGTTAGAATCTCCTGAGAAGTTAGAATTCCAAAATGTGACTTAACTTCTGTAAACTATCTCAAGTCACAGAATCTCGGCATGGTGGGGTGAAGGGCCCTCTGGAGACTATCTGGTGCCACCCCCCTGCTCCAGCAGGGTCACCCGGAGGTGATCTTAAAGATCTCTTCCAACCAGAACAATTCTGTGATTCTAAACTGTCCCAAGTCCTTCAGCTGTGGTGGGAATTGTCCTCACCAAACTGATCAAAGCTTCTTTGAAGTGAGCCCTGGACTCAGCAGCTGTTCTTGGTCCGCACACAAGTGGAGTCTGTTCCCGATGTCACACTTCCCACTGGTGTGGGAAGTGCACAGTGGTGCCACCTCCTTGTTCAGGCCTTTCAGAAACGGTGCCTGAAATCTCTCTTGTGAGGTGTGACCCGTTTGCCCTTCTCGTCACGCAGGTGGCCCACTTCTCCAAGTACGGCCTGCAAGACTCCGATGAGGAGGAAGAGGAGCATCCTTCAAAAGTGGACACCAAGAAGTTAAAAACAACACCTGTGCCACCCCCGGGGCTCCTGCTGCCCCAGCAGATGACCCTGAATGGCAAACCAACGCCTCCAGCTCAGGTAGGAGGAGGACAGCGACCTTGTAAACGGGAAATTCAGTTTTCTTCACCAGAAGAGCTGGTGCCGAGGGAGATGTTGAAGTAACAAGAAACCTGGAAGTTTTATTGAAACTTGCTTCTTTAAGACTGGATGTACTGGATTTCTAAGAGTATTTGCGTTGGATGTGGTGGCTTCTAAAGCTTTGTGAAACATCCTGGCCTAAGTAAGGCGGCATTTGACCTGGGCCATTGGTAACCCCTATGATCCAGTGTTCTTCATTTTAAAAAGGCCTTTTTGGTGGGTTTAGAGGGTGCTCAGCAGTGAGTGGGACATGCTGAGAGGTTTTTGGTCCTGCATTTTCTGTTCATCCTTCAGTGATGGGTGGCTGCAGGGCAAGGTGATCCCAGAGCTTGCACTGAGCTGTAGGTCTTGTGAAGTTATATGGACTTTTGGACTAGATGACTTTGAAAGGTCCCTTCCAACCCAAACCATTCTATGTGTCGAGGTGCTGCCTGGCATGCGGCCAGTCTTCGGGATGAGTCACGGCACGAGGAAGTGGAGGAGGAGAGTTTTATTTCTGCATTGCTGAATCCAAAGCATGAATCAGAATCACACGGAATCCCAGCATGCTGGGGGTTGGAAGGTCCTTCTGGAGCTCATCTGGTGCCTCCCCTGCTCCAGCAGGGTGCCCAGCAGCACAGTGTCCAGGCGCCTTTGGAATCTCTCCAGACAAGGAGACTCCACCACCTCTCTGGGCAGCCTGGGCCAGGCTCCAACCCCCTCCCAACAAACAAGTTGCTCCTCCCGCTCCCAGGGAACCTCCTGGGTTCCAGTCGGTGCCCGGTGCCCCTTGTCCTGGCGCTGGGCACCCCTGAGCAGAGTCTGGCCCCAGCCTCTCGCCCCCCGGGGGCCCTTGAGCTCTTGCTCAGCCTTGCTCAGCTCCCCTCTGGGGCTGCTCTTCTGCAGCTGAACAGCAACATACTGTTCCCCAGCACTCCCAGGCCCTGCTCTGTGGAGCTGCTTCCCAGCAGGTCCCCCTCTCCTGTATACTGCTGCAGGGGGTTATTCTTCCCCACAGGCAGGAGGACCCTGCACTTGCCCTGGTTGAACTTCATTAGCACCTTAAGAAGCACTTTTGTCAAAGAAGCTGAAGGGTTTTGTTTTTGGTTTTTTTTGTACTGGGTCTAGTGATTTTGAAACCACAAGATGTCCAAGCAGCATTTCTCTCCATTGATCAATGGCTTTGGGCAATTTAGAGCTCTCCTGGACAAGGGTCCGCTCGTTGTGTCAGGAGATAAAAGGAGCAATACTTGGTCACTGCTTGTGCAAAAGAAAATTTTGTTACTTCAGTGGAAGGGAAATGTGAAATCAACGGGGAAATGAGGAAAGAAATTCTTTACACTGAGAGTGCTGAGAGCCTGGCCCAGGCTGCCCCAAGAGGTGGTGGCTGCCCCATCCCTGGCCCCATTGCAGGGCAGGTTGGCTGGGGCTCTGAGCAACCTGCTCGAGTTGCAGATGTCCCTGCTCCCTGCAGGGGGTTTGCACCAGATGACCTTGGAAGGTCCCTTTCCACCCAAACAAGTCCGTGATCTAAGCAACAGGTGTGGTTAGACTGGAGCAAAACCAGTGTTCTTGCCCCCAGGTTTGGGTTAGAGCCCCTCAGGACCCACCTGAAGGTCACTCAGCTGATGTGGCATAGGCCAATCCCTTCTGGGCCAGGTCTTCCTACAGGCTGGCCCCTTAGCTGCACAACCCCAGCAGTGAGTGGCATCTCCAGGGGCTTTGATGCTGTCCAACAGTTGCTGGTAGAGCTGGCAAATAGATGTCCTGCTCTGTGCTCTGGTAGCAGCTCAGGGGACTGGTTGCTGTCTCCCCAGTCAGCAAGGCGGGCAGAATTGTAGGCGAGGTCAGTGGTCCCTGGGCAGGAGGAGAGGTGAAGAGAGTGGTCAGAGTTAATTTCTGGTGTCTCTCCGTTATTTGTACCGGCTGGATGTTCGCTGGCCCTGCCCGGAGTGTGAATCCAAGTTGTCTTAAGCAGTTGAAGGTGTGCGGAGGTCACTTCAGGCTCATCACAAAGGTGTGAGACCCAGTGTTACATCATCTTGGTGGGGGTCGTGTCCACTTAAAACTTCTATTAAGTTCTTTGTATATAAACTCAATGGTTTTAGTTTTTGCTGCATCACATCTTGGGAAACAAAGCAGGGACCCATGTGCTCCTCAGCCACCGGCAGTGCCACACATCAGTGCCCAAGAACTGCTGCTTTTAACCTGGTTGCTCAGGCGTCTAAAATGTCCAGGGTTGAACTCTAGGCACAGGAAATTTGACTTGATATGACGGCACTTTGAAGGACAAGGGGAGGAAGGCAGGAGCCAGAAGATTCTCTCCCTTTTGTTGGTTCCATGAAAAATGGAAAAGCTGAAGGATGGTTTCTTAAATGGAACGGCAGGGCTTGGTGAACTTCTGTAGTACATCCCAAAACTGTGACGTCCTCACTTTGTCTTGTCCTGTTACATAACGACGCTGAAGAAAACAAGAATAGGTTTTCATATGGGAGGGAGGGAGGGATGGATAAAAATCCTGACTGGATGGCCAGGCCCAGAGACTGGAATTAACTCCAGCTGGTGACCAATGCCAAGTGGTGTCCCCAGGGCTCAGCACTGGGGCCAGTTCTCTAATATCCTTATCAGTGATCTGGATGAGGAAATCAAGGCACCCTCAATCAGTTTGCAGATGACACTAAGTTGGGCTCGTTGGATTGTTGTGATCTGTTGTCATCTGACGTGGCCTCTGCCTGCGTCCGCAGACCCCTGAAGTGGAGCAGCTGGGCCGGGTGGTGGAACTGGACAGCGATATGGCAGACATCACTCAGGAGCCTCCCCAGGAGGCCGGTGTCGAAGATAACATGACAGAGGAGCAGGAGGCCATGCCGGCTTCAACTCACATCGTGTCAACCCTGGGGATCAACCCTCATGTCCTACAGGTGAGTGTCTTGCAACTTCCCCTCTGTCTGTCCCTGTCTCAGTTTGCCTCCCGAGTGGGTTTATGTCTCGGGTGGTCCTCAGCTGCATATCACACCTGTGGGCGAGTTAGAGCTTTCCACAGGAATCTGTGTTTCACTGAAACAGAGCCCTCTGGAGCTCCTCTGGTGCCCCCCCTGCTCCAGCAGGGTCACCCAGAGCAGGGGGCCCAGCAGCGCAGGGTCCAGGCGCCTTTGGATTCTCTCCAGACAAGGAGACTCCCCAAGCTCTCTGGGCAGCCTGGGCCAGGCTCCAACCCCCTCCCAACAAAGAAGTTTTTCCTCCTGCTCAGGTTAATCGGATCCCCCTCTCCAGCCCAAGGCTAGAATTCAGATTGGCCACGCGGCAGAATTTGGAAACGTGGTGAACTAAAGTAATTCCCAGCCAGAACTGCCTCAGGACCTGCTTGTGGGAAACAAGATAATGGGCTAACCGGTCTTGATCTGGGTTTTGATGTTTTCATTTGTTTAGTGAAACACTTGTGGGCCTGTTGGGACAGGACAAGGGGGGATGGTTTGAAACTAAAAGAGGGAGATTTAGAGCAGAGAGAAGGAGAAATTGTTGTTGCTGAGGGTGGTGAGAGCCTGGCCCAGGTTGCCCTGAGAGGTGGTCGCTGCCCCATCCCTGTCCCCATTGCAGGGGAGGTTGGATGGGGCTCTGAGCAACCTGCTCGAGTTGCAGATGTCCCTGCTCCCTGCAGGGGGGTGGCACCAGATGACCTTGGAAGGTCCCTTCCCACCCAAACCATTCCGTGATTCTGTAATTCTGCCCGTGCTTTTTGTAGGGAAAAAAATAGTCTAGAAGTTATTACATAAGCTAAAAAACAAGTAGACGGAGCTGAGATCTCAGAAAATATGATTATTTTAGAACTTCACACTCATCTCTGATAAACACCGTGACACTGAAGTAACTGGTAATTTGTACAAGTCTTTCATCAACTGACAAACTTTCCGTCCTCCTGAACCTCGTGCCTTCTGTGCCTTGAAACACCTGTGGCACGACGGATTGTTTCACTGCATGTGACACGTAGAGCTTCTCTTGGTTGGGGAAGCAGCAGGTTAGGTCAGCTCTGCTGCTGTGGGTGCTCACTAACGTGCCGTCTGGGTTCACCGCCTCCAGATCATGAAAGCTTCCTTGCTCGCCGATGAAGATGACCTCGATTTGATCCTGGATCATCATCCTGGGAAGCAGCCTGTCAAAATGGACACTTCTCAAGAGATCTGCTCTCCGAGGCTGCCGATATCTAAATCCCAAGGACAGAAGAGACACGCAGGTATTGTGAGAAACCACACGTTGCCTGAAAAGAAGAGGTTAATTCAGATATTCACCAGCAAAACCCTGACTCTGGCTGAATGCTTGGCAGGATGGTTGTGCTGTGGTGGGTCCAGCTTTGGCCAGCAGCCAGAGGCTCAGCCACTCCCTCTCCCTCCCTCCTCAACAAGATGAGAGGAGAAAATTTGTTGAAAAAAGGGTTGAGATAAAGCCAGGGAGATGATTTTGCTTGTGACAGTAGCTGGTAAGCGGGCTCGACGTGAGTAAAACCAATTTATTGCCAGGTGGAGCAGGGAGAAGAAAAAGACCAATTAAAACACCACTTTCCTGTCTTGCCCCACCTTTCCCAGGCTCAATTTTCCTCCTTTATTCCCAACTCTTCTGCCTCCTCCCCAGCCCCGCGGGATGGGGAACGAGGTTGTGGCCAGTCTGCTCTCGACCACTCCTCCTGCCTCACACTTTGCCCTGCTCCAGGTGAGTTGTCTCCCACGGGCTGCAGAGAAAAGACCTGCTCTGGTGCTGGAGCATCTCCCTCCCAACTCCTCCTCTGACCTTGCTGTTTGCACTCCTCTTTTCACTCTGTTTTCTTTTTCTTCCTGCCTCTGTGGCATTTTCTGCCCTTTCAGATCTCACAGAGGCAGATGGGTTTGGATGTACCACGAATCCCCCCGATGGGCTGGACTGTGACCTGTGCTGAGTCTGGTGTGAAACACCATCTGGGCCCAGCACAGGGAAGCTCTTGGACTCTTCTCCCACTACCCAAATCCTTGCAGTTTACACCCAACTCATCCACTCACTGGTGCTTTCAGTAGGAAAAATACCTCAGAGAACAAGCATGGAGCTGCTGCCTGAATTCAGAGAATCACAGAACTGTTTCGATTGAAAAAGACCTTTAAGATTATTTGAAGAAGCCCTTCTTGGTCTTTTAGTTCCTCTGCTCCAGGGAGGCCACATCTGGAGTATTGGGTCCAGGGCTGGGCTCCCCAGCTCAACAGGGATGGGGAAATACTGGAGAGAGTCCAGGGGAGGCTGGGAAGCTGCTGAGGGGCCTGGAGCATCTGTGTGGGCAGGAAAGGCTGAGAGCCCTGGGGCTGTTCAGCTGCAGAAGAGCAGCCCCAGAGGGGAGCTGAGCAAGGCTGAGCAAGAGCTCAAGGGCCCCCGGGGGGCAAGAGGCTGGGGCCAGACTCTGCTCAGGGGTGCCCAGCGCCAGGACGAGGGGCACCGNGGCCCATGGATCCAGCCTGGGCAGAGCCCTCTGTAGAGCCCCCCACCCTCCAGCAGATCCACACTCCATCCAACTTGGTGCCATCTGTAACCTGACTGAGGGGCCTCGGTCCCCTCGCCCAGATCAGTGATAACGACACTGGACAGAACTGGCCCCAGAGCTGAGCCCCGGGGATGCCGCTTGTCACCGACTGCCAACGGGAGTTCACTCCATTCCCACCACTCTCTGGTGGAATGGAATAGACCCTGGCTGGGTCCGGTCACCCAGCTGGGCTTTCACTCAGCAGAGCGTGCGCCCATCCAAGCCCTGAGCAGCCGTGTTTGTCGTGGGCTTGTTGTGAGGGACGGTCTCAGAGGCTTTACCGAGCCCAGGCAGACACCGTTACTCATGTTCAGTTAAATGGCTGGACATGAGATGGTTTTGTGAGGACCATTTGAGCCCTGCTCCTCTTTGCAGCCGTCAGTGTCTGCATCCTCTGTGAGATGCTTCTGTTCTAATGGTCTAACCACGGCAATATCCATTAAGTTAGGGGGTTCTTTGGAAAAGGCAACTGCGTATGTACTGCTCTTTGTACTCACGCGCCTAAGGTTTGATAAGGTGCCTCGGGGCGCGCGTGATGGGTTTTGTGGTTCTCAGTACTGTGATTGATGATGTTTAGCAACACGCTGCCATCATAAACCATGGCGAGGGGTGTCACTGGCTGCTCAAAGTACTAAAAAAATCTTTAAAAATATTAAAAATGTGCTGTCTGAAAAGTTTCATTGCAGTGTTCTTCCTGCTTCTTCCCTCTAGTTGGTGGGCTGCTGCAGCCAAAATTTGCCAGTGCCATTTTCCAGCCACCGAGTGCTGCTCCTCAAGATTTCAAGGGACCGAGGACTCCGAGCAGCCCCCCTTCTGCTGCCCTTTGGTCGGCAACGTCTCCCCTGACATCTACGTTCTCTGTACCGCCATCGGTCCCTGAAGTGCAGATGAAGACAGTTGGTGTCCGCAGGCAACAGGGGCTTGTGCCTCTGGAGAAGTCCATCACCCACGGAAAAGGGAAGCTGCTGATGGATATGGCGCTTTTCATGGGGCGCTCGTTTCGTGTCGGTTGGGGACCCAACTGGACACTTGTCAATTGTGGTGATCAATTGAGTAGATCAAGTGAAACGGAAGATCTTCAGAATGAGTCCGTGGAATATGGATTCCCACCACCTCCTGTTGCTCCAAAATCGTGAGTAGTAGTTTCCTTCGGGGGGCTTCTGCCTCAACTTTCCGTGTTTGAAAAAAGCCTGGTTGTAGGTCGGTACTTTTTGAAATTCATCTTAGTATTCCTTCTGATATGCAGAAGTGATGCCAGATCACACTGGTGTGGAAAGGTGACCCTTGCCCCATCCCTGGCCCCATTGCAGGGGAGGTTGGATGGGGCTCTGAGCATCCTGCTCGAGTTGCAGATGTCCCTGCTCCCTGCAGGGGGTTTGCACCAGATGGCCTTGGAAGGTCCCTTCCCACCCAAACCAGTCTGTGCTTCATACCTGAACTCTACTGGAATGTAACTGGATGTTCTACGGTTGAACTCTTCCAAAAAGCTCGTTGGGTTGACGTTCTCCTGCCAGTCTCACATGGTAGCAGAATGAGGCACTCACAAAATACATTGGATGTGCTAATTGCCTTCTGAGAATTTCAAGTACCCAATTCAGGGAGGTTTATTTGCCAAAGTCCGGTTCTGGCTCCAGATTGTGTGACCAGGTTCTTCACACGTAGCTGTTGACCTTGGATCATTTGTCTTAATGTCTTTTTTGATAAAACCGGGACACGCCGCACAAAGCAGCCGCTCTGGGATGGGTGCGGTTCAGTTGCGTGGAGAACAATTCAGAATGTTCCTACCTCCTTTTGTCTTGTTTTTTCCTCCAGACTCTCAGGATCCTCTTTCAAGGTTCATGTGGAGAAGCTGAGCTTGGAGCAACGGAAGATGGACAGGGACAAGCAGCTGTATCTCATGCCTCTGGAGATAAAGCTGAAACACAGCACCGTTCATATGGATGAGCATTGTCCTCTCCTGGCGCCCAACCCCGGAGTTTCTGCCATACACGACTACGCAGACTGGGTTCGGAAGGCATCTGAGGACCCAGCTGTGGCAGGAAGTGAGTGTGGAATCGTTCTTCTTGCAGGGAGTCTGGAAAAGGGTCCAGCTCTAGTTACATCAGAGCAGTAAAATGTGAATAAAACAGGAAAATTGACTGTACCTCAGGATTCCTGCCCAGGGCAGGAGTGGGGTCCTCATCATCCCTAGAGGGGTATCCAAGCCATGGAGATGTGGTGCTGAGGGACCACCATTAGCGGTGCCCTGGCAGGGATGGGACAACAGTTGGACGGGATAATCTTAAAGGTCTCTTCCAACCCAAGTGATTCTGTCATCCTATGAACCCCTCTGCTGGGAAGCCAGGCTGGCAGAGTTGGGCTTGTGCAGCCTGGAGAAGAGAAGGCTCCAGGGAGACCTTCTGGGGGCCTGTCAGGGGCCTGTCAGAAAGATGGGGACAGACTTTGGAGCAGGGCCTGTTGGGACAGGACAAGGGGAGATGGGTTTAAACTCCAAGAGGTAGGTTTAGAGCAGAGAAAAGGAGAAACTGTTGTTGCTGAGGGTGGTGAGAGCCTGGCCCAGGCTGCCCTGAGAGGTGGTGGCTGCCCCATCCCTGTCCCCATTGCAGGGGAGGTTGGATGGGGCTCTGAGCAACCTGCTCGAGTTGCAGATGTCCCTGCTCCCTGCAGGGGGGTGGCACCAGATGGCCTTGGAAGGTCACTTCCCAGCCAGACCATTCCATGATTCTCTCCCTGAATCTGCCATGACAGCTGTTGTGAAGCACTGGTTCTTGGTGTGGACTTTATGTGAAGCCATTTGGGGGAACTTGAAGGAGTTAGAGGCCAGCCTGGAGGAGCCTGCTGACTATACACTGGCCCTGGAGCGCAGGAAAGCCTTCTCCCGATGGCTGTCGGAAACTGCGGCAGGACGGATTGAGGAGGAAGTCTCTTTGTCCCAGCACAGTCACCACGTAGAGGCCGTGTTCAGCTGCCTCACCGGGAAGAGGATTGGTGAAGCCTGCAGGCTGGCCCAGCAGTCGGGTAAGATGCTTAAGTCTCTCAGCTTGGTGTGGGGAGGAGGAAGGGAAATGCATTAAAAAAAAACCCAAATGTCAAAGGATGATGTGAGGCTGCCCCTCTAATCCTGAGGTCAGTTTTGGGAATTTCCTCCCAGAAGGAGCTGGAGGGGCTGGAGCGTGGCCAGGGAAGGGCAACGGAGCTGGGGAAGGGTGTGGAGCAGGAGTGTGGGGAGGAGCGGCTGAGGGAGCTGGGCTTGTTCAGCCTGGAGCAAAGGAGGCTCAGGGGAGACCTTCTGGCTCTCCACAGCTTCCTGACAGGAGGTTGAGGGGAGGTGGGGGTCAGATCTTTTCCTCTGAAGCACCAGAACAAGAAGAAGCGGCCTCCAGTTGCCCCAGGGGAGGTTGAGGTTGGAGCTGAGGAACAATTTCTCCCACCGCCTGCAGGGTTGTCCAGGCCTGTGCCAGGCTGCCCAGGGCAGGGCTGGAGTCCCCCTGCTCCCTGGAGGGGTTTCCAAGGCGTGGAGCTGTGGTGCTGAGGGACAGGGCTCAGTGGGGCCCTGGCAGGGATGGGGCAGTGCTGGGACTCCCAGAGCTGAGAGGTCTCCCAACCAGAACAGTTTGGTTTGGTTCTGCTGAACGTGCCTGTCCCCTCTGAGTACAGAGTTGTCCCTGGTCACACACTGGTTAAGGTGGGGGTGGCTTTTCTACTTGCTCCTTCAGTACTTGGTCACATCTACTCTGGCTTCCTTGTCAGCTCGTGTACAGTTGGGAAGCGATGCTGGGTTACATTTGCCACTGGTTTTTTGCACAGTATCTCCTTTGACTGTTTTTTTGTTTTTTAAAAAAAATCTAGTGCTCTTTTTAATTGAGCTTCTGTTAAGCCACTTGTTGGTTTTAAAAACAGAACCTAAGGACTTGTTTCATTGCAGTCTGTTATGTCAGCTCAAAACTTTCCCATTAAATTATGTCCTTCAGGGACCCTTCAGATTCCTCTGTCTTCTCCTCCCGCTCTGTTCTGTGAGGTGTTTGTGGAGTGGTTTATTTCATGAGGAATTCTGCACAAATCCCACTGGTGCAGCTGTCGGCTGATGTGCAGCTGTCTCCTTTTCCAGGTGACCACAGGCTGGCTCTGCTCCTCTCCCAGCTGGCCGGCAGCCAGCCCGTGCGGGACCTGCTCACCATGCAGCTGGTGGACTGGCACAGGCTGCACGCCGACAGCTTCATCCATGAGGAGAGGCTGCGGATCTTCGCCCTGCTTGCAGGAAAGCCCGTAAGTTCTGGAGCTCAGCTCTTTTGTCACTGGCTCGACAGCCATAGATCTAAGCTGTGTCACTTGACCACAGCTTGGGGTACACAGCACAGGAGAGGAGCAGCGCAAGGTGCTGCTTGCCCTGGAGAGTTTTGCCGGGAGGAACCTCATGAAGTTCAGCCAGGGCAAGGGCAGGGTCCTGCCCCTGGGGAGGAACAACTCCCTGCAGCAGGACAGGGGAGGGAGGACCTGCTGGGAAGCAACTCCACGGAGGAGGACCTGGGAGTGCTGGGGGACAAGAAGTTCACCAGGAGACAGTAATGGGCCCTGGTGGCCAAGAGGCCAATGTTCTCCCGGAGGGCATGAAGAAAAGTGTGTTCAGTAGGTCAAGGGAGGTTCTCCTGCCCCTCTGCTCTGGCCCAGGGAGGCCACCTCTGGAGTACCGGATCCAGTGCTGGGCTCCCCAGTTCCAGAGACGCCAGGAGCTACTGGAGAGAGTCCAGGGGAGGCTGGGAAGCTGCTGAGGGGCCTGGAGCATCTGTGTGGGCAGGAAAGGCTGAGAGCCCTGGGGCTGTTCAGCTGCAGAAGAGCAGCCCCAGAGAGGGGAGCTGATCAGTCCTTGGTAATCTCTTTCTGCAGGTGTGGCAGTTATCGGAGAGGATAAGCATCAACGTGTGCTCGCAGCTGGACTGGAAGCGCTGTGTGGCTGTACACCTCTGGTACCTGCTTCCCCCAACAGCCTCTATCTCGGCAGCCCTTGCCACGTACGAGTCAGCCTTTCAGGTAGGTCAGGCCTGGGTAAGAGAAGATCTTAGTATTGGCTCTGAGCCTTCTGTGAGCCGCCAGGCAGGGCTGTGGAAGTGCAGAGGGTCAGCTGGGCTCCACGTTTCAGTTGTCCCAATGCTGGGTTCTTTCCCCAGCTCTAAAGATGGGGTTTTGTGGCAGCTCGATGAGGTTTTGAAGCAGTTCCTGTGAACAGGAGTGTTCCTTCCTGCGCTGGAATGGGAATAAAGTGCTGGGATGGGACCTGCTGGGAATTCTAGTCCCTCAGGAAGATTAGGACCTGCTCTCCAGGGTGTTCTGGCAGTGACTTTTTTTGGAGCCTGTCTCCCACTGACGGGGTGTTTCCAGGTGCTTGTTGGGCAGACAAAATGAGGCGGGTTGTTCATACTCTGTAATCATGTTTGACTCGTATCCTAACTGTAATCAGTTCCTGCTAATTCATTTTATCAAATCTCTCTGGATTTATATCTTAGATAATTAGTGTAGGGCTACTCAATATTTATACAGTCAATGTAGAGAGCATTTCAAATGACTGAATAATTTCTATTCATTGAATTTAACGTAAGTGGGGGGTGTCCCTGCCCATGGCAGGGGGGTTGGAACTCAGTGATCTTCAAGGTCTCTTCCAACCCTGACAATTCTATGATTCTATAAAATACACATTCTATGTAATATGCTTGTAAATGTTAAGATTTTAAGATAAAAGAGAATAAAACATAGGTAGAGAATCAGAGTTGGACTCGGGTTATTCCTCTGGTCCAACCTAAACCTCCCCTGGCACAATTTTTTGCCCTCCAGAGTTGTCCAGGCCTGTGCCAGGCTGCCCAGGGCAGGGCTGGAGTCCCCCTGCTCCCTGGAGGGGTTTCCAAGGCGTGGAGCTGTGGTGCTGAGGGACAGGGCTCAGTGGTGCCCTGGCAGGGCTGGGGCAGCGCTGGGACTCCAGCAGCTCCAAGGGCTCTCCCAACCAGAACAACTCCATGATTCTCTAACACTTTTAGATTAGGAAGTGGGGGTGGTCTCAATGCAGCCTGATGCGGAGGAAAAACCGATACAGCTCCTTTCTAGAGCTTCCCATAGCCCAACTAATAACTGGAAACCAGCAAGATGTGGAACACTCTGCCCAAGCCAGAGCTGATGTTCCCACCAGCAGGGGATATATCAAGATGGCCTTTTTTTCAGTGTAGAATTGCTGTGGAAGTTGTAACTGCAGTCTTGTCTTTTAAACTTACTGCCAATACTATTTCCTTAGAACACACCAGAGTGTGAAAAATATGCCTGCTGTCCTCTGCCTCCGTACCTGGAGGATTCTGGCTGCGTGGTTGAAGATGACGATCATACTGGAAGACCACTGAGAGATGTCTGCTTCCATTTGTTAAAGCTCTACAGTGACAGGTAATGGGAAACTAGTTTCAAAACTGTTTAGAGGAACCTTGATCAGTGAATTCAAGGTCTTGATCTTAATCTTCACTTCTTGAGTTCCCAAACCAGGGGTGTGAAATCAGCCTCAATTTTGCTGAATCACTTAGAGTAGCAAAACATCTGCCTTGCCTGCGAGCACGGTGACAGCCGCTGCTGGTGCTGGTAGAGGTGGTGAACCTGCAGCTTTGGAGCATAGCTGTGGGGTATTTCGTACGTATTTTCTGCGTCTGAAGAGCGCCATCACCTTACCCTCACCATAGTGAAGGCATTGAGACATCTCCAGGAAGAGCACATAAAAAACCTGGTGACAGTTTCAATGCGGACTGAAAAGAGCAAAAGGATTTAGAAGTTGTCCCTGCATTAACAAAAAAAAACAAAAACAAAAAAAACAACAAACAAACAAATAAACTGTCAACAAAATCAAACCCCTGCACCCCCATAAATCATATCTATGGAATAACTTGAGGTGAGTAAAGGGAGGGAAAAGTATCTGAGTGGTACAGTCAGCACACTGGAGAGAAAGGATCCACCCAGAGGGACCTGGACAGGGCTGAGAAGTGGGCCTGTCTGAAGCTCCTGAGGTTCAGCCAGGCCAAGGGCAGGGCCGTGCCCCTGGCTCGGGGCCACCCCCGGTACCAGCCCAGGCTGGGGGTGCAGGGCTGGAGAGAGCCCTGAGGAGAAGGGCTGGGGGGGCTGGGGGTGAGGAGCTGGAGCTGAGGCGGCCCCGGGCGCTGGCAGCCCAGCAGCCCCTGGCCCCCTGGGCTCCTCCCCAGCAGCGTGGGCAGCAGGGCCAGGGGGGGATCCTGCCCCTCTGCTCCCAGGGCTCTGGGGAGATCCCCCTGCAGGGCTGGCTCCAGCTCGGGAGTCCTCAGCCCAGGAGAGACAGGGAGCTGTTGCAGTGGGGCCAGAGGAGCCCCAGGAGGTGTCCCTGCCATGGCAGGGGATCTGGAACTGGAGGATCTCCTCGGTCTCTTCCCACCCAACCCATTCAGTGATTCCATGATGAGCAGCACTGCTTTCTGATTTTATGTGGACACAGCGAGTCTACGTTGGAGATGCTTTTCCCTACAGGCACTATGACCTTGACCAGCTCCTTGACCCTCGGAGCGTCACATCTGACCCTCTGGACTATCGTCTGAGTTGGCACCTGTGGGAAGTGCTCAGAGCCCTGAATTACACCCATCTCTTGAAGCAGAGCCAGGGAGTGCTGAACGCTGGCTATGCTGCCCAGCTGGAGAGCGAAGGGCTCTGGGAATGGGCTGTTTTTATCCTGCTGCATGAGCCTGATACACAGTGAGTAAAAGAATATTTTTTTTGCCTTTTAAATATCTTCTCTGTTGTATAGGTCTGCTGTGTAATTATCATGGCTTCTCTCATGTTCAGCTGGAACTGCACAGCTGGAGAACTTCATGCTGCTTCTAAACTCTGTCCTGGGATTATGCAGTGGCTGGAGTTATGGGGACAGACTTTGGAGCAGGGCCTGTTGGGACAGGACAAGGGGGGATGGGTTGAAACTAAAAGAAGGAGATTTAGAGCAGAGAGAAGGAGAAATTGTTGTTGCTGAGGGTGGTGAGAGCCTGGCCCAGGTTGCCCCGAGAGGTGGTGGCTGCCCCATCCCTGGCCCCATTGCAGGGGAGGTTGGATGGGGCTCTGAGCAACCTGCTCGAGTTGCAGATGTCCCTGCTCCCTGCAGGGGGTTTGCACCAGATGACCTTGGAAAGGTCCCTTCTGCCCTGGCCCTGCTGCCCACACTGCTGAGGATGAGCCCAGGGGGCCAGGGGCTGCTGGGCTGCGAGCACACGGGGCTGGCTCAGCTCCAGCTCCTCACCCCCAGCACCCCTAAGCCCTGAGCAGAGCTGCTCTCAATTCTGTATCATTGGCCTGTACTGAAAGAATTCAGCTGATTTTAACACCTTTCTGAAGATCCTACAGTGAGACCATTTGAGGCCCCACAAGGTTGGCCTTTGCTGTTGCCAAGACTTCTCCTGCCACCCACTGCTGCTTCCTTTGGTCATGGGCCGCTGGTGTTGAGTCGTATCTCCTGATGCACTGATGCTGCTGGCTGCAAGAACACTTTTTCCTCTCTTCCCCCAGCATCCGGGAGAAGGCCGTGCGGGAGCTTCTCAGTCGACACTGCGTCCTCTCTGAGACCCCGGAGTCCTGGGCCAAGGAGACTTTTCTGACTCGAAGGCTCTGCGTGCCCCCAGAGTGGATTCACGAAGCGAAAGCGGTTCGAGCGAGGATGGAAGGGGACAAGCATAAAGAAGCCCTCTTCTTGTTCAAGGCCGGGCACTGGAACCAGTGTCACAAGCTGGTTGTCAGGCACTTGGCCTCAGGTGAATCTCTTCTCCTGATAGTTTTCTGTCTCTCTTTTTTCTCCTAATTATTTCATTCTGTATTTTGAATGCATAAATACAGTAGGAACAAAAGTCTTTGGCAGTTCAACAGTTAGAAGTGGTAGGGCTGGGTTTCTACTGATGGTGGAGAGTGTCTGGCTGCTTCAGAATAGCGCTCTCCTGATGCCTGGCGTGGTGATGCTTCTCTGCCAACACCTGAGAAGGGCAGAGCTGAACCTGCTGCACGTCCAACTTCCTGTGCCAGAGGTGCCTCAGGAAGCAGGGGCAGCGGTAGCGTTGCTGGAGCCACGACCTGACCAGTGTCCCTGCCCTTGGAAATGGACTGCCCTTAGACTGGCCTTTTGTAGGTCATAAATCATAGAACTGTGAAATGATTTTGGTTGGAAAAGACCTTCTAAGATCAAGTCCAAGTGTTGCCTCATCCCTGCCAGGGCACCACTGAGCCCTGTCCCTCAGCACCACAGCTCCACGCCTTGGAAACCCCTCCAGGGAGCAGGGGGACTCCAGCCCTGCCCTGGGCAGCCTGGCACAGGCCTGGACAACCCCAAAGGGTGTGGGAGAANCAGTGCTGCCCCAGCCAGGAAACATCCAGAAACACTTCAGTCAGTGTTTCTGGCCATGATGTCAGGAAACTACAAAACTGCCTGCGTCCATACATCACTTTCTTCAACAGTCTGGTGTTCCTGAGTTGTCAGAAACCCTTTTGCTCTGTTCCTCACATCCTTGTTCTCTTTAGATGCCATTATTAATGAAAACTACAAGTACCTGAAAGGATTTCTGGAAGATCTTGCCTCTCCAGAGCGTAGCGCGCTCATCCAGGACTGGGAGATGACGGGACTGGTCTACCTTGATTACATCCGTGTTATTGAGATGCTTGACAGGATTCAACAGGTAACAGAATAAAACAATTTTGTGGTTTTTTTCCTAGAGTTTGGAAGCTCATAGGGAAGTCTGGCTTTCAAGTCTGCATGTCAGTCATAGAAACATGGAATGTTTTGGTTTGGGAGGGACCTCCCAAGGCCATCAAGTCCAACTCCCCTCCAGGGAGCAGGGACATCTGCAACTCGAGCAGGTTGCTCAGAGCCCCATCCAACCTCCCCTGCAATGGGGCCAGGGATGGGGCAGCCACCACCTCTCGGGGCAGCCTGGGCCAGGCTCTCACCACCCTCAGCACCAACAATTTCTCCTTCTCCCTCCTCCAAATCTCCCTCTTTTAGTTCAACCCATCCCCCCTTGTTCTGTCCCAACAGGCCCTGCTCCAAAGTCTGTCCCCATCTTTCTGACAGGCCCCTGGAAGCCCTGACAGGCTGCCAGAAGGTCTCCCTGGAGCCTTCTCCTCTCCAGGCTGCACAAGCCCAACTCTCCCAGCCTGGCCTCCCAGCAGAGGGTTCCAGCCCTCCCAGCATCGCTGGGGCTCCTCTGGCCCTGCTCCAACAGCTCCCTGTTTTAACACAGTTCCCTCTATTTCCGATCCAGACCTCAAATTTCCCCTTCTGTAGGTGTTTAATTCCATCAGGTTTTAGCCAGGGTTCTCCTGGATGGATGAAAGGCTTTGGGTGACTTAGGGGCTGACTCTCATGTTTCTTTCAGCTGGATTCCTCCACCTACGAGTTCGAGCGGCTACACACCAAAGTGACGTCGCTGTGCAACAGGATAGAGCAGATCCCGTGCCACAGCTCCAAGGACCGCCTGGCACAGTCAGGTACAGTGTCCTCAGTCTCTGGCAGCCCGCGGGGAAAGCCCAACTCGTTCTGTTTGGGAGAGCCCTTGGAGCTGCTGGAGTCCCAGCGCTGCCCCATCCCTGCCAGGGCACCACTGAGCCCTGTCCCTCAGCACCACAGCTCCACGCCTTGGAGGCTGTGGTTGGTGAGCTGAGCCGTCTGTTGCTCTGGTACCTGATTATTCCTTCAGGCAGTTTTTGTTGCCTGGTTGGTGTGACACCAGCCAGTGTCTGGTCTCTTCCGATGAGCCATGAAGCATTTTGTCCATATTTAGTTTGACAGCGTGAAATGAATTGGCTATCAGGGGGAGATTCTTCACCATGAGGGTAGTGAGAGCCTGGCCGAGGTTGCCCCAAGAGGTGGTGGCAACCCCATCCCTGGCCCCATTGCAGGGGAGGTTGGATGGGGCTCTGAGCAACCTGCTCGAGTTGCAGATGTCCCTGCTCCCTGCAGAGGGGTTGCACCAGAAGGCCTTGGAAGGTCCCTTCCCACCCAAACCAGTCTCTGAGCATACCTGCAGAAAGTAGTCTGGTCAAAGCAATCAGGCCACATTTTTTAATATCCTCACAGAGGAAGTCTCTCTGGAGAGGAGGAATTCTCTGCTGGGTCTGGGAAAAGGCCACGTCACACTTGAGCCTGATTCCACGACCCTAGCTAAATGCCTTTGCTCCAAACTGTCCTGGTGAATCACTGTTGGAATTCACCCCTCTCCAGAGTGAGCTCAACACCAGCTCTTGCTCCAGAGTGTGGTGGGGTTCATTCCTGGGGGATCTTCTCTTGAGGTCCTGAGGAGCCTGGAGCATCTGTGTGGCCAGGAAAGGCTGAGAGCCCTGGGGCTGTTCAGCTGGAGAAGAGCAGCCCCAGAGGGGAGCTGAGCAAGGCTGAGCAAGAGCTCAAGGGCCCCCGGGGGGCGAGAGGCTGGGGCCAGACTCTGCTCAGGGGTGCCCAGCGCCAGGACGAGGGGCACCGGGCACCAACTGGAAGCCAGGAGGTTCCCTGGGAGCAGGAGGAGCAACTTGTTTGTTGGGAGGGGGTTGGAGCCTGGCCCAGGCTGCCCAGAGAGGTGGTGGAGTCTCCTTGTCTGGAGAGATTCCAAAGGCGCCTGGACCCTGCGCTGCTGGGCCCCCTGCTCTGGGTGACCCTGCTGGAGCAGGGGGGTGGCACCAGAGGAGCTCCAGAGGGCCCTGCCAGTCCCCACCATGGTGGGATTCTGTGGCACGTGCAGGAACCGCCTCTTCTGCTCTTTCCAGACATGGCCAAGCGCGTCGCCAACCTACTGCGGGTGGTCCTCAACCTGCAGCACACCCCAGAGCCCATCTCCGACTCCGCGCCCGACCTGCAGCGCGTCCCCCTTCGCTTCCTCGCTCCCCATATTGGGCGGCTGCCTCTGCCCGAGGACTATGCCTTGGAGGAGCTGCGCAGCCTCACCCAGTCCTATCTCCGGGAGCTGACGTTAGTGACTCACTGAGGAAGAACCTTTCCCACCCATGGGACAATTTTTACCGTCTTTGTTTGTTCTGAGCGCGAGCAACCTCTCTGGCTGCGCGGGGTTTTCCATAGAGGTGTAAACCAGCTTTAGTGCCGGCTAAGGCCGGAGCTTTTGTAACCTGGGGGAGCGTTGAGGCTGGTTGGACTTTGCTGGTGCCCTCAACTACACGTTTTCCTGGAATCAATAAATTGCCTCTTGCCCAGCTCATCTGCGGGTGAGCTGGTGTCTGTGGAGCGGGCTCGGTGTGGCCATCATCTCCTGTCACCTCCTTTCACTCCTTCCAGTGGTGACGGTGAAGCGAGTTCTGGGAGAGTTTTCCATGGGCAGCCTCCCACTCTGGAGGGACTGTGCTTGGTAAACCATCCGGTGAAGCTTTGGCAGCCGGACCGACTGCGAACACGCTTTCACTGGGGCTTCGTGGTGAAAGTTTGCTCCGTGGGTGGGTGATGAGGAGACACTGAAGTTCCAAAGAGTCTTTTCCTGTATTCTCTTGCTGAGTTGGTGACCTGTGTGTGGCTTCTTTCATTTCTTCATCCTCCATCTCCTAAGCTCAGGAGAAAGTGAGGTGACAGGGGGGTGTGTGCCTTAGGACAAGCTCTGCGCCCTGCAGGCTGCTGGGGATGGATGGCTCCTGGGTCCTATGTGCAGGACAACCCAGGAGCTTGTCCAAAGAGTCACCACGTTCCAGAACTCCAGGTTTCTGATGGGTTGGGCTAATTCTGCACTGAAGCCTGAACAAGCGTGGTCACCTGCCAACGGAGTGGAGCAGCCTGGCTGCCCAGGCCCTTCTCCTCCCTCTGATCCCTCGGGTACACTGAGCAGAGCCACCGCACCGTCTGTGCAGTCACTGCGATTAGAAAACCACTTATTTTTGGAAAAAGGAATTAAAAAAAAAAAGAATTGTTCCTGGTTCTGCCCTGGTTCCAGGGTTACTGCGGTGACCCCTCCTGCCCCAGCCAGCCCCTGCCCCTGGTGCCCGGTGGCTTCCAGCCCCCCTGGAGCTGCTTCATGTGGGTTCAGTGAAGGTCTTGATGCATGATTGTTATGTAAAGGTTTTTATTATGAAAAAATATAAATAAATGCTCTAGATTATTTTCCTGTCTTTTTGAAAACAATAAACAAAACATTTATAGTATTCCCAAGGTTTCCTTTGCTTTTTTAAGTAAGATTTGACAAGTGAGAGAAGTGGGCCCGTGGGAAGCTCCTGAGGTTCAGCCAGGCCAAGGGCAGGGTCGTGCCCCTGGCTC
>VWZK01003465.1:0-22284 GCA_013396935.1 Baryphthengus martii | reverse complement strand
CTGCCCCATCCCTGGCCCCATTGCAGGGGAGGTTGGATGGGGCTCTGAGCAACCCGCTCGAGTTGCAGATGTCCCTGCTCCCTGCAGGGGGGTGGCACCAGATGACCTTGGAAGGTCCTTTCTCATTCAAACCAGTCTGGGATTCTATGATTCTAAAACCAGCACAGCCACCCCCACCAAACGAGCTCAGACCTCTCCACCCCCTCCCCCCAAACCAGCACAGTTCCCTTGCAGGCAGCTCAGCCACTCGGGACCATTGCAAAGGCCACCGGGCCGGGGGCTGAGGGGGCGGAATGGGCAGCACTGGGATCCACCCCCTGCGCCCGTCCTCTCCCCTCGGCAGGACGAGAGGAACCAGGTCCTCACCTCCTACCTGTGGGTTCGCCAGACCTGGCTGGACGCCCACCTCACCTGGGACAGGGACGCCTACGACGGCATCGACAGCATCCGCATCCCCAGCAGCTACGTCTGGCGGCCGGACATCATCCTCTACAACAAGTGGGTTACGATCGGCCCCTGCTCCCGGAGCTGGGGAGGGCAGACTGGGGCCGAGGGTCTGCTCCGGGCAGTGCCGACCTCGGGCTGCGCGTGGCGTGGGAGCAGGGAGCTCCCAGAGTGGGTGACACAGGGAAACGGTCACTTTGGCTGGGTGGCAAGGTGGGGGCAGAGCGTGCAGGGAAGGCTGCCGCCAGCTGCCGGCTGAGACGTGCCACCGTGGGGGTGGCCGGGGCACCCGAGTGTGACACGGGGAAAGGACACGGTGCCGGGAGCAGACATTTGGCCCTGCAGACCCTCACCTCGTGGTGGGCTCAGGGCCATCCCTCCCCCAGCGCTGATGACCACTTTGGTGGCTCGATGGAGACCAACGTGGTGCTGCGCTCCGACGGGCACATCATGTGGGACTCTCCCGCCATCACCAAGAGCTCCTGCAAGGTGGACGTCTCCTACTTCCCCTTTGATGGGCAGCGGTGCCGCCTCACCTTTGGCTCCTGGACCTACAATGGGAACCAGATCGACCTCCACAACCGACTGGACACGGGGGACCTGACGGACTTTGTGGAGAATGTGGAGTGGGAGGTGCTGGGTATGCCAGCCACGAGGAACGTCATCACCTACGGCTGCTGCTCTGAGCCCTACCCCGATGTCACCTACACTCTGCTCCTGCGCCGCCGCGCCTCCTTCTACATCTTCAACCTGCTCCTGCCCTGCATCATGGTCTCCTTTCTGGCACCCCTCAGCTTCTACCTGCCTGCTGACTCGGGAGAGAAGGTCTCGCTGGGGGTGACGGTGCTACTGGCCCTCACCGTCTTCCAGCTGCTGGTTGCGGAGATCATGCCGCCCTCAGAGAGCGTCCCGCTCATCGGTGAGCTTCAACGGCTCCAAGCACCCTCCCCCAGGCCCCTCGGGCAGCCCCCATGGGCAGCTCACATGCCAGGGTGGCTGCAGGGCGGGGGGTTGTGGGTTTCTACCCTCCTCCGCTGTGGTGTCACTGCCCGTTGCCCACGCAGGGAAGTACTACATTGCCACCATGACCATGATCACGGCCTCCACCGCGCTGACCATCTTCATCATGAACGTTCACCACTGCGGCCCGGGGGCCCGGCCGGTGCCCCCCTGGGCCAGACGACTCATCCTCCACCACATGGCCCGGCTCTGCTGCGTCTACGAGGTGGGCGAGATCTGCAAGAGCCCTCGGCGGGTGCTGGGTGAGCAAATCAGCAGAAGGGACCCTGGGGGAGGGCCAGGGGAGAGCCCTGGGGAGGAGGAGGTGGGCACCAAAGCAGGGGGTTGCCTCCGGGACCGCTGCCTGTGCCACCACGATGGCCTGCTGAGGAATGTCAACTACATTGCCGGCTGCTTCCGACGCCACCGAGCCACCCAGCGCCGGACCGGCGAATGGAAGAAGGTGGCCAAGGTGATGGACCGCTTCTTCATGTGGGTCTTCTTCCTCATGGTCTTCTTCATGAGTGTGCTGGTCCTGGGCAAAGCTGCCTGACGGCCCCGTGAACCCACCACCTCGATGAACCTCATGACTCCTCCCAGGGACAGTGGTGGCCTCAGGTGCCCCATGAAATTGGCTCTTTCCAAGCAACCCCTGCCCCCACCCCGGAGCTGCAGAGTGGGAGCTCCACTAGTACCGAGGAAGAGGGTCCTGGCAGCAGAACCCCCACTCTGGCCACGGCCTCCTCAGCTGCAGGGCTGAGGGGCCCTGGCCCCCTGAGCAACTGCGTCAGGGCACGGATCCATGTTCTCCCACTGAACCCTGTGCCTGAGAAATCCAATAAAACGCAAAAAAAACCCTGGAGTACCTGCAGGTACGGGGGGTGTCCTGGGGCCACACTGCCCTGGGGAGGGCTGTGACACCAGCACCGGCTGGTGTGGGCTGGGGGGGGTGCATGGAGTGTGCTGAAAAGACACCTGGGACCCTCAGGGACCTTTTTTTGGGGTGGGGGGGCTTGTCCAGTCTTCTCCAGCTCCATCCAGAGCTCTGCCATCAAGGGAGGTTTGGGCAGATGCTTTCCCCAGGTGAGGGTGTGTGGATCTATAGAATTGTAGAGCCACGAAGGATCTATAGAATTGTAGAGCCATGAAATCATAGAACTGTTAGTTTGGGTTGGAAAAGACCTTTCAGATCATTGAATCCAACCATTCCACCAGCACCGTCAAGTCACTAAACCATGTCCCTCAGCATCACATCTCCATGGTTTTGAAACCCCTCCAGTAGGACTGCCTTAAGTTGTCCTTCCTGCTCTCCAGGAGTCTCCCGGATGGCCTGCAGCTCCTTGCCATGTGACTTTTCCAGCAGATGTCGTTGGTTGAAGTCTCCCAGCAGGACAAGAACCCAGGAGCATGAAGCCTCCAGCAGCTGGAGCTTATAAGAAGCCTTGGTGAACAGGCTCCTCTTGATCGGGTGGCCTGTAGTAGACACCAGCCCCAAGGTTCCTTTTATTGCCTCAGTCTCTAGTTCTTACCGATGAGCTTTTGACCGGCTCAGGGCTGCTCTTCAGAGGCAACTCTTCACACTATCTCCATGTCTTAGCACAGAGGGCAACACCTCTGCCCCTCCTTCCTCCCCTGTCCCTTCTCAACAGCCTGTAGCATCAGCAGTTGCACTGCACTCATGGGACTTGTCCCACCACATTTCAGTGATGATAACTAGGTTGTAGTTTTTTTATCCGTGCGGTGGCTTCCAGACCCTCCTGTTTGTGGCCCGTGCTGGGTGTGTCGGTGCAGAGGCCCTTCAGCCGGGCTCTCGGCCATGTCACCACCACAGAGGGACTCCCCTTAATTCCCTTCAGGTATTTCACCGTGTTGGCTCTTATTAGCTCAGGACACTCCAGCTCATCTCCGAAAGATTTGCATGTCTCAGAGCCCTCATTAGCAGCTGGTGCCTCTAACCATGGCGTGTTGTGACCCCATGGTTTGTCACAGGCAAGCCTGACATTACCCACCCTCCCCCTTCATGTTTTTAGGTTATTAGGTATCCAAGTTATTCTGATATGATGATGTTCTTCTCCTTTCCCTTCTTTTCCCAAGATGGACCAGGCACAGCTGAGCACTGGGGGAAAATAGTCCTCTTTTACTGGGCTCAGAAAGCATCCACGGACAAAGGTGTCAGCCAAACATGAGCCAAAGAGTGCCCAGGGGGACAAGAAGCCCCCAGCATCCTGGCTGGGGCAGCACTGGGGGGGCAGCAGGGCCAGGGCAGGGATTGTCCCCCTGCACTGGGCACGGGGGAGACCACAGTTTGAGTATTGGGGTCAATTTTGGGTGCTGCAGTGTAGGAAAGGCATTGAGGGTCTGGAGCGTGGCCAGAGAAGGGACAGTGAAGCTGGTGAGGGGGTCTGGAGAATATGTCTTCTTATGAGGAGCGGCTGAGGGAGCTGGGCTTGTTCAGCCTGGAGCAAAGGAGGCTCAGGGGAGACCTTCTGGCTCTCCACAACTCCCTGACATTCAGCAGCTTGGAGCCAGGGAGGGTCGGGATCTGCTCCCAAGGAACAAGCAATAGGATGAGGAGATGGGCTTAAGTTGTGCCAGGGAGGTTTAGATTGGACCTGAGGAACAATTTCTCTACCGAAAGAGTGGTGAGGGGCTGGAACAGGCTGCCTACGGATGGAGTGGAGTCACCACCCCTGGAATGGTTCACAAAACGCACAGAGGCAGCTCTTTAGGACACGATTTAGTGGTTGTGATAAGACTTAATGATCTTAGAGGTCTTTTCCAGTCTTAACGACTTTATGTTTCTATGCAAAGGAGCTGCTAAGATTTTTTTCAGCACTAGCTCACACCAACAAAGTGACCAGGACACCTGAAACCACAAACTCAGCCAACAAAACCAAAAAATAATCAAAAACTTCCAGCACAAAAGAGGTTAAAAAAAAAAAAATGAAGCGACAATATGCCCACAAACCAAAAGATGGTGAAGGAGAACAAACCACACCATAGAGAACACCACACAAGCCCCATCTAGAACACGTCGTGTCTGTCCCGCGGGCACCTTCCGGTGTGGCCTGCCCTGGGTGATCCTGCTTTGGTGGGAATGTTGGACTCGATGAGGTCCCTCCAGCATGTGGGGGGTCCCTGGCAGGGGATCTGAGTTTCCCAGGAGAGGACACGGGAGTCCCCAGCAGACCCCGGAAGGAATGGGGGCAAAGGGGGATTTGAGCAGCGGTGAGAGGCCCAGGGTTCCAGACCCGTTGGCAGAGGGAGGACCTGCACGAGGAACCCCCTTTGAGACCCGGCTGCAGCAGGTTAGACTGAGCTGAGGGTCCCCCATGAGAAGGCGGGGGGGTGACTGGCACGGCCACCACCACGGCATCAAGGCTGCATACCCCATGGGGAGCAGTTGGGGTGCCTTCCACATGGAGGGGACAGCAGCTCTTTGCACCCACGAGTGATACACACGGCCATGAACCCCACTCCCGGCTTTGATGACTCTTTTTACCTCATCACAGAAATCACTGCTGCAAAAGCCGATCCCTGACGGCATGTGACACTTGGGGAAGCTGCTGGATAAGCCCTGGTTTCCCTTTTCCAGAGGACCCCCCACCCAGGACCGGGAGAATGACCCTAAACCTCCCCAAAAATGGCGAGTGATCCCCAAACCCTGCCTCGATCAGACCCCACAGGGGCAGTTTATTGGAAGCGTCAGGAAGGAAGAACAGGAATCACCGTCCGCATTCCCTGGCCCTCGCCTCTGTCCCACCTGCCTGCACCACTCACCTTGTTCCCACCACTGCCCGGAGGCGATGCTCCCCCATCTGGAAAACCTAGAACCACTTTTTCTTCATCCCTAAACTCCTCTCTGCCACCCTCTGCTCTCCCGCGTGTCCCCACAAATGGCGTCCTTTCTCGGTCTGTCTCGCCGGTCCCGCTCGAGGAGTCCCCATCGGATCGGAGTGTTTGGTGTCACTGCTCCCCCGCCGCTTCGGCAATTAATATAATTTACTTCTGTGTCTCGCCAACGCTGGCGAGCGGGACGGGGGCGAGGGGTCAGGACCGGGCCGGCCGGGCCAGCACCACGGCAGCACGCTGCAGCTGCTCGTAGGAGATGAACATCACAATGTTCCAGGAGCTGAGCCGCAGGAAGGAGGGGATGAACCTGCACCAGGAAAAACCAAGCTGAAGAGGACATTGTGGGGACAACCCTGTGGCCCTTAAAGCCCTGCTTGGAGCACTAGTGGTGGCACACGGGTTGGGATGTTTGGGGTGCACCGGGTGACACCGCGACGCGAAGCAGAGCTGGTCCGTGCTGGTGTCCGTGCACGTTCTTGCACCGAGTTTGATGGTGCTCGGCGGGGGCACATCCTGAAACTCACCCCTTGTAGAGGCCGGCGAGACCGTCCTGCGTGAGCAGGGTGAGGAGGCAGCTGAGCACGTTCCGGTACTGCCCGGGGCTGGCGTTCATGTACCGCGTCTTCACCACGTCCACCGGTGACGCCACCACAGTGGCACAGAAGCCGGCCACAGAGGCGGCCACAAAGTGGCAGGGGACGTTGTCTGCAGAGCAGAGCCGGGAGATTGAGGGTCGGGGGGTTGGGGTTGGTGGTTGGCTGCTTCCTCCCCTGCACCCTCCTCACCTGTCATCAGCTGTGCCCGCAGCAGCGAGTCCTTAATGAGGTCGTAGGTGACGAGCTCCCCGCAGTTGATGATGGCGTTGCGGGCGATGTTGGGCAGCGTCCCTGTGCAGGAGGGTGGTAGGATCAGGGACGGTGGTAGCATCCTGCACGGTCATTACATCCCCTCCCGGAGCATCCTGCACGGGTGCCCCAGCCCTGCTGTCCCTGTTCTCTTTCCCGTTTCATCCCTGTTCTCACTCTCATCCTATCCCCATCCCCATTGGATCAGCTGGATCATCCCCATCTGCATCCTCCAGCCCATCCCAGTCCCTTTCCTCAGCCCCATTCCAATTATTGTTCCCATTTCCATTCCTATTCCCATTTTTCTTCCCATCCTTTGTGTCCCCATTCGCAAGCCCGTCCCCAACCTCTTGCTGTCCCCATCCTCATCCTGTCCCCGGCCCCATCCCATTTCTGTTCCCATCCCCATCTCAGCCCCCATCCCTGTTCCCATCCGTCCCTACCTCTCCAGAGCCCACGGACGCCCTCCTCCCTGGCGATGGTGCGATAGGCATCCCAGGTGCCGCTGTACTGCCGGGCACTGTCCGGCAGCGCCCCGAGGGCCTGGAATCGTACCTTGACCACGTCGGTGGGCTGGGCGCACGCCACCGCCACCGCGCCCGTGGTGCAGCCGGCCAGCACCCGCGCCGTGAATCCTGTGCCTGGAGAGGGCAGGTGCTGGGACCCCCGACCCTGCGAGGACCTCTGACCTTGTGGGGACCCTGGGCTTCATGGGGGCTCCAGGGCGAGTGGCCTGGGGTGCTCCATGGAGGAGGGTGGTTCTTGGAGGGTGTTTTGCACACTGGGGATGGCGGGGTGGGGGGGAGGGGGTCGTTCATGCCGGGATGGGCTGTTTCCCATCGGGCTGAGTTGAGCCCATTCAGGAGAGAGTTGTGCGGGGTGAGTGCGCAGGGGTGGGGTTCTGACCACCTGGACACTCACTCTCGGCACCCTTGGGGGTGTAGAGCTGCTTCACTGAGTCGTACAGCCCGATGCGGATAGAGGCGAAGCTCATCTGCCGCTGCAGCCCGGCCGCCAGCCCCCTGTAGAGGCTGCGGGGTCCCTCTGTCCTCACCATGGCGCTCAGCATCCCCAAAACACCCCGGTACTCCACCGTGCTGGGGCTCCGGGGGATCCGCACCTCGCCTTGGATCTGAAGCGTGTTAACTGCGTCACCCTGCCCGCCCCTCCCCCAAAACGCCTCCAGCATTGGGGCGGAGACATTCCGGGGGTGCTCCCTCTGCCCGTGGGATTTTTAGGGGCCGGTGGATCGTACCTGCAGCCGCACTTTGGCGGTGTCCAAGGGGAAGGTGCAGAGGTCGGCAATGCAGGCGGCCATCCCTGCGCTGACAAACTTCACGGCGGCTGTCGGCGGCACCTCGGGGGGCTTCAGACCCACCATCGTAGCAGAGAGCCTGGAAGGAAGGGAGGGGGTCGAGAGCGATGATGCATCAGACGGGCCTTCAAGCAGGTGGTTGCTTTGGGGACGGTGGTGACGATGTGCCATGTTGGCTGTTGCTGGCTCTGGACAACCCCATAAACCCAAATCTTGCCCCATTTCCTTGCCTGTATCCCTGGGGAAACTGAGGCAGGGGGCTTCCTGGCTCAGGCCTGGGTGGGCATCAGATGCCCCAGCGCCCACCCTGCCCTATCTCACCCCGGCCAAAACAGGAGTGCTCAGTGACAGCACCTCGCCCCGGGTGACACACCTGGGGCTGGGTCCCCCTGTGGCCTCACCAAAGGGACCTCAGCACCACGTCTCAGGTCCTCCCGTCTTGCACCCCTCTCCACGCAGCCATCATCCTGAGAGGCGACTCCTTGACCCCTCCTTATATAGCACCCGGGAGGACATTCCGGCGACCGCGGGGATCCGGTGACAACGAAACCCATTTCCCTCGGTGGCATTTGAGCCGATGGGAGTGGGGTCACCCAGCACCTGTTGGCTGTGTTTCAGTCCTCTGCTCTCCCACAGGGCTCGGGCATGTGGGGATGAGGTGGCCCATGCAGACCACCAGCACCCATCAGAGCAAAGCAGTAGTACCCGACAAGGTGGTCCTGCCCATTTGGCAGCCACTGGGACCTCAGGAACTGGAGAGTCATTGGGAGTTTTAAACCAAAGGTGCTCTGGGAAGGACAGGACGCAGAAAATGCTTGCCTAAGACTTTAAAAGCAAGTGACTGGGAGGCAGCGCAGCACCCAGCGGGACAGGTTGGACCCCTTTGGCCCCCTTCACAGACCATACAGCCGCAATTCATCCCGGGCAGCCGCCGAGCTTGCCAGTGGGATTTCCTCCAACACGTGCCTGGAACTCACGTGGAACAGCCCGAAGGCAGGGACCACACGAGCAGCTTGGAACTAAATCCCGCTCATGTTTGTTCCCTGCATGGGTTCATGGTGTCCTTTCGAGCGTGGCCGTGTGCTCAGTGGGGAGGGAAAGGGCTCGGGACGAGGGTGGGGTGGTGGCTTGAGAAATGCCCCTTTTCTTCCATTTTTTTTTTTTTAAAACTCGGTGTGTTGAAGTGCTCCGTTCTGTGCAGCACTAGGGCACAGAGCTCAAGGGGACGTGCTCACAGAAGATCGCATGTCCCCGCTGATGTGCACAAAGCCTCTGCTCTTGTGTGCGAGCTCACATGTGAGCACACAAGGGGGACCGTGAGCTGGTTTCACACCCTGAAGCCACCTTTGCTCCACAAACCAAGCTCCAGGCAGAACGTTGCTGTCTTGTTTTCCCAGCCGGCTGGACTGTGCTCCATCACCGAATACAAGGGGAAGAAGCTGTTTATCTCACGCCCAAGATATAACTCAGGAGTCAACACCGTCACCTTCTCTGTGACCGGGTTCCCAACCCAGCTGACACCCCGCCTGGGTTTTTTTGGGATGAGCAATCCCCTGCGCGTCACTCCTGTTCTCGCAGGGGGACCTCGGGACGGGGACGCTTGGCACGTTCGCCCAGCCAGGCAAGGGCAGAGGGTCGAGGCTGCGGCTGCCGGCGGGTGGGAGGGGGTGGCAGCGCTGGCTCCGCTGCGGAGCGCTGGGGGCAGCGTGTGGGCAGGGCCGAGGCTTTCCCACTGGGCTCTAACCCAGCACAGGCCCACAGCAAACGAGGCGCTGCGGATTTCCTCCGGGAGAAACAAAACTGTGGTGGCAGGAGGAAAAGGAGATAGTGACACTTGGGTTCCTTCTGTCCTGAATACAAAGGGCGGTTTGAGAAGCAGAGCCGATTTGGAACGTTCGCTCGTCTCCGAGACCTGGCGCGTCCCACACGATCGTCATTCCGTGGCAAAGCGGCGACCTTTACGTGTGGCCCCAAGTCTCACCGCCTTCCAGGAATCGTTTCCATGCTGTCCTCTCCTGCCCCTTCCTTGGGGCCCTGGCCACCTGCTAGTGACAGGCTCCTGACCTGGCAGCGAGACGCTTCGCCCCAGACAACAAGAAACGAACGGAATTTTATTGAAATGCAAACACTGGGCAGCAGTACAAAAATAATTTAGCTCCTTTTGCAGCGAAGTCCATTATCCAAAAGGTACATGACATTGAAATGTACAAAAATAGTTTAGAATATAAAAGTTCTGTACTTCTAGTAAAATCCTTTTGCACACACATCAGTATTTCACAGCAGCCTTGGTCTGTATTTACACAAGCACCCTGGGCACCGACACTCCTCTAGAATCACCAAATTACACTTCCCATCGCCCGCTTCTGAAAGGTCACGGGGCAGGGAGCTCATCTCCCCTCTCTGTCCGCAGCACGCACCGGTAGGGAGGCGACAGGTCTCTGCTTGCCAACGGGAAGGCAAAGTTCTAAGGTTCTCCACCCTTTGGCTGAATACAAAGGATCTGTCTCAAAATGGGATGCTTTGCGTTTACTCAAAAGTTTAAAAAAAAAAAAAAAAGAAATTTCATGTGAATCAATCCCCAAAACGGAGTATCTGGCGAGCAGGTACCAGCTCGCTGTGGTGAGTCTCACTGAGGACCTGCCCCTGCAAGACACACGGTCTCTCAGCTCCCCTTGCTTGACCACCGGGTTTTAAGTCTGTCTAACAAGGTACCCATTAGGCAAATTAAAAATCAGAGCCTGAAACCTACGGCTTCCACCTACTCTTTGCTGGAGAACCCAGCGTTTGCTGACACGTCAGGCTGAGGCTCGGGAAGCAGCCGCTGTGGATGGCCTCTGACCAAGGTCATTCCTTCTTGGGCAGCTGTGCCGAGAAGATCCTGGCGATTCTTTTGGTTTCCTCTTCCGAGAGATCAGCCATGGGCCTGGGACGATTCGGCCTTTGGAACGGGATGCCCCTCGGCACCGCTCCGCTGCCGCTCTGCGGAGAGGAAGGGGAGGTTAGAGCCCCGCCAGCTCCGCCTCGCGCCTGCCTTCTGATGGCGGCAAACCGCGGGGTTGCGCAGCGTGCAAAAACCGGATACACAGGAAAAAACCCTCACCATGTGTTTTCTGTGGCTCACTGGTTCTTCTTGGAGGGTTTTTTCCCTTTGTTCTACACACTAAGAGGTAGTTGTTTGGAAAAACCAAAACCAGGCTGGTGAAATATTTCCCTGCCCAACACAGTATTAGACGGTGTGATGCTATTTGTCAGCGCTGCAGGAAGCAAAAGCTAAAGACCAAAATTAGAAAGGTCCAAATCACACAGTCTGGCTCTGGCGAGTGAAGTCTGAATTTGCGAGCGTCTATTCTCAGCCAAAGTCTTCTTCTAAAGAGCCAAAGGAAGTACGCTAGGCTCCGACTCTCTGAATTTTGGTTTTCAATTATTTAATTTGTAGAACCCTAAAAAACCCCCACCTTGCAACAGAGAGGCTCCTACACAACAAACCCAAGTCTGCTGACAAATTAAGTTTGTTGCCTGCAGAGCCCCCAAATAGCAGCCCATGAGATGAAAACCACCATGCTAAGAATTTTAATATCACTAGGGTGTATAGGACAAGCCTAGTGAGGAGCGACTGAGGGAGCTGGGCTTGTTCAGCCTGGAGCAAAGGAGGCTCAGGGGAGACCTTCTGGCTCTCCACAACTCCCTGACCTTCAGGAGGGTGGAGCCAGGGGGGGTCAGGCTCTGCTCCCAAGGAACAAGGGACAGGAGAGGAGGAAGCGGCCTCCAGTTGCCCCAGGAGAGGTTGAGGTTGGAGCTGAGGAACAATTTCTTGCCCAGGTCTGGGTTGTCCAGGTCTGTCCCAGGCTGCCCAGGGCAGGGCTGGAGTCCCCCTACTCCCTGGAGGGGTTTCCAAGGCGTGGAGCTGTGGTGCTGAGGGACAGGGCTCAGTGGGGCCCTGGCAGGGCTGGGGCAGTGCTGGGACTCCAGCAGCTCCAAGGGCTCTCCCAACCCAAATGATTCTGTGATTCTCTGACCACTCCTGGTTTATACGCACCCTCCCAGCAGTCCGGCTTCTTCCCAGATGTTACAGCCGCACTAAAGAGGGGTAAGCTCTGTGTACAAAAAAACCCACTTTTCTCCCCCACTGGTTTCCAGTCGAGTTGTGCCCATTAAGCACGGAGGAGAGATCAGCTTCAGCTGCCTTTAGAGGGCGAAGCGAGTGGTGCTGCTTCAGGACACGCCGCTCACCAGCTGCAGGGCCAAAAGGTCTCCTGAAGAGCAGGGCTAGATTTGGAAAGTCATCGCTCCAGCCTTTCACCCCCTTGGCCGGGCTACCTCTCCGTTCCCGCCAGACTCGGTCTCGCTGGGCACAGGCACGATGGGAAGGTCTCCTAAGGTGATCAGCTCCCTCCCAGGAGAACCAGCATTGGGATCCTGTTCCTATGCACACCCCATCTCGACCTGCGCCTTCAGGGAGGGAAAGGGCTATTTGAGGAATAAGTGGGGTTGGAGATCTCTTGTGTTTGGCTATCTGTGCTCCGCAGGCTCAGGTGACGAGCGTGTTATTAGCCCTACAACAGCAATGCCGGTGAAGACCCTGACAGAAAAAGAGTCTGTGGAAAAAAACACCTCCTGATCTACACATCCCGGTTGTCCCTGTGGTAGCCAGAGCCAGGGCAAAGCACAAGAGGCTAATTGCAAGTTAATTTAACATCAGCTACAATTTCTGCAAATGGACAAGACCAAGAGAGGCTGTAACCACAGGCCAAGGTTTCCCAAAGGATAATTTCTGGATTTGCTCATCCAGCCAGACGGACCAACGCTCCCAAAGATGATGGGTTTGGTCGCCGCCTGGTTAAGAAAAAGGATGACGGGGGTGGGAACAACCCACACGATTTCACACCCAACAGTAGAGAAAAGGCTTGTGACTCTAAATTCCTGTACACTAAATACCCAGTTTCCTAGGGCTAATCCGGTCAATTATGTGAACAGTGCTGGAAAGACTTCAAACTGTATCCAGGAAAACAGCCAAGGGCAGTGATATTTTCAAACACTGCTCATTTTTATCATGCTGAAAAAACCATACATGTACACTCAGGAGAATCCTTGCTTTGTTTTAATTTTCCCTTAACGTTGCTCTAGGATGACTTTCCTAAAACAAAATTTAAAAGAATTAAAATTTAAAAGAAGCCAAGGGAGATTTAAATGCATACCTGGCAACATCTGAAGCTTAAAACCCAGCAGTGAGAGCTGCCTGCTGGCCAAACCAGCCCCCCTGACGCAAGGCTGTCCAGAGAAGACCAGGTCAGGAGCTGCTTGTTCCCATGTTTTCTGTGCCAACTGTCCGTGAAACAGCTGAAACACTGCTGTTGGCTGGAGACGGGCGGTGGCTCGGGGCTGGGCCCTGCACAGCGCTCGTAAGCAGTGCAGAGAAAGATGTTCCGAGCGAAAGCTCAAGAGGACTGGAGAAAGGCTTCTGGATTTAGTACATCAAGCAGTGTTTGGTTCTCAACACCAGTTTTATGCATTTGTAAGGACTTCATCAAATCAGACTGGTTTGGGTTTAAGGGATCTTAAAAATCATCCAGTTCCAGCCCCACTGCCATGGGCAGCAACACCTCCCTCTAGAGCAGGCTGCTCAAAGCTTCATCCAGCCTGGTCTTGAAGACATCCAGGGATGGAGCATCCACAGCTTCCTTGGGAAACTGGGGCCAGGGTCTCATCACCCTCAGAGGGAAGAACTTCTTCCTCATTTCTGATCCAAATCTCCCTTCCTCCCGTTTGAAGCCATCACCTCTCATCCTGTCACTACAAGCCCTGCTCAAGATTCCTTCCCCAGCTGTCCTTTAGGTCCCCTTGAGATATGGGAAGTCTGCAATTGGTACGGACCATCCCTTGCCTTAGCCCAGGAAGGTCTGTAACTGTAACAAACTCAAAATAACCAAGGAAATTCTGTCTCTTAAATCCAATATGCTGCTGAAATCACAGCCAGACAACCCTGTGCTGCTTCTCTGTGCTGGCATTGCACTTGAGAATTCTCAAATTCTCCGTTCCTTCCAGCAAGCCGTGACAATGCCGGGATGCTCTCCATCGAATTCCCCAAATCGTCCAATTAACCGTATTTCAAAGGGTCACCAAACTGCACGTCCTGCCCCTCTCGTGTGCACTTGTGCTGCACGCGTCTTCGGGAACAGCCAGGAGCCGGGACAGCGACTCCCGTTCGGAAGGTCAGGAATAAATGCAGACGGCTCCCACTGACCCACCAGCACGTTGCTAATGAATTGCCGCAGGGGCAGCTGCAAGTCCTCGGGAGAGAAGGTGACATGTCATGTGGGATAAGAAAGAGGAGAGAACAAAACAGCCTTGAGAATCCACCAGAGACAGCGGCAGAGTCGAGAGGGGCTCTGCAGAAAGGAGAGGGTTTTTTTTGGCTTACACTAATCCAGTGACCCAAACCAGCTGTAAAACAATCTTATCCTGGTTGTAAGAATTTAAAAAATTGATTCTAAGTGAGAAATTACATAAGATGTTCTCCTTTGCTCTTAGAGTCAACAACTCAGGGGTGTCATAGGATTTCTTCTGCCTCAGATGAAGCCACGTCACGAATGGGGTTGTTCCTGATCTGGTCTGGTCAGCCAGAGGAAAAGCTGCAGAAAATGCTGCACCTCACTCACATTTTATCATCATACCTAAAAGTGAAAATCCAGCTGAAGAGCTGATGTCTGCTGCTATCGGACGACACCGAGGCAATGGACAGCAGCTTGTAGGCTACAGACTGTCGGTGAACGAGGTGTGCTTGGGAAACAAACCACTTGTGTGCTGGTTCAGGTGCAAGCAGCTAAAATATTCACCCTCTAATTTTCATACCACCGTGACCATCTGAAGCAACACAGAGGTGTTAAGGTGCACGGGCCTATCCCAAGGACCTTCCTAAAAAGGACCTTCCAGCTGTAGGAAAGGTTTATAGAACCACCAGATCGTTCTGGTTGGAAGAGACTTTTAAGATCATATGCAGCCATATCCAAAAACTGCCAGTGACTCTAAATCTGCAAATGTAATTTCATCACCTGAGTGCGCTGGGAGCATTAACCGTGCTTTGAACGCCCTGTCCTTTCGGTCCACACCCCTGAGCATCAAATAGTGGCAAGAAGAGCTGCTAAACCTCCCCAGGGCTCAGCTCCGGCGCCAGTTCTGCCCACTGTCGTTATCACATTTGAAATGTCATGTTTACCCCATTCTCTACCTCCCAAACAGGCCTTGCCAGTTCAGAGTACGACCCAAGCACGAGCAGCACCCGTCCTGGGTTCCTCCCTCTCTGTCTCTGAGCCAACGCAGCCCCAGACTCCGGGTACCTGACGCTCAGCCATGAAGCACACGTGGTTATCCAAGATGGAAGGGGGTACACACCGGAGATCACGCTTCACTTTTCTTTTAATAGAAACGGCAGGGATGCGGCAGGACACTTAACCCAGCCGAGGATTAACTAATCGCTGTGTGCCAGGGAGCAGGGCAAAGCAAACAGATAGATGAGCGTTTTATAGGGGCTTGTGGGGCTTAACTCGAGGGCAAGAAATTCTGGTTTCAGAACATTTCGGCCCCGTGGCTCGGCAGGTTTAACGGCCGGTTTTATTTGTGACAAAGGAGAGAACACAGATCTGTGTTAACAGGTTACAACCCACCCCTGGAGTGACCTTGCACCTACTTCTGCTCTCAGGCAGGGAAAGGCTTATATAAAAGGTTTATGTCAAAGCGCAGACCACAGCCACCTTTCTTCTTCTGACTGTGAAAATGAAAGAGAACGTCACTGTTTGTGTTCAGCAGGTTAGGAGCAGAAATTGAGAGGGTAAAAGGCGGAGCTCTGTTCTCTGGGTAGAGTTAAGTAAGGAAAAAGAGCTTTAGGAGCTGCAACTGAGACAGGAGCAGATGAAGAAGCAGCATTACAACCACAAAAGGATGTTTGGACAGTTGCTGATCTTCTGTATTTTTAGAACAGATAAAAGCCTGGTACTTCTGACCATGCCAAAATCTGTGTTATAAAAGTGTTATTTCCAATTTACACGGAAGGTAAACCTATTTTTATACAACTATTAATTATTCTGAGTAGAACTTGTTTCCACAGAAGTTTTTCTTCCTTTTGGAATATTCAGAGAGATGAGGGGTAAAAAAAAAAAATCAAGATATTGCAGCGAAAAGTTTATGATGTCTCTAATTTTTTACATATTTCCTTCCCCGTGAAAACCCAGTTCCATTACCAGCAGACTGGGCCAACTCTGAAAGGCAGCACGACTTAACACGGGTTTTCCAGCCAGCACCTCGCTGGAATCCTGCTGGCTGCCCCTGACCAGAACCTATGTTGCAGTGCCCAGTGTGTGAAACAACACACTGCCAGAGATCAGACTTTTGCCCTGAAAAATCAGCAGTAGTGTAGAAAAGACTATGGAACAGACGAAGGGAGTGAAGGTGAAGAGGGAAAAGGGAGGCCAGAGGCAACAGTCATAGAAGCACAGAATCCTTTTGGATGGAAAAGCCCTTTCAACTCAAGTCCCAGCGCTGCCCCATTCCCTGCCAGGGCACCACTGAGTCCTGTCCCTCAGCACCACAGCTCCACGCCTTGGAAACCCCTCCAGGGAGCAGGGGGACTCCAGCCCTGCCCTGGGCAGCCTGGCACAGGCCCAGACAGCCCCAAAGGGCAAGAAATTGTTCCTCAGCTCCAACCTCGACCTCCCCTGGGGCAACTGGAGGCCGCTCCCTCTTGTCCTGCCGCTTGTTCCTTGGGAGCAGAGCCCAATCCCCCTGGCTCCAACCTTCTGTCAGGGAGTTGTGGAGAGTGACCAGGTTGCTCAAAGCCCCATCCAACCCGGCCTTGAACACTTCCAGAGATGGACCATCCACAGCTTCCCTGGGTAACCTGGACCAGGTCTCATCCTCAGAGAGAAGAACTTCTTCCTCATTTCTGATATAAATTTCCCCTCTTCCAGTTTGAAGCCACCACCCCTCGTTCTGTCACTAACAAGAAGGGAAAGGAGGGAGTCGGAGACGAGAGGGAGAGGCAGCAGGAACACTCGGGAGGCCAGCAGGGAGGTTTGCTGGGTGCCCCGTGAGCAAGAAGAGGACTGCTGGTCTCCAGAGAACAGCTCAGATTTCAGCCTTGCCGTCACCCTCAGTGTTTGCTGAACTGTGCAGAAACCAAATAAATCCAGATTTAGAAACTGATGCTCCTGAGGTTAATTTGAGAACAAAGCCATGAGAAAGCAGTTTTCCTAAACTCTGTTCTATCGTCGACAGAAGCAAAAAGTTGCTTCTTTTTCACACGGGGCGTTCGACGCTGGGTGCACAAGACAAGGCACGACTCAGTCCCGTCTCAGCAGAACCCAACTGCAAAGGACTAGCTACAACTAATCCTGGAATTAAGCTGGTCTAAAGTCAGCTATATCCAAACAGTACCTTTCTAATATCATTCCCCATTATTAATCCCTTTCAGGAGTGTGTTTCCAGCCACTGAACCGAGCACTGCAGAGAGTGACTTCAGGTAAAGCTGGTATTAACAGCAAACCGTAGGTCTCGGTGATGATTTGCAGACGCAAAGAAAGAGACAGCGCTTCCGCAGGATGAACCGGAGCTAACCCTGCACTGGAAGCACAACTCAGAGGCAGGGCGTGAAGGGGGTGTACACCAGCGACAGACAGAGGCAAAAGGGGAATTTGAAGGAGATTCCAGCTAAGAAACACATCTGAGAATCTGCTTTTGGTTTCATAAACAATATTCAGACATGGCCTGAGCAGAGTGTTTACCAAGCACAGTTATAGTCCAGAGGTACCTCAGGATCTGTGAAGCACACTATGGCCCAGACTCTCTGACAGAAGGGTTTATTTCTCCAGGGACGAGCTTCAAGGGTTTTAGGAATAGATAACATTACGTAAATCAGAAAAAAAATCAGTTTTACAATACTAGCAAAAAGTCAAGCATTTTACCTGAGCTGTAAACATGTTTATTAATTTGAAATATTTCCATTACTCCAGAGCTATTACAGTCTGCCTGTTTCTGTTCTGATTCATCAACCAAACTATTTCCAATTTCATAAATGTTCCTCAGAGAGTCTGTTTCACCAGAACAGGGGAACCAAGGTACTATCTTTTCTGGGAGGGGTAAACAAACAGCCCAGCTGGTGCAGTACCCAGATCCACACCAGGCTGCCCAGAGAGCTTGTGGAGTCTCCTCCTCGGGAGAGATTCCAAAGGCGCCTGGACCCTGCGCTGCTGGGCCCCCTGCTCTGGGTGACCCTGCTGGAGCAGGGGGGTGGCACCAGAGGAGCTCCAGAGGGCCCTTCCAACCCCCCACCGCACTGGGATCCTGTGATCAACACCTATACCAAAGCTGTGGCTGGAAAAGAATAAAATGTAGACCTCAAAACCACTTAGGCACAAACCTCACACAATAAATACATGTTTATGCACACAGAAGTACCTATGAAACAGAAAAATAATCAGCAGCTTTCCTGGATGAGGAACAATCACTCCAACTATTCTATTATTCTCTCCACCGAAGAACACCTACGTACGTGATGCATCTCCAGGAGACAATCTCCTGCTATGAACTCCCTCATTTCATCCAGTCATGAAATGGAGTTTTAATTACAAGGTATAGCTCATGTTCTTGAAATTAGGTACCTTACCTGATAGGAAGGCACAAAGAAGGTGTGGAGTGAGCACCTGCCACTTCCACTGACACCAGTGGAGAAGAGCAACGTTCACTATCGTAGGTACACAAACTGGTTAATACAAATGTGTGTCATCAACAATGCAGCCACGAACCTCCTGAGGTTCAGCCAGGCCAAGGGCAGGGTCGTGCCCCTGGCTCGGGGCCACCCCCGCTACCAGCCCAGGCTGGGGGTGCAGGGCTGGAGAGAGCCCTGCGGAGAAGGGCTTGGGGGGCTGAGGGTGAGGAGCTGGAGCTGAGGCGGCCCCGGGCGCTGGCAGCCCAACAGCCCCTGGCCCCCTGGGCTCCTCCCCAGCAGCGTGGGCAGCAGGGCCAGGGGGGGATCCTGCCCCTCTGCTCCCAGGGCTCTGGGGAGATCCCCCTGCAGGGCTGGCTCCAGCTCGGGAGTCCTCAGCCCAGGAGAGACAGGGAGCTGTTGGAGCGGGGCCAGTGGAGCCCCAGCGATGCTGGGAGGGCTGGAACCCTCTGCTGGGAGGCCAGGCTGGCAGAGTTGGGCTTGTGCAGCCTGCAGAAGAGAAGGCTCCAGGGAGACCTTCTGGGGGCCTTCCAGCATCTACAGGGGCTACAGGAAAGCCAAAGAGGGACTTTTCACAAAGGCTTGTAGAAACAGGGTGAGGGGTGGTGGCTTCAAACTGGAAGAGGAGAGATTTAGATCAGAAATGAGGAAGAAATTCTTCACTCTGAGGGTGGTGAGAGCCTGGCCCAGGGTGTCCTGAGAGGTGGTCGCTGCCCCATCCCTGGCCCCATTGCAGGGGAGGTTGGCTGGGGCTCTGAGCAACCTGCTCGAGTTGCAGATGTCCCTGCTCCCTGCAGGGAGGTTGGACCAGATGACCTTGGAAGGTCCCTTCCCACCCAAACCTACTTATGATTCTGTGACTCTGTGAATGTTGAAAATGATTGTCACAAAGAGAAGAGGTGATGGAAGGATTCTCCTCTGCCTTGATTTGGATGTCATCACCTCTAACCTGAGTGGTGACAGGCAAAGGAAGGGAGAAGTATTCTTGTTCCTGCATTAATGAACAGATTCTGTTAAGCAAGGCTAATAAAGTTAAGGATGCTCTACACTTACTTTCAGAGCTGTGGAAGGATGTGAAGAAATGCTGAGCAGTCTCATGGAGGCTTCCATCTGCTGGGGTGGCAGGAAGAAGTTGGGAATGACAACAGGATCAGCTCTGAGCAGAAGTGTTAAGGGACAACCTTAAGGAACACGCCCAGAGAGCTTGTGGAGTCACCTTTTCTGGAGAGATTCCAAACCCTCCTGGACACTGCACTGCTGGGCTCCCTGCTCTGGGTGACCCTGCTGGAGCAGGGGGAGGGACATCAGATGAGCTCCAGAGGGACCTTCCAACCTTTTCTGTGATGTGGCAGAGTGTAGTTGCACAGAGCCCCACAGGAGCTGCAGATGTGGACTAAGCCCCACTGATGGATCCCAGAGGGTGAATCTCATTCATTTTAACCAATAATCTATTGTTCCAAGCACTTGGTTCTCTCATCTGGTCTCACAGAGCACGGGACACCAACTGGCTTTACAGCAATACTCACATTGGTAGCCTACTTCATCCTGTAGAAAGTCCAACACAATTCAGTGAATCTGAACAAGATCTGGGATCTGTGCCAGAAATGTGGGAAAGTATTTCAAAAACAAATTAAATGTTTCTTTTTAATACAGAAGAAACACAAGAGATGTAAAAACAACACAGGGAAAAAATGAAAGAAGATAAAGTTGAAAACACTCAAAATGAAATAACAATCAGGGATCACTGAATATATTGATTAAAACTGACAATGAAACTATCAGTACATTGTATGAAACACAACGTAACAGGGTCTTCCAACATCTTCCCAGGTCACCAAGTCTAGACTCATTTCTCAGGGAAGAGCTCCACATAGCGAATTTCCCTTTCCTGAGGCCAGTGAGAATCTAACCAAGAAAAAGAACACACTCCTTGAATGCAAAGTGCGTTTAAGAAAAAAAGGATACAAAACCATTTTCGGGTTGACAGACTTCTCTGACTCTTCCTGTGAGTCTTCATGACCATCCTTGGGAAGGCTTTCACTGTTTGCTTGCGAGCTCGCTTGGGCTGATACACTCTTAACACAGTTTTTATTGGAACCGCTTTTTTCCTCGTCTCGCCAATCTTCATCTACAATCTCACCGTTTTCCTCCTCCTCTCTTTCTGTGGTTTTTGCATTAGTCAAACCAACATCTGGTGGAAATTCCGGTCGATCTTTGGAGGCTGCGTGAAACTCCACACTTCGCTCTGTAGGTTTAGTGTTCAATGTTCTACCCCATTCACTGTCTCCATCTTCTGCAGGGCCATTGGTTGTTGGATGCACTTCTGACAGATGAGCAGGCTGAGAGAGCCGCTTCTCTGTTGTTTCTGTGCCACTGTTCAAGCTCTTAAAGCCTGCTGTTAGCGCCCAGGGACTGCTCTCGTCTGCGTGCAGGCTAACGCAGGGGCTAAGGGTGGTGAGCGTGCTTTGGTTGTCACCTTGGAGTACGCTGGAGAAGGTGCTGCTTCGTCTGCTGCTTCCTCTTTGGAAAGAGTCTATATCCACCAAGTGCTGATCTTTGGCCCCCAAGCCTACGGGCTGCTGGTCAGCACCCTGCTCCACGTCAGACAGCACACTGGACCAGGGACTAGTTTTGTCTGTTATGGTCGTTATTTCATTAAGAGTTCGTGCTTCTAAAATGTCTTCTTCATATTCTTCATCGCTGTGTGGCTGGACAGCAAAAACACCTTCATCTGCAGGGATGCAGTCCATTGGCAAAGGACGCTCATCTTCAGGGACAGCGTAGTCTAGGAATTCATGTAACATGTGTCTCTCGAACACAGACCTCCCCCGAGAGCGCGGCTGCGGCGTATCACCACCAGCGCTGCCTGAGCCCAGCTCAGGTTGGCCTCGACATACTTCAGGTCTGGTTTCTTCATCCTTCTGGCTGGGTACATGTGTAGCACACGGCTTTCTGCTGCTGTCTTGATGCACATTAGAAGATTCTTTGGTACTTACAGCCTGCAAGTCTGATTAACAGAAAACAGTATCAGTAAATACATAGAGCAACAATTCACCTTTTATCAAATTTATTTGGGCTTTTTGCAGAAAATCACATATGTAAGAATGGCTAGGAGTTAAACATGGCCGGCTTTGTCCGATAGATACTCTGCTGGTGTGATCACATTCTGCTCTCTCTACTTTTGACAAGGCCAGGAAAAGGAAGGAAATGCTAAGGAAAAAAGGAAACATTCAGGATGAAATTACCAGGAAATAACTAGAAATACCTACATCAATGTAAAGAAAACCAGGTGGACAGTGAAAACACTCTGATACACAGAGCACACCTAAAGCAAATGGAAAAAGTACCTGTTGCTTGGAGTGACTAAAAAAAACTTTAGACAGTTCAGACCACATGGGAAGGAGAGAGGAATAATCTAGACAGGAAAGATGGATAATTTTATATATCCTTTCCCTCTCCAAGATTCCCCAGTTTTATTGTAGGGTCCCAGAAGACACAGTTGCTACTCATATTCTCCAGCTTTCCGTTCACTTCTTCAACTCGAATCAAATGATGGACAATTGTTAATTAAGTATCTGTAGAACAGAAATTCACTCAGGACTGTTGCTCAGTTGTGGTGATAAAATGGTAAAGTCTGAGAAGAAAGAGCTGCCTTTGCCCCTTGCACAGTCTCTGAAAAAAGGTGATTGTATCAGCAGCCTGAACATTAATAAAATCAATGCAATCCTGAAAATCTCTGGGGAATTTACAAATCGTTCAAAAAGCCACAATCACCTATTTTTGGTTCCTAGATAGGAGATGATTATCTTCATTTCTTCCATTCTTTGAGAAATTAATTCACCAGTTCTAGGTTAAATGGCAAAGTCTGAGGCGAGAGAAAAAGTCTTGCTATAAAGTAATGGTGGAGGACATCTCAAAAAGGAGGAGGGAAAGTTTGAGACAGATTGTAGAGCATGTAAAGAAGCAGTAAAAAGAATTGATAAAGATGAGAAGGGGAACAAAAAAAGCAAAACCTTGGAGAAATAAGAAGAAACAAAATGATCAAGGCAGTACAGAAGGCCCAATATGCAGAGCTGACTCTCATCCCAGGGAGGTCTGTAGTCTACCTGGAGCCC
>VWZK01003463.1:99228-139535 GCA_013396935.1 Baryphthengus martii | reverse complement strand
GTCACCCAGCACTCCCAGGTCCCTCTCCACCAGGCCACTCTCCAGCCACTCCTCCCCGAGTCTGTAGCGCTGCCTGGGGTTGTTGTGGCCAAAGTGCAGGCCCCTGCGCTTGGCCTTGTTAAACCTCCTACCGTTGGCCTCAGCCCATTGACCCAGCCTGCCCAGGTCTCTCTGCAGCATCTTCCTACCCTCCAGCAGAAATCCACACTGTTGACTTTCTTCTAGTGAAATAGAAGGCAACAGAGATGTTTAAATAAACAAAATAGCCCTATCTTCTCTGTGCTTTGCATGTAAGAGTCACTTTTGCCTATTACCAAAGTTAAATACGGATCTTGAAATTCCCTTATTAGTGCACCATCAGAAACTTTTGTCTTATACCAAACTGGTGCTTAATTGATACTAATTTAAAAGATGAACTATTAGTTAAATGTTTGTGGGGTTTTTTCTTGGCACCTTTTAGCCTACGGGAGGGAGGCCTCTGCTCCTGTCTGCTATTTCAATGTGTGATTGAAAGAAGCCACCTGAGGAAAAGAAGGAGCAGAGACAGGGGCCAGACACAGAATCATATTCGTGCAGAAGGTGGTTTTGCACATTTCCTTAGTAAATCATGTTAAAAATTAGATGCTGAAGCACAAACCATAGAGTTTATTCATTCAAAGCGTTACGGGCCTGCCCTTCTTACAACGGTGTCTGCTTGTCACGTCTTTTGGTGTAGGTGCCTTGTTAATTATTTTTTAAGGTTTAAAAATACCTTAGAATTCCATTTGGAGTAGCTTTTTTAGCTCTGATTGACCAATGTGCCTATAAATAGAATATATTTTAATTTTTTTTTATCTGTGTTCTCGACATAGAGTTGAACATAGCTTTGTTTTCATGCAAAAGAGACATTCTTGGTAAGACAAAGCCGGTTGTGTGAGCAGCCGGGGTGGCTGCTGCTCTGCTCCATCAGAACGATTCCTCCTCATTTTCTGCCTCTCTGCGCTCATCGGACGTCTATGCCACTAGAATAGTAATGGCAGTTCTGAACTCAGAGTACCTTACTCAAGTGTTTTAAGTTGGTTTCAGGAATAATTTTCTTGTCAGGCTCATCACTGTAAACCTCTCCTGATGTGTCTGTACTGCCATGTGGTGATTTGTATAAAAGCCTGTCCCGTTCGTGGTGCAAATCACCCCGATGGAGAGGCTTTAGCAATAAGCCTCACTTCAGATGCTAAAGCAGAACTTGCAGAAGCAAAAATTGTTGGGTTTTAATTTTTTTAAGACCGTGCCGTAGTGGCTGTGAAAAACAGCTTGTTTCCCAGGACACGTACAACGTGTGGTGATGATGTTTTCATCAGGTTAGCATTTAGGAAGAAGTTCTTTCCTGTGAGGGTGGTGAGACCCTGGCACAGGTTGCCCAGAGAGGTGGTGGAAGCCCCATCCCTGGAAGTTTTGAAGGCCAGGTTGGATGTGACTCTGGGCAACCTTCTCTAGTGGGAGGTGTCCCTGCCCGTGGCAGGGGGGTTGGAACTGGGTGATCTTTAAGGTCCCTTCCAGCTCTGACAATGCTATGATTTCTTTCTAATCATGCTATAAAATAATATGTATCAGTGCCAGAAAAATGAAAGGAGCAGAGGAAGAAAAAGCACGCACGCTTTTACAGCCAACCACAATTATGGATTGTACAATATTCTTTTTTTTTTCTTATGATGTTAATGATTCATTCTCTAATTTTCAATTGCTATGAAAAAGTTGGATATGAGTAAAAATTGATCCAGGTAGAGAATTGGTCTCCTTCAGCCTGTAAAAATAGTAATTAAAAAAAAAATCTATTATTTTTATATTGAATAGAATTATTTAGCACATTCCTTGTAACTTGTCAGTACAATTAGTCAAATGATGGTGTTGCTGCAGACTTGAGCTAAAATGTTAGTTGTCAGGTGCTTTTATACTAATGCTTTGTTGAATATTTGGCACTCTGAATCGAACTGTTAATGTAACAGGAAAAGATAGTTCATTACAGTAGTAGAAATCTTAAAAAAAAAAAAAGCCAGCATAAAAGCAATGACCTCTTGTATCAGATGATTATTAAAAAGAAGAAAAATATTTTTAACAGCACTGTCTGGAAAAGTGTGCTTAGGATGATGTTTCCATTGGTCAGTGAGTTATAGTTGGACAGATAGAGAGTCGAGAGAGAATCGTAGCAGAGGGAAAGTCTTTCCTCTGAAGGAGGTTAACAAAAGGCTTGTAGGTCTCCTCAGGACTTACTCAAGCCTCATTTGGAAGGGTGACATTGGAATTTAATGATGCAGAAACTGCTCCCTCTGGCTCTTTGCAGAGGAACGGGTTTCAACTCCCTCAAGAATCTCTCGGAACCGCCACAGCCAACTATTTCATCTGGGGAAGGGTGCAGACGGCGAACGAAGCGAGATCAAATAGGCCGTAAATACGATACGTAAGTGGTGGGATGAACGAGACTCCAACAAGTCCACCCACAAAAACTGTGTGACTTGAAAACAGCTGAAACCACACGTTGTGTATTGGTTAAGCACAGTTTAGAGCACAAAGACAGAAATTCGTGATGATTTTCTAAACTCTAGTCCAAAGCAGAATAAAAAAATTTAAGGTGCTAAATATGGGCCTAGTTCCTTGGCTTCGCTCGTTGACATCTTTGAGCCTTCACAGTGACACTAGTGAGAGAAACAGCCTCGGGTCTTAGTCTTATTGTGATGATAATGAGAAATCTCATCTAAATCAGGGGAATTTCTTCACTTTCTGTCTATAGTATGCTCTCTAGCGAGCAAGAATTCAAGTTTCAGAGTTGCTTGTAGAAGTTTATAGTGTGCTAAAGCACTCCAGGGATGCTTGAATGCACCCCCAGGCATTAAATCGTTATGGACCACCTCTGAAACACCAACCCAGTATTTTTGTGATCATCCTCAGGCTCTTTTGCTATCCAGCTGTGGGCAGCAGGGCTGTGCCAAGCATTTTGAAATTTTCTCTGTGTGTCTGCTCAGACCTTGCTTCTAGTCAAGAGTATGAAGTTTGTAAGAAAAGTTCGTTATCCAGCCAAGGTTCATGATCTAGCACAGAGCAAGTATAAAATGTTTTAAGGTCATAGAGTAGTGCTGGGGTGAAGATTTCTTTAGTAAATAATGATTGTCCGATGGCTTTTATGGGAGACAACCCCCTTGCTCCTGTCCTTGTGCAACAGCCGGCGCTCTGGCCGCTGAGTTGTTTGCTTTGAGGAGATTTTGTTGATCTTCGGTCAAAACAGACATCGTGAACATCCCCTTGGCTGGAAACAGCTATTTATTATTTACACCGTAGGTATTTAAGGACATTATTCAGATAGAATTTCCTTGACTTGGGGCTTGGCGTTCAAGACAAGCTATAAGATAACAACTTGGAGAAGCGGGAAGGAGACCGAATTGGGTTTGAATCCTAATGAGCTGCAACGGTGAGCGGCTCAGCAAAGCCTGTGCTGAGGAGCTGCACTGTCAAAACCATTTCCAGGGAATGCCCGCGGAATTTAAAGCAAATCAGACATGCTGATAATAAAACAAAAAACCCACCAAATGAACAAAAGTAGGTGATTTGAGCTCAGGTGTGGTTCATGAAAGATTCATTGTGAGCCTCAGAAGAAGGGAAAGATGATTTTTGGCAGACTCGGGAGCTTTGTGGGCAGCCTGATTTCACTCAGTAGGTTAAACTTAAGGCAGCCACCTTAGTAATGAGGTTTTATATATTTCAAGGAATGAGAGAACGAGGCCTTTTCTCGGGTTGTCTCCTGACAGGAGCAAATAATTGCAAAAATACACTTGGTCTTGTTTGAGCTATGAGGAGCAAAAGAAAGAATGCTTGTTCCTACTTCTAAAACACTTGAGAAGCCTCAATTCTAAATTATATGTAGTATATAAAATGTATTTACCCCGTATTTATGCCTCAAGGCTATAAAACATTCTCTCTATGTAAGAGTCAAACTCAATACTGATAATGCTCAGTGATTTTTTTATTTTTTTTTTTTTTTCCCCCAATGTGCAAGGGGTAGAACTGCACAGCGGGCTATGGGAAAATAAGATGCTAAAAACTTGATGTGTTTAACACTTTGTGCTACTCTGGACCATAAAATTGGATCTATTGTCCCTGAATCATTACAGGCAGATCTAAACCCTGTTGTAATTTCACGTGGAAATGTACTTGCTGGGTCGGTAACTTGTGTTGAAATCTCCAGTACCAGTTAAGAGGTATTTCCTTTTTGGAGCTTTATACCCTAAACTTTGGGTTAATGATGGATTAACTGAAAGGGGAATTCAGTGACAAAATAGGGATTGCTAATTTCTTGAAAGTGCACAAATTATTATTCCCGATAGGAATAATTTAAGAACTTGGTCGAAACTGAAAACACAATTACTCTTCAACTCGAGTGGTTCTTTTGGTTTTAGCTCCAAAACTTGTGGTTAATCCCTGCAGCCTGAGGTAATTGCACTGCTGTAAAAATGGAGATTTTGGTAACACATGGTGTAAGTAATGGGGTAAGGCTGGCCGGGGTAAGCCTGGAGGATTTTCAAGTTGTTTTGCTTTCCTTTTAAAGGCTTTCAACATAACAATCGTGATATTTATACTCTTTTTATTATAAAGAGCATTTTTTCTCGTTTTGTAGGAAGCTGAGGCTCCTTCACGCTTCCTCCCAAGCACAGCTTGACATTTTGAAAATGCACACGGGTCCCCAGAGGACACACAACGTGCTCGGGTTGAGCAGCTGTTCCAGGTAGCAGTATATACAGTCCAATTAAAATACATTAATTGCACATCAGGATTAACATAGACTCGAAGTTCTCCAAAATCAGAGCCCACAAAACACCAATCCTTCACCCTGTCACCTCCCCTTTCCTTGGTTCCGTTCTAGGAAACAGATGCATGTGCCCATAGTCATTTTTTTCCACCAGCACCAGCTTCGTGCTTCTACAAATTTTAAACCCAGAGTTAGATGTAAGGGAAAGTGGTGGGCAGAGCACTGTGCCACACAGCTTCATCATGAGTGTTAATAATATTAAAATTAATTGGTAAATGTGTTCTTATGTGGGAATGGTAGACGTGGCAAAGTTAGCACGAGCTACTGTGGAGGGGACAAAAGGGTTTTCAACAGCCCACAGCGCTTTGGTAGCGATGTCTGCTGCAAAATTTCTGGTTTAATCTCCAAAGGGACCCTGGGCAATGACTATCTTCCCTTTTCTTCATAGAATCCTAAAACAGTTTGAGTGGAAAGGGACCTTTAGAGATCAAGTCCAACCCCTGGCAGGGAGCAGGGACATCTGCAACTAGAGCAGGTTGCTCAGAGCCCCATCCCGAGGTTGGAACCATCACTGGGATGGTTCCAGGGATGGGGCAGCGACCACTTCTCTGGGCAACCTGGGCCAGGCTCTCACCACCCTCAGTGTAAAGAATTTCTTCCTTCTCTCCAGTCTGAATCTCCCTCTTCTAGTTTCAAACCAAAGCAAGTATTTCACTAACTTAAATACTTTCTGTCTTAACCCTTAAATAAATAGGGATTTGCTGTTTCCTTTTGCTCTTTCCCGATGGGAGTTGAGCTGAGACTGCCTGCAGACCTTTCAGTAGGCTTGGTTTCAGGTTTAAATGTTTTATCTTGGTTTCATCACTGGCTTTGATTTCTCTTATACCATCGTGACAGGACCAATGTATTTACCCACGGTGTTTTTACAGATACTAGACCAAATACAGAGGCCTGTAACTTTTTCATAATTAATTTCAGATGAAGAATAACGCCTCTGACTGTAATGGGTTTCTTTCAACTCATTTATTGTCCTCTTTCTAAACTGTGATTCAGAGACTTGCTTAGTAAATACTGTCTGGCATTTTACTGCATTTCCATGGTAGGAGCAGCAAAAAAAGTGGAGCAGTAAAAGTTAAAAATATGGCTCTGCAACCTATAGTCGTACATCTCGTAGTGTTAAACATGATTTTTTTTTTTTTACAGCAGCTATTTATTATTCACCCTGTCTGCCCTTTTCTGCACACACATCCTCAGACTCAGCAGAGATTTTGTAGTCGTCGTAGCTCCCCTAAGGCTGTGTCATGAAGACCGCTATAAAATACAGGACTAAAATTATTGGTGGCATAAAGCAGCTTGTAGCAACCAAAGCCTGGGTCACAACTGATTATTGACTGGTATCCTTATGTAGCCTTTCCATTAATACAGAAATAAAGGGAATTGAGGAGGAAAGGGGAAGCTGGATACAAAGGGAGCTTTTTTCCCCAGAGCATCTTCTCCTTATTTTGCTTGGCTGAAGAGATGCAGCAGGATTAAAGCATGGTAGCCTTGTAGTGTTCTGCTAGATTGCTCTTAGGGTTATTTTATAAAATTGTGGAGCAGAATGGTTCCTAACCATTCTCCAAGTATTTTTCATTCCTGTAAAATGCTTTGGAGAACTCAATTTATGGTCTGTTACAATGAACAAGACCCTGTGCTTAGAATTGACTGGAAGTTTTCCATTTCACATCTCTTTGTTTTTTTAATAAGCGTGCAACATATATTACAAAAAGAGTAGTTGTGCAGTGGTCACGTTATACAGCTTCCTGGGATTTGGGCTAAACCACAGAAAGCGTCTCTAGGGCCTTGGGAAAGAATTTGTCTTCCCTTTACTTTTCCTTAAAGCTCAAGAAATGAAGATCAGTTACAAGAAACAACCCACTTCACTCAGCTTTAGGTTAACACAGAAATCTGAAATGTAATGTAGCCAATGTTAACGTTTAAATGTACATCTAGGAAGGAAAATGAAAGTACATCAGGATAAGCTATAATATATATATATATGTGCTAGTATTTAGCAATCTGTGCCTGAAACTAGAGCTGTCAGAAAATTGCTAAAAAAATCGTCAAAGGGCACAAGGAAGAAAACTGTGGCAATGGAAATAGGGCATGGAAATCAGTATTAATGTATTTGGAGTAAAAAGGATGTTAACAATGATGTGAGTCTCTTTGAATGGTGATGGAATAGTCAAATTACTTGAAAATGTGGAAATGACAGAAATGATCACTTAGTATTTCTTCTCTGTCTTTGGGAAAAAAAGTAAACTGAAGTAGTAAGTGCTGAAGGTGTTTGAAAAGATAATGATGATAAAATATTTTTTGATCCTGTGATAATTTGAGGGGGTGCCTAGCACTAAACGTTGAAGTGATAGAAATTCTGCAAAGAGCACATCCTTGTATCTTGCACCCAGAGATTTTGAAAGAGTTAGGTAGAGAATTCGTCAGGATTTGATCTTGTTTTTCACCAAATTCTGTAATACTGTAGAAATTCTAGAAGAGAGCTGATGTTATGTAGGAGGCCTTAGCTTTCCTACTTGCCTCCCTACACCCTCTGACAACAGCGTTATATTCTTCCCAAGAGGCCAAGCCCTCCTTCCATGATCTGTAAATTCTCCTTTTCCGCTTGAGTTTGCCCAGCAGTTCCCTGTTTGACCAAGCAGGTCTCCTGGCTCCCTTCCTTGACTTCCTATGTGTCGGGATGCTCTGATCTTGAGCCTGGAAGAAGCAGTCCCTGAAAGTTAACCATCTATCTTGGGCCCCTTTACCTTCAAGTACCCTTTCCCATGGGATTTCCCCTAGCAATTGCCTGAAAAGGCCAAAGTTGGCGCTCCTGAAGTCCAGGGTTGCAGTTCTGCTTGGAATCCTGTTCCTGCTACACGAGATCCTGAACTTCACCATCTCGTGGTCGCTTGTTGACGGACATCAAGCCACCAACAGCTTATGGTGTCCGCTGTTTACCTCAAACTCTCGGAATCTCTTGGGAATCCCGAGTACACCAGATGGTGGGATACACCCAAGCTGACACGCCACTGCAACGCTCGTTGTCACAAAGAGATCAGAGAAGAGTGTGTTGAAGGCACACAGGAGACGTGTTGGTCCTCGAGAGGTCAAGGGAAGACCCGTGGATGTCGTGTCCCAAAGGAGACGTGAGAGTGTGCCAAAGAGGGGTGGCAACGATGAAACAAGAGGCAGCTCAGATAGAAACAGGAGTAAACCAGTTTCTAGCCTCTTCCAGCTCTGAAGCCGTGGAGGACACGAGACGGCAGAGACACGTGGGACGTGCCTCACATGGAGAAATGCAGGAGCTTTTCATTTGATTGTCTTCCTCCGTATTACTCCCCTCCGCTGAATCGCTGGATTAAAGAGGCTTCTCTTCTGACAGTGGATTTTCGGGAGCTCCTGCAAGATACCAAACGTTTATCGTTTCTTGCCGTGGCATCAGATAAGGCAGCTTGGCCTCATCTTCGAGCCTGTTCCAGCGGTGATAAGAACAGAGATTACAGCGCGGCTTCCCTGGGGGCCGAAGATCCCCTGTCACAGACCGATTGCTGAGCCCTGCTGGAAACACGAGTTGCTCACCAGGGAGATGAAGCTGGAATAAATAATTCTACAGTGACTTTTGAAACCCGCTGGATGTGGAAGCCTGTGACCACCTAACGTGCTTACTGGTATTCACAGGGGTACCTGGTACTGGTATTCACAGGAATACCTGGCATTCTGTTTTCTCTCCGCGGTCTTCGCTTTCTCAACTCAGACAGAGAAATGCGTGGTTTCAAAATGGCCTTGAAAGGTATCCCCCCTACTTCTAAATGCTTATTGTTCATTCAGATCAGAATTCATCCCCCACCCCTTATGAACTATGGATGATGAGTTAGTGATGAGCAAAAGCTGAGCTGGTTTTATTTGATACCAAAGGCAAATAGGTATTTCCACTGGCAAAGGAACAAATGAGAGTTCACTTTCACACCTAGGAGAATTCTGGCTCTGCAGGTTTAGGAAAGATGAATTCGAGGTGAGGCAGGTGAGGTGTGTTGCTGTTTGAAAGATGACGCTTTGGAATTGCATTCCAGAAAGGGTGGTGGGATCAAGCCAGTTCAGATACCACCTAAATAATTCTTAAAAGAAGTAATAGAGTTGGGGTTGCTTTTGGTCTCAGGGGAACTGGCTTAGATGACCCAAAAGGCATCTTTCAGTCCCCTGTAGCCCTATCACAATCCATCTTGGCAGCATTTTGCGGGAAGAGCCACCGATGGGTGGCTTTGTGGAGAGTCCTGCACTCAGCAGGAGACACCATCCTTGTGGCAGGGCACTTGCATGGTTAGGACCTCGTTCTGCGTACGGTACTTAACGTTCCATGCTTCTGTTGACAACTTCCTAGTAAATGTATAAACTAAAATGTAATTTTTTAATATATATATATACACACACTTTGAGAATTTCATTCTTTGCTAAACGTGAGGATGCTACAAAATCATAGAAATCAATGGGAATTTGGGGGTTTATTTCTGCAAAAGAATGGCCAGATCTTAAGATACATATAAAAGAGGGGGGTTTAAAGCAGGATATTGCGATTTTATTGGCCACTTCTAACTATAGTTACATTCTTCTGTGTTTATGAATAACCTATATATACAATAATACCATAATAATGAGCCATAACTGCCCTTTTATCCTACCTCTCTGTATGCTCTATATGGGCCACCTATAATTCGTATTTCAGTGAATTTAGGACTCGCTTTCCTCTTGTTCTTTTCACAGGAGCAGGAAAAGCTTTGAGAGACAATGCAGAAGGCTTTGTAAAATAGCTCTCCCTGTTGGAAGTTCCTCATACAATGAGCAGTGTTGATGAATTACTTTAGATAACACAAGGTCAAAATAATTTGTCATGCTGCTGTTCAGTTCTATTCTTTTCTTTCCCTTAATGGCAGAGGTTAGAAGAAGAAAACAGTTGTCCTACTTTTTTATTCATAGCAGCTGGCAAAAGGATGCTCATGGGATGCTGTATATGTGTCCAGGCTGCATGATCAGGTATTTGATAGTAAAGTATGGTATTTGAAAGAGGAGGGGAAAAAAAAAAAAAAAAAGAAAATTTAGTGCAAAGGGCATTCCACCTAGAACCATTGGTGGCTCACATCCAGCTGGTTGCTGCATCCGTAGAAATGAGGAGATGCAAAGTGGTGTACACCAAGTCCTGCTTTATGTCTTGAGAGTCTGTGGGATTTCAGCACCAAGCGGCTAGAGCTGCTGGGAGCCTTGGATCTTCTCGGTTATCCGGGAGAATGAACAAAGAGCAGCTTTGTGTTTGTTATTTTCCAATAACGGGCTTGGACGTCTGCTCTGAGTGTTGCTGCCTTAGGTTCAGTCGGTTCGGTTACTTCCGTTTCCCTTCCTCACAACAGTGTAAATTGATTTCTCTATTTTAATGTCCTAAGAGTCTCACTTGACTCGCCTCAAAGGAGTGAGCTGAGGGATGCCTGGGGGGATGAGACAGAGCTCTGAAGGGAGGGGAAAAAAGACAATAGTAAAGGCGACTATGGAAGAGACTCAAGTCAATTTGATACACTCTGAATATCTTACTCCCATCAAAGGATAAAAAGCCTTTTCAGCCTGGGGAAGCAGCGAGTGCATCCTCCGTCCTCACCACAGCCCTTCTTGGCCAAATAACTCCTGAGGCGGAGGGATATCGTTGCTCAGGTGTAAAGAGGGAAGGACTTTTCTCTGTTCCGTGCGGCACTGTGAAATGATCCCGTATCAGAGAGTCCTCTTATCAAACCCAGAGGCAGTGAAGGATCAGTGGTTGGTTTTAGTACGCTGCAGCTTGGTGTTTGATGGCAAATGGAGGAACTGCAGCGCAGGGATGGCTCTAGATGCTTCGTTAGACTTCTGAGCCGGCGCTAACGGCTTGGTTTTCCCCTTCTGCATCTGGCGAGTCTCAGCAGATGCCGTCTCATGGTCTGTGGGTTTGGGTTTTTTTTCAGGGCTGAGACTCAAGAGAGAGACACTAGAGATCTGCGGAAGGGACCTTAAAAGATCATCTGGTTCCAACCCCCCTGCCGTGGGCAGGGACACCTCCCACTAGAGCAGGTTCCTCAGAGCCTCGTCCAGCCTGGTTTGAGACACTTCCAGGGATATCAAATGCAGAGTAGATTATGCTTTCCTGATTTTATAAACTTAGTAATGTATAAGGTGTCCAATTTGCAGCTATTTCTATATATCATTAACCTTTTATTCTTACATTAAGCGATTTTCTGGTTTTATATGTATATCAAGCCACTTTTAGGTCTCTTCTAAAATGATCTGTGAATGGGAAACTTCTTTTTCTTGCTCCAGTGCCGACTCCCGTTATGGATGTAGATCTGTTTATTCATTTCAAACTAATGTGTCATTTCTAAAAGCTTTTCCATTATAATATAAAACTGACTGTTATCCATGAAGTTTCTGACGGAAGAGAAAATTGAGTTTTTACACTCAATTTTGAAAGGTTGACTTTGTAGCTCTGCTGTGGTGTCTCATCACCCAGACAGCTTCTGATCTCTATTTTTGAAGTATAATAGGACCTGAGCGGTCGGAGGAGGGATTTACTCCGTAGGGAACACTTGTTGCGCTCTGCTCTCAAAAATGTTTCTTTGATCTCTCTATTGCCTGGGACCATCTTGGGGAGTTCTTTCTGTAGATCCTGCTGATTGCTGCCTGGCCTTTGCTTTTGTTCCTCCTTCACCGTAAGCAGCATATGGGGCATTGACGCTGCACCTGCCCTATGTCTTCTCTTCAGGATGTTCCAAATGTGCTGCTCATCTGGTTGATCCCTCTAGGTGGAGGAGCTCAAGATTCAATCAGATTAGCTCACCTGAACTTTTTAATGCTCTCAACACAAAAGAGCTTGAGCGTGGCTGGAACAGAAAGTTCAGTCTGACTTTGGACACCCCCTCCCTGGAAGTTCAAGGGCAGGTTGGATGGGGCCTTGAGCAACTTGCTCTAGTGCAGGGTAGACCTGCCCGTGGCAGGGGCGTTGGAACGAGATGATCTCCAAGGTCCCTTCCAACCTTAACCTTTCTATGAACCTGTGACTTGCAGCTCCTTGTTGAAAGAGAGAGACGGGGAATATTTGGGCAATTTAATGAAACAAAGAGGCAAAAGAACAAGACAAATGTGGCACATCTTCATTGAGGGATCCGATACGGTCCCACTAGAGCGTTCTGCCGCTAGCTGTGCACTTTACCTTAGCTTGTCGGTGCCGCTGATGACTGAATAACCAAGCGCTCCCTCGGCAGCGGTAATCAAAAGTATTATGTTTCCTTTTCCAGGTGTTTTTCTGATAAAGGAACACTATTTCTTATCAACTTCGATAGATTTTTATAAATTCTCATGAAAATTTTCACACCACTGGACATAGGTTCTACTAAAACCAGACCTCATTATTTAATTGGCCAGAACGAAAAAACTTCTCTTCTCTTTGCAAGAAAGATTTGGGATTTCGTTCCACTTTTCCATTAATCATTAAACCCTGGGATCAAACAGCCATTTATGATGCACGCTTCCAAACTTGGTTGGCTTAGTTGTCACAAGTGGTGGACGTGCCAGCCTCTCCCAACGTGTGCTTGTTGGGAAAGCGATAGGAGAGTAAACCCCCAGAGGAGCTCAGTCATGTTGAGCATCCCTCGTTTCTCCAGCCTTGAGCTCCTCTGCTTTGCTCCTCGTATGGCTTCGCTCAATCGAAGTGATCTTCTGCTTAAGACAGGCTTCCTATTTAAGTAAATATGGTCAAACTTTAGAGTTTCCAGCAGACAAGAATAAACTAAAACTTAACTGCCTTTGGTTTGTGGAGGTATTTTTGGTTTTTATGAGGGTTTTATAAATATTTTCTGAAACGAAAGCTTTTTCCAAGTGCTTTTTCGTTAGGAGATCTCTATGTGGACTAGAAGCTGTCTTCAGATACCTGTGTACTGCCAGTGCTGACAAAGGTGACAGCCGGGAACCGTAGCTTCAGAATTTTGCCATACTTTTGTCTGCCGAAGCCTGGTGCAAATAAGAGAATGTCAAGTGTTCCATCTCACCCACCATTAAAAAGCGGATGTTCTGTTTATGTGTTTTCTTACAGCTGGCAACGTTAGAGAGACAGATCTTTGACTTCCTTGGTTTCCAGTGGGCTCCTATCCTTGGCAATTTCCTACAAATCATAGTGGTCATTTTGGGGTTGTTTGGAACCATCCAGTTTAGGCCTCGCTATATAGTCGTGGTAAGTCTCATTTATTATCTATTCTCTTTTTGCAATTGGTTTTAAAACCTGTCATATTACAAAGCAGAATTTTGTTGGTTTCAAAACACCAGATGGTATTTCTGCAGGAACTTTCAGAGGTCTCCGTGTCTTTTTGCCAATTCAGGACTGCCGAGTGTCATTCCTGAGCTTTTGGAAGCTGTCAAGAATAGGTAACCTAGTGGAAGAGCTGCCAAAATTATCACCATCATATGAGTTTGTAGTAAGAGTCTTTCAAAAAATGAAATATCTAGATTGGTCATGGGGACATCTACAATTAGACTATGCATAAATGAAGAAAAGGAATACAAATTGTTGTTCTTTTTGCAATAGACAAGCAGAATCAATGGTCATCAAAAAGAAAAAAAACATACCAAAAACCCCAACATATTTGCAATGGTTATATTTAGCTACACCTTCCTCTTAGATAGGGAGAAGCAAGAACTATAGGAATTCCTTTGGTCCTGTGACCCGTGGGTTCTAAAGAATTCTCCTTCTCACTTTATATTTAACTTTGCCAAGACCTGTATTTATGGCCTCGCCCCTAAATTGTTTAAATTGTCTCTGATGCTTGTACCTTAAAGCTTCAGATTTTTTTGTTTCCCCTATATACTCAACATAGCCAGGAATATAAAAAAAAAAAAAAAATCATTTCAAAGCTGTGAAGGAAGCTACCAACAAAAAACATCCCTTTTCCTCCCAAAAGAGTGGAATATGTGTCTATTGGGGAAAACTCACTAAGCAAATACTTAGAAAGCTTCATCTTTTCTAGTCAAGCTTGGAATCCTGTAATTCTTTGTCATGTCTTAAAAGAAAAAGTGAACAAAAAGCGTATCCAAGGTTCTTTATCCTCACATTCGCTAAACTTCACCAGCGGAGTAGAAGTAATTGCAGAAGGATTGATGGAAATAATAGCACTTGGCTCTGTTACCTGTGCTTGGAGAGCTGGGCAGCAGCGTATAGACCTCTGTGTGCTGATGACTCATCTTTCTGCTTCACGTTCTCTGTTTTATACGTCAGCTGTGGGAAGCAAGTCGAGGGTAAACATCTGGAAAACGCCGTAGGAAAATCGCGTCTGAAGCGCGATGCCACAAAATCTCTTGCCCCCCAGGGGCTCTGCTGTTCGGTGGGGGAAGCTCTGCTTTAGTGTTTGTCTGCCACGCAACAGATGTTGGCTGCTTTTCTGTCTTTTCCGATATAAATGAACCTTTTAGACAATAGTAAAGTTGTTTTAAAGTAGAAGTAGAAAGCTCATGATTAAAGAAACGCCTCGACAAGATTTGTTATCTTCAAATTTGCCTTGAACTCACGTTCTGATGTAACTTTAAGCATATATTTAAAAGCTCAAGCTATAGCAGGTGCCAATACTCCCTGCTTGGGGTGATTAAGACTTCAGAGCAGCTTCTCTGCTTACTAACATAAGGTTCCCAGTGAAGTAGGACTATTCTGAGCCAAATCCTGAAGTCTGAAAGTACACAAGTTGCGTGGAACCAGCCTCACAGCTCGATGCCAGCAGAAGGAGGTGGCCGGCACGCCTCCCGGTTCCCACTCTTCTTCTCTCTGGCCAAATACTTCTCCAAATCCTCTCCACCAATTCTGCCAGCAGCGAACCAGACCCTCCAGTAAGCCAGTTCCACTCCTAAACTGTCAGAAAACTAACCGAGCAAAAAGCAGAGAGTTTTTTTGCTATTTTGTCGAGCTGAATCCAGTCTGCGAGGTTCCCAGCGGGTGCCAGGGCCAGCATGAGGCAGGGCCTGGGACTGTGCAGCACTTCTACCCTGTAATCAAACGTGAGATGGGTTCTGCAGGCACAACTGAGCAGGCTTTTGGTGCAGATACTTAGAGCCAAGGAGCTCGGTGAGGGCTGCGACAAGCTGGATAAACACAAAAGCAGACGGATGCTTCTAACTCTTCCTCTGTCACTGAAGCCAGACTAGCTAATTTATCACTAGCATTTCATGACTCCATAGGCTGCAGGCACTGCCTTGACAGCAGCGGGAGCGTAGCCACTCTAGATGAAAACTGTGAATAGAGAAGTGAGTTTTGCCTCCTAGTTTGAGTGACATGAAATTTCGTCTGAGAGCTTTCTACCAAAGAAAAATAAACTCCCCCCCACCCTCTAAGAGCTGCCACGCAACAGCTGGGTCATAAAGCATCTCTGTTGAATCCAGTTGTCATTCCAAGTAGATAAAAGCGATGGTTCCTGTTCTCTGCCTCCAGTCCTTCCGATACAGGACTAGAAGGATGGTGATTCTGAAATAAATCCGGAATTTCTCTTGCTCATGGGTAAAATCCTCAGTCCTCAGAGCTCAGGAAACAGAGAGAGAGAGGGAACAACAACATTAACTCCAAGTTGTCCTAATTAGTTTAAAAACAATAATTATTTCTGATAGGTTTTGTATTAATTAGTAATTTAGATCAATTTTTGCGAACCGTTTGTCCCGTCACTAAGCGCCCGTGCTATTTTCAGCACTTGAATATTTGTGGCTGAATTAAATCAGTGCCGAGGCCCCAGGGGATATAAAAGTGCAGATCTGATTCTTTAATTCTCCCACATTAGCTCATTTAAAACTTACCCAAACATTTGCAAAGGGAAACCAGCTCAATTTCCCTTCTAACTACGTCGTAACACACCCATCACGCAGCTCCGGAGCTCTGCCGTGGTCCATTTCCCAGTGCCTGCTTTGCCTTTCTTGACAGAACTTGCTATCACCAGCAGGATTTTCAGGCTGTTAAAATTGATTAAAGATGATGACAACGATACTTGTTAAAGTTGGAGGGGTTTTCCCCCCCCCCCTTTCCTACGTCTGATATGGGACTCCAAAAGCCGCCTGAACGATGAGTCACGTAGCTGAAATTGCACAACCCTGGCCCGAAGCTGAACATAAATGTATTAATGAACAGTGAGAGGTGAAAACAATACACTTAAATAAGGGGGCTGTAAGGTGGAAACCTCTGCTTTACTTGCCTTAATTTATTCTAGAAAATAATCTGATCTATAGGCAGTATGTGTGTGATAGAGCCGGGTGTTACAGGGGCTGATGACTCCGTAGCTGTTGCCTTTTCTTTGGAGCGCTCCTGAGCCAAGATTCATTTCCCCTAATGCCAAGACACTGTTGGAGGAGGTGCTGCGCTTCGTGAAATAGACCCTTGAGATAGTTCAGTCGTTAAAGTTAAACTTATCCCGCAGTTCCAACGTAGACTTTTCCCTTTTCTCTCTTACCTTTGGGTTTAAGAAGCCGTGCTTTGTGGTTTTTCTTTGCCCTTTCCTTTTGTGACGTTGTGCCCGAATATTCGTGGTTTAACCCTAGAAATGGTTGTATTTCATAGGTTCATAGAATGGTTAAGGTTGGAAGGGACCTTCAAGATGATCCAGTTCCAACCCCCCTGCCACAGGTTGCTCAAGGCCCCATCCAACCTGGCCTTGGACATTGCCAGGGAGGGGGAATCCACAACCTCCCTGGGCAACCTGTTCCAGGGTCTCACCACCCTGACTGGGAAGAATTTCTTCCTGACATCCAGTCTAAACCTCCCCTCTCCAGCTTGAATCCATCTCCCCTTCGTCCTATCACTACAAGGCCTTGCAAACAGCCCCTCCCCAGCTTTCCTGTAGCCCCTTCAGATACTGGAAGACCACTAGAAGGTCTTCCTGGAGCCTCCTCTTCTCCAGGCTGAACAGCCCCAACTCCCTCAGCCTGTCCTCCCAGTAGAGGTGCTCCAGCCCTCCAGTCATCCTTGTGGCCTCCTCTGGACCCCTTCCAACAGTTCGTCTTTCTTGTGCTTCATTAACCCCAAGTGCGCTGAGAAATGAAGTCTTAAGTGTCTCAAGTTGGGTGCCTGTGATGTGTGAATCCTTCTGACTGTAATCTCTGCCTGTATCAGACCGTCATCTGCATTCCGAGGGCTCTATCGTTCCCTTATAACAGCAAATAAATGAGTTAATGTTTGTGCAGCTCCCGCACGTTACGGCGACGAGCGTCTTGGAAAACCTCGGGAGGAAATTAATATTCTGTCCTCAGAGCAGGGTCTGAGCTGCAAGGAGAAATTAAGTTAGCTGTTCATAAAATGGATTAAGGGAGGTGAGGTCTTCTGAAAGAAAAATATACTTCTGGTGATTTAATTAATGTTTGTGTTACGTCGCACGTCCACAAAATAGAAAAATTAAGCTTCATGTATAACCAGAATCCTGACGTTTCCTAATATTGCTTTCTTGCTTTGGCTGCCTTAAAACTTTTCTTTTTCTTGATTCGTGGGCAGCTGAAAAAATTCTTTCTTAAAAAGGAGAATTCTCCTGAATATCCTGAAATCCGCTTTTTTACTTGCAACTAATGTCTGCCCATTGAAATTACTGCGCTATTCTGGAATCTCGATGGATGGAGCTAAATTGTGATTTATCAGGGAGTCCCAGTTACCCCCAAACCAGTGTTTAACTCAACATTTGGAATGTAATTGGCTTCAGTAGGACAGTCCAAAACCGTGAGGAATAAATCCGTTTCATTGCTATGTATTTAGAGCAGCAACAAATATTGGATTTTTAATTTCCTGTGGTTCTTTGGGGACTTGTGGAGGGAGGACTCCTTTTCTGAACTCTCTGCGCTCGTCTGTTCCCAGAAGAACGATGCTTATTGAACAGGATTTTTGTTATTGATCTGCTCAGTATAAAGCCCTTTCATCTTCACTTTTTATTTTTCTGTCTTTTTGCTTTCATCCGGCTTTGCGTTTAGTACACGGTGTGGACTGCCCTGTGGGTCACCTGGAATGTTTTCATTATCTGCTTCTATTTGGAAGTAGGAGGACTCTCTAAGGTAGGTCACTTATCCTTCTTCAGGTTTACGGGAGGGTGTTTTTAACCGGAGGAGCTCTCAGGTTTTAGAAGGTTGGAAACATGGAGGAAAAATGTGGTTGTTTGAACGTAAAATTTGATCTCCGGAGTTCCCCTCCGATGAGAACTCCAGTGTTTGAACTTGTCTCTGACAGTAAATAGTCAGAAGTTTGAAGTAGATAACTGCAGGGAGCCTGAATTACAGGTGCCTTCTGGAGTACCCTCTGGGGGCGGGGGGAAGGTTATCGGGTGGGAAATTGGAGGTTCGTTTCGATTGTTGAAAACCAGGCGGTGTCATCCCGGCTGAATTTTCAAGGGTGCGTGAAAAGCGTGTCTGAATTTCTGCGGCTGCATTGGAAGCAGCTAAAGAAAATTGCAAATTGCAAAGAAGGTTAATGTAATAACTTGTTGAGCAAATTGGTCTCACAGTGAGAATGTTAATTCTCTCTGTAAAAAAAAAAAAAAAGAACGAACGACAAAGGATGGTTTGGGTTTTTTTCCTTTAAAACTTTTCTTTTCATGATGCTCAGTGCTCTAGGTGTAAGAATTCCTTGTCCAAACCTCTGATTAGAGGGGAAACGTTTGCTGGAAATGTTGAGATCCGTGTCGCGTTGGTACAAGGTTCGCTTTAGCATTGTGAGTTCCCTACACCTGCTGGCTTTTATCCTCCTCTGAAGACACGGGTGCTATGGATCTGCGTTTCCCACACTCACACTTAAATGGTTGCAGGCACGGCGTGCCCAAGGCAATGTCGTTAATACAATAAATGTCCGCGGTATTGGTTGTCAATGTAACGATGTGAACGTCGTCACCGTTAATTCACACAATGCTTTCAGAGAATGGTCAACCCCACTCAGTTCAGAGGGGAACACTTGTGAGCTACAGACTTTTTTGGGTTCAGCATTAAACTTTTGGCTGGCAGCGAACAGGAAACCGGTGAAACCAATTTAGTAAGCAATAAAATTTAATTTTATTTACTCAGTAAAAATTCCATGAACATTTGAAGCTTTCAGCGCCAGATTCCTTTGCCGATAAAATTCCATCGTGAAAAGCTACCCTGGTTTGTTTTTTCTCCAAATAGGATGTGGTTTGCTAGAAGCCATGGGCTTGATGCTGAAATTAGTGCACCTCATGGACGATCAAAATAAATGATCATGTTGGTATCTTATTAGATGAACAGAAGAGCAACACATGGAAGTGATGGATGCCCAAAGTAATTGTTCATTTCCGTTATAGGTAGAGCTTGTATTTTTTCAGGCAGTTGGGTGACGCCGTGTGTTTATCACGACTGTTCTATTTTTATAGAAAAGTCGTGTTTTTATCTAAGTACCCGAGAAGGGAAGGGAAACTTTTAGCCTGACCCTTGAGTTTGTGGAAATTTGAGTTATTTTTCCATTGATTGCAAAGGATTCTGGTCATATTTGTGATGTGAGGGGATTATAAACCAGCAGGTACGGACTGAAATCTTGTATCTTCCACTTTCTCCGTTGTGTTTCACTTCCAGGTCTTCTTACTTGACAAATATGTCAAGTGACAGTGCGGAGAAACAGTAGCACAAATATTGCTCAGCAGTGGAGAAAAATCCCTTTTATTAGTGTGTTTGTCAACTGAGCTCAGAATTTTGGTGAAATTTTTGTCTTGTGGTTTGCAATTACAATATTTGAAAAGTAGTTTCTCAACGTGGTGATAGACACAAAATAATTTCCATGGAAGTTGACTGCTCTTGTATGGATTACATTGAAGGCACCAGGTTTGGGACTAAGCTAGTAATGACAGAATCAAGAATTTAGTTCAGTAAACCATGGAATTTGGAGTTCATTTAATGCTGTTTCTGAGAACTATGCTAGAGACGATGAGGTCATGAAGAGACTGAGGTCTTTTTGCACTATGCGCATGAAATTCTGGGTATTTATGAATTGATGCCCATTTGACACGGATTTAATTGGGACCCACATTTTACCCAACGTGTCAGCTGAAAAATTTCATCGTTTCTTCCCATGAACGTGTCCCTGTGTTGTCAGGAACGACAGAAAAGTGCTGTTATCAAGGTACATTATTGTGCTTGGCAAATCAAACACCGTCAGAAGCTTCTCAAGGATGGCTCTTTTCTCTGCATTGAAATCTCAACAGGGAATAATCCCATTTTTTTTCCCTGCTATTGTTCTCCTTTTCTGTTTAAAACAAGGTTTCATTTCTGAGATGAATGCAGATTGATTATAATTTTTAACTTCTGTTGACATCCTATCAGGGAAAAAGATGGTGCTGTCTGGCAGCTGACTGATTTCTGTTGGTTTTAAGCACTATCATGTTTTTATTTGCTCTGACCATGATCAGAGTTAGCTGTTGCTTGGAGACCTGTGAATTTATTAGGTCTTTGATTATGAATACTATCAGAAAATATACCTTGGTACAATAATAAATGGTAATTTTAATGCAGTGTCTGCAAACAACGTAGACAGACTTTTTGAGTGTCCGAATGGAAACCCCCTGCCGATGAAATTTTGCTCAGTTCTTACTCTTGCAGCAGAAAGAAAGATCTCCTTTGAATGTTCTCTGTTTGAATTCTGCCAAGAAGTTCCACTACTGGTAATGGAAAATTTGAATAAGAAGAACGTGGGGTAATTGAGGCCTGTTCTTTGGCTGTGAGAGTTTGAAAGAAACACTTTTCCTTCAATTATAATGCATAATGCTCAGGTTTGCCTGGTAAATTGGATTTATTTCTTTTTTTCAAAGGCACAGCTTAATACTAAGTTTAAAGTGTATGAATCTTTAAACTTTTCTTGATGAGGGGTGAAACAGTTCTGCCACTTACCCTCCCAGTGTCAAATGTGATGTGTATGACTTGACCCAAAAAAAACCCCACCCCAAATTCCCATCAAAGTTTGTTTTCGATAATCTGGAGGGGCAGACTGGTAGACCTGAGAAGAAACAGCTGGTGGGGAGGGGTTGTTGTCAATGAATTCCCCTGGGTCTCAGTTCCTGCTCCAATTAATATCGTATTATTACATCCAAAGAGGGGAAACCTTCACAGAAGAGCTTTTTGTGGAAGCTCCGGCCAGTAACTGCCGTGTGGTAATTGGGGTGATCTCCTGGGAAAAGGGTCTTACGGATTCGAGTCATCTTGGGTGTGAAAGGGAGATCGACCTGGGACTCCTACAGCTGGGGGTTGTAAGGAGAAAGCTAATGAGTAAAATTTGCCTCTTTACCTTATAAACAACAAATCAGTCAAGCTCCTTTTTCACTCGCGTTACAGATGCACAAATAAAATTTTAATGGTTTTTTTTTTTCAGGGCTGAAGAAATTGATCAGAAATCAAATAAATGTGCCCATATAAACGTTTTTTTGTTTGTGTTAACTTAGGGCTTTTAATTCTTTTTTTTCTTTTCCGATTTTTGCAGTGAAAAATCCTGCTCCTATGTAAAAAATGAAATTTGCTTGTATTTTTTATTTATTACTTGTATGAAATTGTAAGCATAATTTTTAGCGTTAACCACTCTGAGAGAAGCAAAGCTGTTATTATAACCTGACCTTTTAATCCTCTGCTGCGGGATGACAGATTGCTGCATCCATACACCAGCTCATTAGTTGTTTGGATCCTAGCATGGGTCTTGAAACGAAAATGTGCTCTAATTGCCCTATTTGAGAGCATGGACAATTTAAAATATATAAACACAAATCTCAGAGAATAAGAGGCAAAAAAAAAAATAATTCTCTAAAGAGCACTTGAAAATACATATTGATCTTACCTGATACAATACCAGAAGCTGCTATTTTGAAGTTTTATATGTTCTTCTTAAATATGGACGAGAGAACAACTAACTTGTCTAAGCCAGCCCTCCATTCCCAGCAGTACATTCTTTTTAAGTACTTTTGAACAAAGGAAAATTCATTTGTTTAGCGTGTACAGTTAACATCCCTCTAGGATTTTGGATCCAGCATGAAAATAGCAGGTTTTATTTGTATTTATCACTTGCCAGTTCAAATGAAACTTTCTGATAGACCATTTTTTTCTTGTTTTATTGTGAGTTAGTGATGGGGTTTTTGCCTGTGTTAATGCCTCTCTTCATTGCTGTTTGATACACCTTATTTGACTGTAATTAGTATCATAATTAGCTCTGTGGAACAGTCCACTCCAAAAAGCTTGTGGACTTAGTTGGCAGCACGTAGAAATTCTACATGGAAAAGGAGCAGGTGGAAGGCAAAGGGCTTCCTTGGTGTAAGCAGAAAACTGAAGGTAGGTCAGTGTGCATCTACTCACATGTAAGCGATTTTTATGGGGAGGAGGGTGAATGGATTTTTTTTGTTTTTTTCATATCCACTGGGAAGAAGGGCAAGACATCATCTGCTGAGAATGTGGCAAAGATGATTTGGTTGGAGGTCAGGAGGAGCTTTTTAATAATAAGGGCACTGAATAGGATCTAAAGCTGTTACAAAGCCTCATGGCTGGATATTTTGAAGGAATATCAGTGTGGGGTGATCTCGGTAACTTCCTACCTTGCTATTTTTAATGTATAGGCATAAGCCTCTGTCAAGATAAAAGGCCAAGTTAGTGTCCATGGATGGTTTAGGGTAGGAGTGTTAAAATGAAAAAGTGAGTACAAGTTGAAGACTCAAAACTTGATCTTTAACCAAATTAGAGACCTTAACTTTGTCTGGAGCAACGTTCCAGATGGGGAGCCTGGGGTATCTCTGGCTTTTTTTTCTGGTGGCATTTCCTAGAATTATAGAACACTTTCGGCTGGAAGAGACCTTCAAGATCATCGAGCCCAACCTTTTCCCAGCCCTATCACCACCACTAAACCACATCCCTCAGCACAACCTCCACCCATCTCTTAAACACCTCCAGGGATGGCGACTCAACCGCCCCCCTGGGCAGGCTGTTCCAATGCCTGACAACTCTTCCAGGAAAGAAACTCTTCCTAATATCCAACGTGAACCTCCCCTGAGGCAATTTAAGGCTACATCCCCTTGTCCTATCACTCACCCCTGGGGAGAACAGACCAACCCCCACCTCACTACAGCCTCCTTGCAGGTGTGTGGGTCACAGAAAGCGGGAGACCCCAGTCACCTCTGAGGTGACTGATGACACTTTGGAGCGCGTGCCAGTGGGGTTTTGTCGTTGGGCTGCTCGACACCAAGTGGGAGGCGACGCTGTCGTCGCTGCTGACTCCTGACAGAGATCAGACAGCTGTTACGGAGCAGACTCCTGCACTTTCTGCTCTCCTGATGGATTTTTCACTGAACACAAATCGTTGCCTTTCCCAGCAGCACATCTTTCACCCAGGGCAGTGAGGGAGTGAGAACAGTTGATTTTTTTTTTTATTTTGCTGCTGGACACGATGTTCCCGTTCACATCCAACTCAGCTGAGAATTTCTTCCCGCACACCTTTGATTTGTATCAGTTGCTTTTGGTCGACATCTCTCTTGGTCCTCAGGAGATGACGTCCCCACCACCACCTCAGTGTCCCCACTGCTGTATGTCCACTCGCTTCAGTGGCTACAGGCAGTGATGTGCCCGATAATGGGTCACGCTGAAGCAGTGGGTGTAGCTGTGGGCATTCTGCAATTTTTAGGCATTACAAGTGACTAGTTTTACAGCAGTGGTTAAATAGAATCTCTTCTGAGTATGGGCTTTAAGAAAGTTTGATTTTCAGATATTAAACAGGATGAAAAGATTCGTTTTCGTTTCGTTGGGGTGTGGACCCTCTTGCCGCCTTCTCCTTCCCCACCGTTGTTATTCCAAAAGGGTTTAAGGAATTCTTGTTTTCAAAGTAATGTTCCAGATCTTCTCTGGCACGGACAAAGGAGGAATGCTAATTAAACACCATTTGCGTCGATTGAATTAAACTGATCTGAAGGCAAAGATCAACAGACTCAATATAAGTTTTAATGCTTGTGTCGTATAATCTGTGTAAGTCCCTTGGCCTTGACTCTTTCTTTAAACCAGCTCTCAGAAGCTACAGGATTTGGGTTTTTTAATAACACAAGTTTTTAGAACCAGTTACCTCCTTTTTTTCCTCTCGTGTCATTTCCTCCATGAGAGGTTCCCCTGAAACATTTGCTAAAATAGCAACTTCTAATATGACCTTCCTTATGCAGGTCGCTCCTCCCATCCTGCTGCTCTCTCGCCATAAAAAGAAATAATCTCCAGGTTCAGTTGTATTTAATACTTTTCTGTAATGTTCTCTTCAAACAGCAACCTTTTGAATTTTTAATTACTTTGGCAATAAACCTGGAAACCAATTTACTGTGGAGTTATGCAGAGTAATATTGAACTGAAACAACATTTCAGCACTTCAAAATAATAGCTGTGCCTTTGGCTGGTACCGGGTACCGTTAATCACGGGTTTGGTGTGTCGGTGATGTGCCTTTCAATAGGAGTTGCAAACTGGTTTTTGATGTGGTAGTTTCTCTTGAAAATTTTTCTATAAAAAGTTAGAAAGCGATTAGGTACGAGCTGTGAATTCGTAATGGTGAAGCTATGGAAAAATACGTTATCTTTTTATTTGCCACTTACATTTCTCAGCTGAAAAAAAAAGGGAATAGCTACGCATTCATACTTGCTGTTTGAAAATAAGACTAAAGGAATGCTTTCTGAAGCAGAGTGCTTAAGAAGATGACTTAATACATGCTCTTAAAAAAAAGAAAAAGAAAAGGGAAATTAAAGAATAGAGAAGTACTAATCTCTTACTACTCTCATGTTGAAACGAGTGTGCATTCCTCCAATTGAAAATTTTCAACAGCGAACTAGACTCAAAGAATTCTATTTTAGCTGAAGAGACTTTGTGGTGGTGGGGTTTTTTTTTTTGATGTTCCAGTTTTCACGTAAGCGAGGTAATTTGTTATTCAGTCTGTTTCCCTCTTCTGTGTAAAGCTGTAGCATCGTGGAAGCTTTAATGAAATCTGTGCTTGCTCTTGGGAGGAGAATTAATGTGCAGCTACCTTGGTGGCACCATTTGAGCATAAGGTCATTCTGGAAGGAAAAAAAAAAATTCCGTGGGACAAATGGAACGCAGATGAATGCCACCGAACCTGCAGAACTTGTCATTCTGATGTTAATTAGTTTACTTAGGTGATAGGATCACGTTGCTGAACAACTTAATCAGGGCTACATTTCCAGATGGTGCAAAAATTGAATTTCATACCCTTTCAGGTGACATTTGTAGAGGTTCATAATATTACATGCCATCAGCACCGTTAAAAGAGGTTTTTCAAAGAGAACTGTTGTGTTTTTTACAACCCCTTGGTGCTAAGTTCTAAGGTTGCTCTTTGGAGTGTAGGCCACCATCATCTTCATGAGTTTAAATAGCTGAAATGGTATCTCAGTGGCTTTTTTTTTAACAATCCATTTAATATCCATGGTTGGTTAATTTCTAGGATCTTGAAGATTTTTTTTTTTTAGAAAAAAAGTTAAAATGCAGCTTCACAGGGAGAAGATGAGTAGCTTAAGTAGCTTGCAAAATCTCCCCACAGACACCTTTGGATATGAAAAAGAAATATGGATTCATTCCCAGTCCGAACTGGGTCCAGTGATGCAGGAGTGCATGCTGCAATGGCTGCTGGTGTGGAGAGGGTAAATCCCTGAGTACCCAACATCCCCAAGTCCGTTACTTATTGCATGGGATTGTTGTGAGCCAAGTGCAGGACCCAGCACGTGGCCTTGTTGAACTTCATCCCATCGGCCTCAGCCTATCGGTCCAGCCTGGCCAGAGCCCTCTGTAGATGTTAAGTAAATAAACCTGTTAATGTGGGCTGATCTTTGATCTGGAAAATAAATGCAAGAAGCAAGTGATTGCTCGTCATCTCTAGATGTCATCCAGGTGACTATGCTTCCATGAAGGGAATGAGTTTTGAGAACTCCTTTTCAATTCACAAGAGAATTGAAGGGATTGTTCCTTGTCTAGGTTATTATACTCTCTTTCTTTTCCTTTTTTTTTTTTCAGCTGTCCTTCAGGGAAATTCCTCGTGTTGATGGTGTGACTGAGTTTATTATCCACGACTAGCAGCACTCCTTTGAGCCGACTGCTTCAGTTCGGATTCATGGGGAAAGAGTGAGAGAATCCTGTTGGGGATTTGGCTGCCCTCCTGCCCTTTGCTGTGCAAGGAGGTTTATTGTCAGTGGCTTTACCCTACCGGGAATAATTCTGGGTCTTTTTGACCCCTTCAGTCAAATGAGGGAGGCTGAAACGTTGGAAGGGAGGTCACAGCCGTGGCAATAGAGCTTTGCAAACGCTGTTTAGGAAGAGTTTCTCTGTGTCGTAGCAGCTTTACATTCTGTGTATTTAGATTCTCTCTCTGCTTGTATCTTTAGAGAGCATGTCGAAGTTCTTTAAGATGTTGTTTTGGAAGAGCTTTTCCACTGCAGGCAGAGAACATGCTGTACCCAACTGCTGAGAACAGCTGCTCTGTGTTACTGCTATGGATTTCATTGTAGTTTTTTTTTTTTCTCCTTTGGTAGATTGACAGATTCAGGTTTGATTTCAGACTTTTGGCTGAAGATTTTCCTTGTTTATCTCAAAGATGTGTGAAGGCTTCAACATTTTATGTTTCTGTTGTGCTGAGACAGTTTGAACTCTGAGCTGCCTGCTGAACCCTGTCTAGTTGCTGTTCCTAAAGCCCAGATTACTACTTTGCAGCAGCTGTAACATAGTTGATTCATTTTACCTTTCTTTTCCGTCAATTATGGATGATGTTTTTACTTTTCAGCTTTATTTCCATTCAGTTCAGTAGTTTTCCTCAATTTCATCAGAAGTGACCAAACTACTGGTCAACTTTCAGTATTGCCAGAGCAGATATTTTCCTTTTGAGCCGTCTCATCTTGACTAAATTAATGTTTCTTTCTCTTTACCTGTTGCTTAGGCAATCACAAGTGCCTCTTATTCTTTCCACTTCAAAGGTGGGCTGTGGATAAAAGGCTGCATTTAGCGAGGAAAAAACTATGTACGTGTCCAGCTGCGAAGAAACGGGTTTCCAGTAGATCTCCATCTCCAATATTCTTGTACATTGTTTAACTTCAGAGTCGTTCATGCTGTTCTGGGATTATTTTCATATGCTTCACGTCTACCCTGAGTAGCAGCTACAGTTTGCTTCAGGGTATCTTCCATCCTACTGTCTTTTCAGATGAGGTAGCTGTTTTTATTGAGAAATGGTGTAGGCACGGAGACATTTTGTTAGCACAGTGTAAACAGTTATTTTGGAAAAGCCAGTGATACCAATTTCTTGATAATCACTTTTTAATTTGTACTTCTTGATTTTATCTTTTGTCTGCATATTTTTTACTCTTATGAATCAACTGACTACCTGATGATTAGGTAAAAATGTGCTTTATAGTCTGGTTTTAAAACTGCAGTTTCCTATAAAAAATTCGAATCATCTTTTGGTATCATTTTCTTTGAACACTTTTTGGCTCTCTCTGATAAAAGATGCTAACATTTGTGAAAATATCCATATCTTAAAATGTGCTTGGAACACAAATTTACATATAAAATAACCAAATATTTTGAAGAGGTTGCTAGAGAGTTTTTAAGCACTCCTAGACGTTAGCGATGCCATCAGCATCCTAACATTTCTTCATTCCGAAGTCAGATCACTTTTTACATCTGTAACTAGGCAGCTTGCTTAAACATTCCAGGATCATATTAACTTTTATCCAAACATTTTATTCTCTAGGATCCAGTTTCCAATTCTGTTGCATCGCCTGTTGCCGTGGTTTAACCCCAGCCTACAGCTCAGCCCCGTGCCATTGCTAGCTCTGTCTCCGTCAATGGGAGAGGGGAGAGAATTGGAAGGGTAAACGTGAGAAAACTCGTGGATTGAGGCAAAACTAGTTTAATAGGTAAAGCCAAAGAAGGAATTCGTTCCTCACTTGCCATCAGCAGGCAGATGTTCAGCCGTCTCTGGGACATCAGGGCTTCATCGTGTGTAATGGTGACTTGGGAAGGCAAATGTCGTTGTTCTCAACGTCCCTCCCTTCCTCCTTCTTCCCTGGGCTGTATATACTGAGCATGACATCATATGGTCTAGAAAATCCCTTTGGTCAGTTGGGGTCAGCTGTCCCAGTCGTGTGTCTTTCCAGCTTCTTGTTCACCCCCAGTCTACTCACTGGTGGGATGGGGTGAGGAGCAAAAAAGACTTTGCCTCTGTGTAAGCAGCTCAGCAGTAACCCAAACATCCCTGTGTTAGCAACAACACTGTTCTCAGCACAAATCCAAAATATAGCCCCATATCAGCTACTGGGAAGAAAATTATCCCAGCCAAAACCAGCACACCTGTATCTCCTGCTTCCAGGCTGTATCACTTTGCTCCTACCTATAATTTAATGGCTTTTATTTTGCTGATCCCAGCTCACCAAGTAGTCCAGATGGCCCTGTACAGCTGCCTGCCTGTTCATTATTGACCCTCCTCCCTCTCTTTGTGTCATCTGCAAATACATCCACTGCAAGCACTGATTTTTTATTTCCTTCTGATGAAAAACGGTGAATAACATCAGACCTTACATCAATCCCCAGGGAGTCCTGCTAGAAACACTCCTATTCAGCTATGATTTTCCATTGATGACTATGTTAATTAGTTACTTTTCAATCTTTTTGAGTTTTCAGCCCACTAAAAATGTACTGCCATTCTAGTTTTTTCCAAGAAGAGTGTTTTGTGAATGCCTTAGAGAGGTCTAAGTATCATGGAATCATAGAATGGTTGTGTTACCTTCTTGCAGCTGCTTCTATCAGTTCCATTTTTGACTTCTCCAAGTAATGAAATTGAATTTGTTTAACAGGTCCTGATGTCTGATGAAATCTTACTGACTGGCATCAATTCTACTGCTTTTGCTGATTCTCAAGCATCTGTTTTTAAGGCATTTTTCCCCTCAATTACTTTGGGACTGGTGCTAAACTAACATGCACGTTTTGAACCTTACAGAAGCTTTGGCAGTTGTTATTCTCAAGATGTTCCCAAGATGTATTAAAAATTAACTTCTTTACATTCATGACTCTCAACATCCAGTGCTGTTGTGTGGTTGCAAGTTGTCCGGGCCTAAAGACTGAATGCGATTTATAAATTGGTAGATGATTTTCTGATGGTTTAGAAAGTGCTTCTTGCTCCTCTTCTCATTCTGTTCTTTACTAAATAAAGAACAGAAACATTTATTAAAGATGTCTGTCTTTTCTGCTTCTAAAAAAATGTTGCGTTCAGTGATTAGTAGGTCTCATCTCTAATTTCTTTTGCTCCTGATAAGCTTAATGAACAGGGGTTTTTATTGCCTTTCATTTTGCTAGCATGGATTCTACCTGTCGTATATTTCTTCCCCAGTAAATCTTCTTCACTCTCTATCCTCTAGTTTAGATCGACTGAAATCTCTTCTCCATTTTTATTCTGTTTTCTTGAGGAGCAGGCGGACACGGTCAGTGTATGTCTGTGCTCATTTGCCTGGCACCAAAAGCTTTAGTACTGATTGACTGCAGAAATCTTCACAGAGATGAATCCTTGATAATTCTTGGCTGTGTGTCATAAATGAAAAAAAAGGTGGCCAGAAGAGGGGACAGAAGAATCTGCTTAGTGCCTCCACAGAGAGATATGTTGCTGGAACCTCTCATTGGAAGCTTTATAATTCATAGAATCGTAGAATGCTGGGTTGGAAGGGACCTCAAGGATCATCTGGTCCAACCTTTCAAGTCAAAAAAAAATAAAAATTGATTGACGTGAGATGGCCCAGCGCTCTGTCAAGTTGAGTCTTAAAACTACCCAGTGTAAGTGAGTCCACTGCTTCCCTTGCGAGACTATTCCAATGTTTGATTTCTCTCATTGTAAAGAATTTTCTTCTGGACTCCAACTGGATTCTTTAGTTCAAACTAAACCAAAAGAAAGACCACACTGTAGAAGGAAAAGAGAACCTTTCGTATTTCTTCCCAGTTTCTCTCCTTCACTAAAAGAACCCTACAACTGGACCTGGATTTTGCCAGCAGTGCTGCTTCTGGCAGGGATAACATTTGATGTTCAGAGTTAGCGCCAGGGACTGGGGTGCAGACCAAGGCCACTGCTGGATCTTGAGCACCACTTTGGGGGATGCAGAAAGTAAAAGGCTGCACCCGAGGGGAGGAGCGGACAGATGGGTGCCCTTAAACTGACCCACAGGGTGGTCATCCCACAGACGCCATTTTGGGCTGCCAGGGGCCCTGGCTCGGTTGCTCTCGCCTTGGGTGCTCTTGTTCTGGGCCCGTGTTGGGATTCTTCCTCGTCCCTTCAGTGGCTGGAATCCAAAGAGGACTGTGCTCGTTCTGCCTTCGATCCTGATCGGAGTGTTCCTGAATCCAGTACCGGAATCCAGCTTCTGAACACGGTTCTCTGCTGCTGGGCCCAGTCTGGGACTTTCCCGGTGCCTGCTCCACAGCACCAGTGGTGACAGTGAGGTACTTGTCATCGGGGGGGGTTGGGTTCGGTATTGGTCTTGTATCTATTTGTATATATTCCGTTTTATTCTTATTCTTATTTCCTGTTTTCATTCAAGCTGTTGTAGTTTCCTTTTCTAATTGAGAAGTCTCTCTCCCGTATTCCTTTTCCCCTCCGGGGATGGGGTTTAACAGAGAGCTTCTGCTCCAGGTTTAGTGGGCTGCCCTGACCCTAAACCGTGACACTCTTCGCTGAGAAATCTTTCCTGTGTTCTTCATGTGCCCAACCTCTACATCTGCTTCAGAGAGGCAACGAGAGCAGCACACCCCCGAAGGGCTACTATAACCTGAAGCTGAGGGGTAGTGTGTGCAAACTGCAGTGCTAATTGTCCTGTAACGCTGAGGATTCCCACTACTTTGATTTCTGTAGGATTTTTTTTTCTGCAATTCCAGTACAGCGAGGCACGTGATTAACTTAAAACGTGTGAGTAGTCTCATGAAGCTCACTAAAATTACTCGCGCGCTTACTGTGCGTTATGAGCAGTTTGCAGAATCGGCATTAAAATAAGAGGCAATCCATAGACCTCTCCACTCCTCATATAGAAAATCTGAGAAAGGGACTAAGGCTTTGATAAGAAAGCTGAAAATAAAAACAACCAACCCCTAACTATCCATCAGACACAAGAATCTTGTCTTAGGCAATAAAGTTGAGAGGCAGAAATTTTATATATTTGATATATCCTGTATTAAATATTCACCTGTGGGTCTATATTCTGTGGTTTTATATTATGCACGTTACATTATTGCTGAATAGTGTCTCTCAGCAGCACTTTAAAGTCATCTAGGTTGCATTTGCTTGTATTGATCTCGTGTACGTTACTGTGACACCTCTTCTGTTGTGCTTGTGCTTTGTAAATTCTCCCAATACATAACATGAGGTGAGTGAAATTCAATGTACTGCAGTCAGGAAAAGTCAGGGAAGGATATGTAGACGTATGAAACTTTGGTTAATGGGGGGGCTGGTTTTAAGCTTCTGCCTTAGTTTACAATTTCAGTGCAGCTCTGAGTTATTCAGTGTTTTTAAAAAAAAAACATAAAGACATAGTCCTTATAAATAAAAGTTTTAAAAATGAGAATTAAAGCCATTCTTAGAAGCCCCCCAAAAAAAAGGATTCTGAGCCAAGGAAAGCATTAGGTTTGTTTGAAAAAGCCTGCACAATAAATTGCTTTTTATGATCTGCGACCCAGCTAGCACAGAAGAATTCAGTACAGTTTGTCCTGCTACTTCACATCACCAAGGCTGTGAATAGTGTAATGAATAATCTTTCTGACATAGGTTGTCTTTTAATTTAGTGCCTGTGTTTTGAGTCTCTTAGCGTGGAAATATAAATGTGTTCCTGTATTTAAGCGTTTTGCCAACAGGAAAATAAGTTGATGTGTCAAATGAGTATGATTTAATAGTTTGTGAGGTTGTGTTCTGCCTTTCTAAGAGAATTATCACTCCCTTTTGCTTGTAATTCCACTTGCCTTAATAGATGATTTTGTCGGCCCATTGAGTGGCTGTTCAGTTCAGCAGATGGAAAGCAGCACAGGAGCTTTGGAGTTACGCTAAGCCAAACAGAAGGCATTTCATAATCGTACTGTAACTAAAATCTAGTATTTCAGTACCTACAGATTTTTCTGCTCCTCGTGTCTGTCGGTAAGTATCATTTTCGGGAGGAATAAAAAATTAGGATTTCCTGTTGTGAGATGTTAAAATTTCCAAGTTCTTGGCTTTCTGTTGAGATGGAATGAACTTCTTTTATCCCTTGGATCAAATACCTAAGCAATGGTTGAAAGGATGACAGACAAGCTTGGCGTCACCATGGTTTTTAAGAGATGTGGTGCTGTGGACCACTCAAATGAGATCTGTTCTGTTGTAGATACCAGGAGCCCTGAGATACCTGAAGTGCTATACCAAGGCAGCCTGAAAATATTGGTTGTATTTGGTGTTCGAAAAAAGTTGGCCGCTTATGAGCTGGATGAGCGAGCCCTAAAATTTATTATAGATCTTTGGTAGCACGATAGACTTTGTCTTACCTTTGAGAAGTAAAAGTGGAGGTTAAGATGTATATTTATCTAGTAAAAAGGCAGACTATAGGTTCCTGAAATCAATGCCTCTCAAAATTGCCCAAACATTGAATGATCCGCCTGAATAATTTGAGACCATTTCGTTAAACGTGCAAAAGTCAAGTTATCCTCCCGGTGAGAACTCGTCGTAAATCGCCGGCAATTTCCTGTGGTTCTGCAAACCACAGGCAGCAATTTGAAGAGAAGATTAGACCCGTTACTGTACACAGGTGACATCGTCTGGATTTAAAGTGTCTGTCATCCTGAAAAGCTGTGAACTGACAGCCGGAGTTTGGGATGAGGTTATAAAGTTCACTGAAGGACTCCTTACTACTAAGGTTGAGCGCTCTCTCTGCTGGGGTAGAGAAGAGCACCAATCCTACCACGACTGAGGTATGTGTGCCTGCAAATTAGCCCTTTCAGGGGGAATTATACGTGAACTTTTTAGACATTGCCGTGCAGTGGTGTACGGTGCCGCGCTGACGTTTTCCACCTCATAAACACAGGAATAGAGTTCCAAAATACAGTCTGACGTCAGAAGTTCTGGCAGCGTGGCAACGGTCCTGCCCTATATCAGAAAGAGTGTGGCCAGCAGGAGAAGGGAAGGGATTGTGCCCCTCTACTGGGCACGGGGAGGCCGCGTCTCGAGTACTGGGTTCAGTTTTGGGCCCCTCACCACCAGAAAGATGTTGAGTTGCTGGAGCGAGTTCAGAGAACGGCAGCCAACCTGGGGAAGGGGCTGGAGAATAAGTCCTATGAGGAATAGCTGAGGGAATTGGGATTGTTTAGTTTGGAGAAGAGGAGGCTGAGGGGAGACCTTGTCGCTCTCTACAGCTACCTGACAGGAGGTCGTAGTGAGGTGGGTGCAGCCTCTTCTCGCAAGTAAATAATGACAGGACGAGAGGAAATGGCCTGAAGTTGCACCAGGAGAGGTTTAGATTAGACAGCAGGAAAAATTTCTTTACTGAATGAGTAGTCAGCCTTCCCTGAGCCTCCTTTTCTCCAGGTCCCTCAGCCGCTCCTCACCAGACTGGTTTTCTAGACCCTTCCCCAGCTCCGTTGCCCTTCTCCAGACAATCTCCAGCCCCTCGATGTCCTTCCTCAAGTGAGGGGCCCAAACCTGAACCCAGGATTTGAGGTGCAGCCTCACCAGTGCCAGCTACAGGGGAACAATCACTTCCCTAGTCCTGCTGTCTTAGAACTTTATTTTATTTATTCCCTGGATTTCAAATCAGCTTACTCCAAATGAGCATTTGCTTTCATCTTTGGTTTATCCAAATGCCAAACCTTCCCCAGTTTTTCTCAAAAATGAAAGTTAGGACAGTTCTTTAATACATTCCTGGTTTTCCACTTCCACAGACAAACCCAGAAATCTTTTATGTTTCCAGCAAACATTTCCATGGCTGTTGTGGAAATTTTCCTTCTCGCTTCTGATGATTCAAAGCTCAGGAAAGTTAATATCGTTTTAGAAGAAGGCTTGAGATTTTTTTCTTATTTTATTCAAACCGCTTTGCTCACCCGGACTACCTTTTAGGTTGACGTTATTGGAAGAACTTGGGCGCTATCTACTTGTTTTGGTTTTCTTACAATAAGCTTTGCCTGGCAGATCTCCGTCTGCGTGGGCAGTCAAGTGTGCAAGGAGACTCGAAAGAGACGTCTGCTTTGGAGAGTTTTCTGTTGTACTGTTCAAAGAGAGAGAAAGAAAAACGTCTGTTTCTTGTTTCTTGATTGTGTGAAACTACTTTCAACTCCTTCATCTTGACAGAAGAAAGTAGCTACAGTTTGAATAATCCAGATCCTGGTGTGTAATACGTCTTTATTTTCTTTTGAATTAAAGCTTGAAAAATCTTTTGTTTTTCTGATCCATCTGTCCATTTCAATAACAACTTTTCCAGGAACTGTCGTTCAAGGCAACCATACCTGTCATTTTTATCAAGGAGTGGTGTATATGTAACACGTTAAGGCTTTTCTGGGCATACTGAGTGGCAGCCCTACTACTGCTGCAGCTGGAAGAGGGTGAAAAATATCATTTTAATGTTCCCCGTTTCCCTCAGAGCTCATAAAGCTTGATCATTTCCCAGCCATCAAGCTACTGTCGTGCTCATCTGTACAGAAAATGCGGTTGTAAGAAACAGTGGTCTTAGGCTGACATCGGTATACCTTTTTTTTTTTTTTTGTCGGTGATTAAAGTAATGAAAGGTGGCAGTTGTTCATGGAAGAACCACGAGATACACATTTACCTGAAAAGTCCGGTAAAGGAAGGAGGTGGCTCAGAAAGCTGGGAGGTTGGGCATTCGTTCCGTCGGCTTTGCTGGTATCGATTACCCAGATTGCGAGTGCTCGTTTGTAGGCTGGGAGGCAGAGATGCCTCTGTGCAGGCCATTTGTCTCCTTTTGTTTCTCAATTAATATCACAGATTCGAAAACTTGTGGTAATGAAAGTGGCCTGTTAATGAGGCCAGTCTTTAGCAGTAAGGTTTTGATATCTCAGGGTTTTTTTCCAGCTCGGTTGATGGTGATGTTATTAAAATTTATGCTTGTTTTCCTTTGGCAAAGTTGCCTGTAATTGAAATAGTTGTAACAATGTGAGGAATAAACACATTCTCTGCTTGGTGACCATTTCAGTGTTAGATTTCAGAGAAAAACACTGATGTGAAAATCTTGATTTTTCTCTGGATGGCTTTAACCTGCTGCTTCACGCAATTACGTTGCTATCGTACGCGGAAAAACAACTGGGGGATTTATTTCTTTATTCTGAACATCTGGCAGTGTTTTGCGTCATGCAAAATACAGTGTTGTGGTGTTTTGATGCAGCTTTTCCTTTCCTTGGCACAATTAGTTTCTCTGATTGTGCAGGTTTGTTCCAGAACAATGGAAGTGATGGTTTATTGCTTTTTAAGTGGAAAAAAAAATAAAAATTAAGGCATAGCCGAAAAAAATGAGAAGGGGGCAAGGACATTAATGAAATACTTGCTTAGACTTCTTAGTGAATATTTTGTGGGGAAGATTTTCTGGGTGGTGTAAATTAATTTTCTGGTTTAATGTTTGCTTGGTTTGTTTTGTTGGATTTTTTCTTAATTTCGGTAGGTTGTGATTTCACAGTAAAGAGTAAATCACAGAATCCCAGAATGACAGGGTTGGAAGGGCCCTCTGGAGCTCACCTGGTGCCCCCTCCCTGCTCCAGCAGGGTCACTCAGAGCAGAGAGCCCAGCAGCGCAGGGTCCAGGCGCCTTTGGAATCTCTCCAGAGAAGGAGACTCCCCAAGCTCTCTGGGCCAGGCTCCAGCCCCCTCCCACCAAAGAAGTTGCTCCTCCCGCTCCCAGGGAACCTCCTGGGTTCCAGTTGGTGCCCGGTGCCCCTCGTCCTGGTGCTGGGTACCCCTGAGCAGAGTCTGGCCCCGGCCTCTCGATACCCACCCTTTAGATATTTATAAGCATTGATCAGCTCCCCTCTCAGTTTTCTCCAGGCTAAATAGCCCCAGGGCTCTCAGCCTTTCCTCCAGAGTAATATCCCTTTGCTCAGTCTTGAATTCTCAAGAAGTTCTCACTAGGAATCAAGGATGAAATCCCATCTGTGTTGAGATCTCGTTCTCTGTGCTGTTTGTAGCCTGGGTCACATATCCTTTCATTACCTTCTCGCTAGGTCTCTAAAACGAGTATGGCTTTATTTTAGCACGGCTTTGTCGGAGTGGAATATACTGACGTCAAATAGATGAGAAGTGCAAGTCAGAAAACAGGAGTGGATTTATTAGAAGGATAAGTGATCCCTCTGTAGCATTAAGGTCAGAAAATGTTTTCACATCGTGAAATATTATTGCCCATTTTGGATCTCCCTGAGGAGAGATGGATGTAGGCAGGTGCTGCAGGCAAAATTGTTCATTTAGACAAAAAAAAGCATTGCTAAAAGGAACGTTTACGTTGTCCCTTTATTTTTCTTTTTTTTTTTTTTTCTTTATTTGCTATTGCGATTTTCCTTTGGGAATATCCAGGATACGAAGTTATTTTAAGGTAACTGAAAGGGGTAGAAAATCTTGTTGGAACCTGAATATCGTCTAAATAAAGTACTCGGAATAAAGGAACGTGTTAGGAAATGCACTGTGAAATCTGTGAATAATCTTTCCCAGCCTATGACCTTATGTGTCCTCAAAGATAAATCAGCTGAAGGAATGAAATAAGCTACTTTATTCTTTCTTTGAACAACTAAAGAATAGGTTGCCCAACTTTGCTCACGTTTTCCGAAATCATGAGTAGGAAGAAAGATTAAATAGATCAGCTCAAACCTGGGGTTTGAATTGTTTTAAAGCTGCTGCAGCAGAATTTGCACAGGAGTTTCAGCTATAATTTCTACCCCTCTGTTGTCCATTTTACATTGTTTTTTCTGTACATTTGAACCAAACAGTAGAACTCCGAAAGCTTTAATACCATCTCCTACGTAGCTGCCAAACTAACTTTGCTAATTGAGAAGTTCATCTCAGTGGCATTGCTCCTGCCATTTTTAATAAATCTTGCCCAATTTCACAGTTTATATCTTTTCTTCTCTATTTTTTTTCCTCAGGGTTTTCCAAAGATTTTTCTGCTTTTCGAACACACTATAATATAACAAGGCTGTTGAATAAACCTGACAAATCAATTAGTTGTGGCCCACACAGACACACACATCCAGTTGGTATTTCCTAGGCCAGCCAATTGAGGCAAATATCTCAAAGCAGAAAAAAAAAAAAAACAGAGGAAAAAAAATATTTTCCACTGTTAAGGAAAGTTCCATTTTTCTGAGCTAACAGATAAAAGGGGACTGGATTAAGAAAGTGGGTATTAAAGACACTTAGTCATCGTGTGCAGTCTTTTTAGTATCCAACAAGCTGGTCATATAATCTCTTTCATAAAGTAATTTGTTACGTATCATGTAATTGTTTTGTTTGCCGTATCGCAAAATATATGGGGTTTATGATCCACGTACCACAAAAACACTTGCAGTTGCAAACCTGGGATTTGTTGGATAACCTGATGGACTCCACTTGATCCTAAGCGTTTTTTAATGATCTTAAGAAAGCCCCTCAACCATCTTATCTCTTTTTTTATCCTCTCTTTCTCTGCATTTCAGCGTTGTAACCACTTTTCTTGTACAGAGACTCTTACCCCAGAGCTCTGCTTTATAAATTCTGTGAAAGAGCACCTTTACTTGGCATCTGACAGTTTTGACCCAGAAGGGGTCCAGCCTCATGTGTCTAATTCTCTTCTTCTGATCTGAAAATTGGAGGTGACTTCAGCCCACGTTGAGCCGTGTTCTCCGTTCTTGCGGAACCGCTGTGATGCTACGATCCGTAGGCAGCTGTGGGGAACAGGGGAAGAAACAAACTACAGGTGCCTTTAAACTTGAGATAATATTTCAGAATCCTTTCTTTTCTACTCCAAACTGTTACCACAAAGCTGATGGGGACAGGGGAGGTGTGTGGTGTGACTTTATTTCTGTGCATTAAGCGGGAGATGTCACTAAACAACAGGTGTTTTTCACTCTCTGAGAGAGAACAAAGCATCCCTAATAAAAATAATTTTAACAGAGCAGTCTGAGCAATGTGTTTTACCAATTTCTGTAGTTTGATCCAGTTCTAAGGTTTCTCACCTTCGGTGTCTTCTGGTTTTTTTCATCCAGACTACTAGATAAAACGGTAGCAGTAAGCAATCTGTTTATCTCAGCTCCGTTGACAGCATCGCTGTCCACATGGGACAGCTGCTGGAGGTGAGACTGGGTACAGAGAATCATTATTTACTGGAGCAGAGCCCAGCCATTAGGAAATCATTTTAAACATGGGATGAGAACTAATGAACTGCATTTCGCCACGTCCTTTCTCAAATGCAGTAGCTGGCACTGTTCCCAATGCTGGCGTTAGACAAATATTTTTTTACTTTTAAGATGTATTGCAGAACACGTCATCCATACAGACACACATACTTTCACTACAGTAATACAGCATTCAGGTGTTAAATTTAGAGTGGGGCAAGGGGCTTGATTCCAGAGAAAGAGGTGGTGAAGATTTTTAGGGGAGTTTTCTGCCATGTAAGGCTGCTTTAGGGGAAGGAAAAGCAACCCTTGTGCACCGCTCCATCAGGTGAAGTCCAGGTTGGAGAAGAGGGTTTGGAGTAGTTGGAAGTGCTCTGAACGTTGTCCTTCCTCTTCTCCCTCCCATCCTCCCATCTTTTTTAGATCTTAGACAGGGAAGACATCTGTCAAATATAATACTTCTATGTTGGAGGTGTAAGGCTTTCTGTCAAACGATCTGTACTGAGTCCCAGTTTGAGCTTGTCAAGGTAGACGACTCTGAGAACCTTTAAAAGTTTTGTCGGGCTTTTTCAAGACCCGACAGTATTGTAAAGCCCTGCGGCAGCCTGCTCTCGTCTCACAGCTCACCCTGCAAAGAGCAGGAGGTTGGAATAGAGAACCCCCAAGGTCCTTTCCTACCTGAAGTACCCTATGATCCTATAACTAATCTGCTATCCTAGTTTCTCATTCTCACAGCCTGCTTAATACACTTTGTACGTTGGGCTTCTGTGGCTCTCCGTGTTTTTCTTGCCTTTTCAGTAATTTGGAGTAATAGAGCAGTGTTAATTGCCACGTTTAGGTGGATGCATTTGGGACCAGCTGGACTTTCTGGAAAATCTATTGTGCAAATTTTTCTTTATCGTGGAGGAACGAGTCCATCTGTGATTGTAGCTTTCTCTTGCTAGCCTCCCAATGCCCCCGGGAGGAAGAAAAAGAAACAAAAAACTAGCTGAGGCCTGCAAGATTTCTCTTGCAGCAATCTGCAGTGGTAGGAGAATCAGGTCCCAGGGGTGTAGGCACATCTATGTGAAGCCTTTTCTCATTTCTTTTGATTAAAGCTTCCAATCAATTTCTGGGTTTGCAGGTTGGTTTGTCTCTCAGCAGTCAAGGGAAATGTTTTCTTCAAGTCTCTCATTAGGCCGGTTCTCACACGAGTGTGCGAGCCCAGCTGCTGCCCTGTCGGCTGTGGCTGAGCAGGCAGAAATGATACAGGATGATGGGCCTGCAGCCACCAGCTAGTATCCAAAAGCTCTTGGGCCCAGCTACTGCAGTGGTTCTACTCCAAAAAAAAAAAAAGATGTTTATAAGTTTGATATCAAACTTTCCTGCTTCTCCCAACCCAAGAAGCCAATTTAGTGAGGCCACCTTCCCAGCTGGATGCCGCTCGCTGCTTGTGAGTCGGTCCATGGCAGGCTGCTTGCGTCTTCCCCTCAAAATAACATGAAGCAACTGGTTGTAACCCTCACTCCTTACAACTACAATTCATCATTAAAAAACAAAAGCCTGAGTAAGAATGTTGACACACACACACCCCCCCCAATGCCGTCATCTGGTTGGGTTTGGCCATGGCCACCAAAGAAGCCAGTGGTGACTGAAGCAGCGCTGCCCAGCTCCTCCCCGCTGCTGGTGCTCCCCTTCTGGGGTCCCCACCCAGTGCCCTTCCAGAGAAGCTGGTATGCCTGTGCTCGTGCCATCGGTCAAAGAATGACCGCTTTGCTGCTGTGATTTTCACATTGTAAGCCTTGTGGTCCACACTGCAGCTCCAGGGATGGTTCTGGGGGCGGAGGAGCACATCTCCACACCTGCCCTTCCTTTTACTCCCTGCAGGAGGTGTCACTGCTCCTGCTGGGAAACATCTGTCCCTGTGGCAACCTCATCTTCCCACCTCATGTAGATCTTAATCTTTTGGAGCTGCTCTTGCTTCTGTAAACTGGGGACCATAGTACCTCTTGATATCCCAAGGAAGTTGGGGAGGCAAATTTAAAGCGTCCCACCCCAAGCAACATCCAGTTCATCTAAGTAGATTTTGCAGCCGAGCTTTAAGATTGTGCACTAAATGATATGAAAGGAAAGAGTCAATAGTTAAGCAAATATTTGTTATGAAGAACATAATTCT
>VWZK01003463.1:25364-99117 GCA_013396935.1 Baryphthengus martii | reverse complement strand
GAAGCCTGTGTTCACAGAACATATCAAACTGCAGATGCCCGCAGGGGGCAAGTAAAGTCTTCATAAGCAATTTAAATTCTTGCACTTAATAACTTTTTGTGCTTAATTTTGCAAAATCCACATGCTCTGGATTTCCACGGAGGAGTTTACTAGCTTTGTAAGTTAGGTTGCTCACTGGTGAAAATCAGAAAGACACGAGTGTCTTTAAAACTAGCACTGGTAAATAATACACTTAGATATTTGGGGAGTTTATGAAGCATTAATGAGATTTGTAGGAACGATTGTTATTTTAAAAAAATAATCACGGCAATTTATTGTTGCTAATTACTCTCTTGGCACTGCATGTGTTTAAGATTAATTGGAATGTCTGTATTCAGTAATGAGGTCCTGTGTAGTTTACGCTGACTGACAAGATCTTCCTTTATCTGGAAAATTACCACTGGAAAATTTGTAAACAGGGCAGTAGCTCTTGGCAATCAAATTTTGAAAGTTTTATTTGATACAGTAGCTACTGATTTATGATAAAGAGATCAGACGGTTCCAGCAGTTAATATAACAATAAAAAAAAACCCCAGGAATTCTGTCATGAAGGTAGAACTTGGGCACAGAGAGAGGGGTGTTTGACTCTGACGTGGTCAGACAGAGACCCGGTTTCTCCGTGCGAGACAACACCGTGAATTAAAACCACAGCGGTTCTCACAGACTGATTTTTATCACTGTTTTGCTACTGTAAATTCAGTCACCTAAGGATGGGTGTTGGAAGAGGACTCCTTTCATCTCCACATCGAAAAGCTGTGAATAAATAATAGGAGGTGTTGATGACAGAGAGGTTGCTGCTGTAGGATGCTCCCAGAATGTTTCTGAAGTGCTTTGTGTACTCCTGTGTGTTTGTGCTTTTAAATGGTTCTTTGGCAGTTGGCCCGTTGCTGTAGTTCACTTTAAAAAAAATGGGAACTTTGTGTCATTCTTTCTTGGATTCATTTATCAGGCGAGGCGGATAAAGAATCACGTATTACAGACTTTGGCCAAGGAGGAGGAAATTACTGCTGGTGGTAGAGTTCGTTATTGTTTGAACTGGAAACTTGATTTTACCAGTCACATTTCTAGTGCTGGAAACAAAACAAAAACCAACCATCCCAGAAAATAAACAACCCCATAAACTTTCTTTCTCCTGCATCACAACATTGAAGCCGTACTTAGTAATCGTGTCAAAAAACAAGAGAATTGTTTGCTGTGAGCTCTTGATCTTCTTCTAGAATTCCTCGAGTAACAAGGAGGTCCTTTTGCAGAAGCTGTAGGGATGAAAATTTTCCATAGGTAGGAAATCAGTTTGTAAAATTCCAATCTGAATTGTCTTGAGCTTTTCTTGGGTGAGTAAAACCAACAAAGCTGTAACGTTAACGCCCGACAGATAAAGCTATTTATCTGCATTTAAAATTTATTTTTCTTAGCCTTCAGTTTTCTAATTTCTCCTAGGCTTGCCTCTCTGCTCAGCTGGTGAATGGATTAATTGTTAGCGTGGAAGTTACACCGAGATTAACAGACATAAGATCACTGGTACTTGCTTGGAGCACTGTCTATCCAGGTGTTATTGTGGTGCTTGAATTAATTTGGAATTGCATTTTAACTGGCTGAAGCGTGGCTGTTTACACTGGGGCTTAATGAGACTGAATTAGTCTCAGAGCACAATTCTGTTCTATTGATTTTAAATTGTTTTTTAAGGGAATGGGGAAGAGACGAATGTCCTGTCTGTTCTGGTGATTAGTTACACAACTTCAAAGCGTTTCAAAACTCAACTGGCTGGGCTGACACTGTGATTTTCATTTTCAGGGGTGCTTCTGGGGGAATTGGCAATTCAGGGGTTGAGAGAAGCAGCAGTTGCTGCTTCCCCCAAATCCTGCCAAAGAGCAAACCCCCTCATAGGGTTGTGTACGGCCCTGAGCGTCTGGGCAAGGGCCGGGAAAGTCTCTCTCGTGATTAATGGCGCTGTTTATTATTCACTAACTGTTTCTGGTCTCCTCGCTTTGACCTTGTTCAAGTGGCTCAAAGAGGGAAAGCAGAGGGGCTGTGGGACTTCAGAAACATCTTATTCCTCTTGGGAATAGGACAGCTGTTGGAGCAGGGCCAAAGGAGGACACAGAAATGATCCAAGGGCTGGAACCCTCTGCTGGGAGGCCAGGCTGGGAGAGTTGGGCTTGTGCAGCCTGGAGAAGAGAAGGCTCCCAGGAGATCTTCTGAGGGCCTTTCAGAACTTCAAAGGGCCTGTCAGAAAGATGGGGATGGACTTTGGAGCAGGACCTGTTGGGACAGGGCAAGGAGGGATGGTTTAAAATTAGAAGAGGAGAGATTTTGACTGGAGAGAAGGAAGAAATTTGTTATGCTGAGGGTGGTGAAACCACTGGCCCACGACATCAGCAATCATTTTCTTTTTGAAGCTGTGCTCTTATTCCTCCTGGCATTTACAATTTTGTATACGAGAGCCCAGAGAGCGTGGTCTCGAGGCCATTGAATTTTCTCAGGTATGTTGTTTCTCTCCTGCTCAGGCAGGAGGGGTAATTATCCCATGCTATTGTTCCACCACAGGAAGAGGCCTCGGAGTCATGAAGTACAGCTGAGCACAGCCAATTTACATTAAAAGGAGACTTGAGCAATTAAAATTTACCCAATCTTTGCTCCCTGGTTGGAAACAACCCTGTAAGAGTGCTGCTGAAGTGTGTGGAACCAATGTATTCAAGTAACTCTTCAGTGCCTCCGTTCTAGAACAATTTTACTGCTCACAGGGACCAAACAATGTTTATATCAACTGCCCATTAAACCACCACCTCTTCATCACCCTAGAGATGGGTACGTGAGCGACATTCCCTAACAAGATCAGTAATATGGGGGTTTTTTAATTATTTTTATTATTATTTTAAAGCCCAAAAGCAAGGTATAAAACCGAGGGGTTTGGTTTGTTGGTTGCTGCTAATTTATGGTGATGTCTAAGAAACACCTAGGATTCTAGGAGTCTTTTTTGGTTTTTTTATCCGGAATAAGTCATTGTAGCAGTAAAATGTAATGGTTGAAGTAAAAGTAGTGGGAAGCGATAGTAATTTGGATGTAAATTAGAGTGTTCTACAGGAATGCCAGAAGTCCCTAAGTGGTGTAACAAAAAAGAAAACAACACTGGCTGATAAAACCTTTCAAGACAGAGAGGAGACAATGAGTTTAATTCTGTGTTTGCATTCTCAGTCCTGGCTTTGTTTTTCACATACATACTCTAGACTCCTATACAAATCACTTTACATGTTACAGCCATTGAAATACTTAATTTTTTCAGTAAATATTTTTCAGTTTGCTCCTGTTTTCTGCAACGCTCCAGCATTTTTTTTCCCCATTACCATATTATACCAGGTTCTATGAATTATAACACTGCATTTTGGCTACCTACATGTATGTGTCCATGTAGAGAGAGACATCCATGTGCATCTATCTATATAGAAAAACATAGATGCATTTACCTGGGTAGAGGTGTATATGAATATATCATAGTACCTGTGAACAGAGCTAGAAGGAAAAAAGGAAATCTTGCTACAGAAATAAGGACCAACAAATCAAAATCAGTGGAAAAATCTCATAGCCAGATATTATTCCGTGGAAAATAAAACTGCCGCGTGATGCCTGTGTCCGGATGGAGAGCAATGGCATTTCTCCTCAATTAATCTATCCCAGTGCCCAGGCAAATAGCAAAGTGAGCAAATCACTCAACTGCATCAACAAACAGTGGCACCAGTAGGAAAACAACTTGCGGCAGGAAAAACATCATAAAAACAAATGTTTTTCAGAACGAGAGCGAACAAAACGCACCAGACTAATAAATGTTGATGAAAACAATTAAAATTATAAATACATCGTCTTCATAATTCCTTTCTCAGAATAAATCAGTTCCAGCAGCTTGTAATGTAAGAGCTAATAATATAAATATAATTAAAATGAATAAATTCAATACATGTAATACTGGAGATGAAGATACAGTCTCCAAAGACCTGATTTCTCTTACATTAGTTTGTTTTTTGTTTTCTGTCATCATGGGGGAGGCCCAGGAAGTGAATGGATATTTTAATCAAGTTGTGCTGCTGTGTCAAGGCAGTGAAAGGGAGCTCAGGGCTGCTGTAGCTCCAGCTCAGAGCAGGAGGTCACAGAGCGGTGGCTCCAGCTGGAAGAGCTTTGCTGTGAAGGTGGCGTGGCCTCTGCTAGAGGGTGCAGGGAAAGATGTTGGTGACCACCACCCCTCAGGGTTATAGAATCACAGGATCATAGACTGGTTTGGGTGGGAAGGGACCTTTCAAGGTCATCTAGTGCAACCCCCCTGCAGGGAGCAGGGACATCTGCAACTCGAGCAGGTTGCTCAGAGCCCCATCCAACCTCCCCTGGGATGGTTCCAGGGATGGGGCAGCGACCACCTCTCTGAGTAACCTGGGCCAGGCTCTCACCACCCTCAGTGTCAAAAATTCCTTCCTTCTCTCCGGTCTAAATCTCCCTCTTTTAGTTTCAACCCATCCCCCCTTGTCCTGTCCCAACAGGCCCTGCTCAGAAGTCTGTCCTTGTCTTTCTGACAGGCCCCTTGAAGCCCTGAAAGGCCATAATAAGGTCTCCCGTGATGAGTGGATCCAGCTCTGATCCACCACGGTAAATGGAGACAGTTGAACATCCCATTCCAGGTCTCTGGAAAGGAAAGCCAGGGGCCTGATTACTGACTGATGTGGGAGGTTCCAGTGGCTTCTGGTTCAGGTGGTTTTCTTAGGTGGAGATGGTTGCCAAAAGGAACCGGAGGAAGGACAAGTGGTTGTTGCTGAATGGGCAGAGTTGGTCTCATTCCTTGTTTTAGGAGAAAATGTCTTTGTCTTTGAGGAGTTTCACGTTGAGATGTTGGGAGTTTCCATATCCTGACTGGTCCCTGCCATCCTCTGCTCTCTTACGCTGACGGCAGTACGTCGAGGCAATCCAATAAGCAGACCCTGATAGGGTGCTGAGGGCACCGGTGTAGGTGCTGCAGTCGGTGTCCCACCAGAGTAGGTACTGGAAGACTGAGGATGTTTTGGGAGAGCGAACCTCCAGCTGTGGGCTCAGTACACCCAATTTGAGGGTTGCTCTGCCGGTGCTCCAGCAAAGTGCTGCTGCGTCCGGATACCGTGGAAAAGCTGACGAATTTGCACAAACACTTAACAACCCCAACGCAGACCCCAGCAAGATGGGGGAGATGCAGGCAGTGACCACAGGAGAAGTGTGTGAAAGGGAAAAATGTGACTTCTCTGGGTTGTTTCCCGTGTTCTCACTTGTTTCAGGTGGTTGGTGGGTTTTTTAATGGAATTATTGGTATGCTGTCTTCTCGCTTCTCTTCCATTCTCGGAGTCCTAGAGTTTCTCAGCAAGGAAAGCAAGTAATCCTTTTGGAGAGGCACCGATGTCTGTAATCACTCGCTGCCAGAACTTTGGTGAGGGACGGGTTTGCAGAATGTCTAGATTTACGTTTTGGATGGGGAATGTGCGTCCACAGCCTGTTGGTGATCATTTCTCTGTGTGTTTCTTCATCGCTTACAGAAGAATGTTTGAAAATAAAGATTTCTGTGGCTCAGCTACACAGATGGAATTGGCTGCACGAGACCTTGCTTTTAAATTAACAATCTTTGCTCTCCATGAAAGGAAAAAGCCCCTATTAGGAGAGACTCATCTTAGTCTCTTCTTACTGTCTTAATTGAGCCTTTGAACCACAGACAGTAGAAGCTCACAGCAAATACAGTATCCAATCAGATGGATATTTTTAAATTAATCTACATTTGAATACCTTCCCTGATTTCCCACCAGCACCTGCAAAAGAAAAGGAGAGGGGGAAAGAAAAAAAAAAAAGGAAAAATGTTTGAAAAGAAAAGGAATATATTTGCAAGTTTAATTTCCCCAGGGAGAAGGGAGCTTTTCAGAGCAACTTTGATATGTTTCTTCCTCCTTTGTGTAAACCTGTGGTTTAATTTTTGTTCGCCTTTTTGCGGTCGCATTTGCATGATAAAAGAGGTTCCACTTTTCTTTTAAAGATTGTTCCAAAAGTCAAAATGATTCGTAGGAGAAAACCAGTAATAAGCTGAAAATTTAAAAATTGTCTCCCTTTTCAGCAATTTGTGTGTACAATCCGTGCTTGCATGAGCAGACAACTATATTTTTTAGAAAATTGTGTGAAATATTGTTGCATTACTATTTTCATGGTGATTCTCTAAGTGGAGTCTGCATATTTAATGGAGTGAATCATCCCAGAGATCATAGTATCATCAGAGTTGGAAGGGACCTTGAAGATCATTGAGTTCCAACTCCCCTGCCACGGGCAGGGACACCTCCCACTAGAGCAGGTTGCTCAAGGCCCCATCCAGCCTGGCCTTCAAAACTTCCAGGGCTGGGGCTTCCACCACCTCTCTGGGCAACCTGTGCCAGGGTCTCACCCCCCTCCTGGGGAAGAACTTCTTCCTAAAGTCCAATCTAAATCTTCCCTCCTCTAGTTTGGATCCATTCCCCCTTGTCCTATCGCTACCCAATAATCCTCAGCAGTCCCTCCCCATCTTCCTTGTAGCCCCCTTCAGATCCTGGAAGGCCACCAGAAGGTCTCCTTGGAGCCTTCTCTTCTCCAGACTGAACAACCCCAACTCTCTCAGCCTGTCTCCATAGCAGAGGTGCTGCAGCCCTCAGATCATCGTGGTGGCCCTTCTCTGGACACGTTTCAGCACGTCCAGATCTTTCTTGTCATAGGGGCTCCAGGACTGGAGGCAGGGCTCCAGGTGGGGTCTCACCAGAGTGGAGTAGAGGGGGAGAATCCCCTCCCTCACCCTGCTGGCCACACTTCTCTTGATGCAGCCCAGGATTAGGGTTGGATTTCTGGTTTTGATCTTCGATGTTGGAAATTATTTCTCCAACCCAAGCAGATGGTCAGGTGGCTCAACATCCCTTCTAAAAAGCTTTTTTCGTGTGATCCCATCTTGCAGGTGAGGTGATGGTGAAGCTGGGAGTGAAAGGACGTAGATTCTCTGCTTTATGGGCTGGTGGTGTTCAGGTGGGACCTTCTTTCCTGATGCCCATCAGGTCATGAAGGATGATGATGTTCTGCTATTCTTCAGTCCCTTCTTCAAGGACTGAAGAACCTGAAGGTGAGAACCTCGCTTCTTTGTCAAGGGAGTTTGTGCTTCCCCCAAATTGACCAAAAAAGCCTTTTCCACTATAAATTTCACGTGCATCCTACGGATACACAGGGTACATGCAAAAATTTTCAAGGTTGAAAAGGTAGAAAAGTTTTCAAGAGCCTGGAAGAAGTAGGTTGTTGCAATAATGATTTTTCACACTTAAGTCTCTTTCCTGTTTTATCAGTGGTTTTCTGCTGTCTGAAAAATAGACTGAAGGCTTCTGGTTTGTTCAGGGAATTGAGCAATAAAATGTTTATTGCTCTCACATTTCTTCCCTTCCTGTTTGCTAGATGTCAGTTGGGTAGTTTTTCCATTACGTCCTTATTAGTTATAAACTGTAGAACGTCAGGATTTTCTGCCAATTTCTGTTAGTCCCCATTTAAAATTCAAATTTCACTGCAGGAATACCACCTACAAAATAGACTGACAAAGTAGACTACGTAAAAAAATGTAATCTTAAATAGAAACCTCAGTGTGTTACTCTAAATCCACATTTTCTTGCTGCCTTTTTTTTAAGATCTCCTCATTGATACGTGTACATACGCCCACAGAACCAGAACCAAGGCTTCATAAGGGGATCATAAGAAACATTTCATCTTGTAAGGAACAATTTGATATTCTGGTGTGATCTTCAACAGCTCTGAATTATTGTCCAGCCTAAAGCCTTGCACTTCATCCTTGACTGTAATATACACAATTAACACCTACCTTCCACAGCTTTTCACTTTTTTTTTTAATCTTCTGTTCTTTGCCTGCCACATGCAGCGGGAATCAGATCAGGTGCAGTCATTCCTGGTTTTTTTTTACTTTTCCAGTTTGTATTCTGAAAGGATTTTGTACTTTAACAAGCAAGAAGATCCATGGATTTGTGTAAATCCAAATATAATTTGATTTCATTTAGCAGAATTAATAATAGGAAAATGACTTGTAACTTTTCCTGTGTCAGCCAATACATTGTGATTTTTCCCTCTCCTAAGCAAGACCTCACTTTTTACAAAAATGAAATACCAGGTAGGAAAATTGTGTACCGCTGACACAATAAATTACCAAAGCAAGAAAGGAACCCTGTTTATATGAATAATAAAACTATCCAGCGTCAGAGCACATTAACAAAACTGCTGATGCAGGGCGTGGGGGCGTGATGCTTCAGTTTGTAAAACTGAAGTAGGACTAGGATTCAGTTTTCGTAGGTGGTAGTTTATTTTCCAATGTGATTTCACACACCTTCCCTTGAAGTTCAGTCACTCGCTGGTCTTACAGGGGAAAAAAAAATGCTCCGGGATAGTCCTTTTGTTCTCACAATGCTGTGTTGGTAAGGGAGAAAAGCAAGTTACTCCCCACTCTCAACGACTAAAGGTTGGAATTCCCAGTGAATCATGTCACTGGTGTGAAGAGGTGGTAAAGAAAGAAAAATACAATTTTAGTTAGAAGTCCAAGCTCACATGGGGTGGGGGCATAATGTAGGCAAACTAAAAGTGGAGATTACTAGTGACAGCTTCAATATTAAATATTTCTGCTTTGGCATAATTAGTTATTAGATATTTGGATGCCTTGTCCCTGGAAGTGTTTATGCCCAGGCTGGATGAGGCTCTGAGGAACCTGCTCTAGTGGGAGGTGTCCCTGCTCATGGCAGGGGGGTTGGAACTGGATGATCTTGAAGGTCCCTTCCAACTCAAGCCATTCTATGATTCTACAAAGAAGCACCTTCCACTTCCTCCCCCCCAAAAAAATTTTAAAAGGTGAAAAATAGAGAGAAAACCACTCAGAGGAAATACAATTTTCCTGTTACAGTCAGTTTTGAGAAAGAACTTGTACTCAGCCTTAATAAATGTGCCAAACCGATAGAAGCGAAGTACCTTACTTGGCAATAAAAGAACTGGAAGCCAACTAATGGGATGAAGGAACTGTTGGCACGATGCAGCCGTTCCCTGCCGATTGTGTGCAAAGAACCTTGCCCAGAAGGAGTTTTTCCTTCATTTCTTTCCCTTACCAGGTGGATGATTGGGTTAATTTGACTTAATGATGCCTTACAGCCCAGATTTCTTTCCTTGCAGTCACGAGCAGCTTCCCTGTGTGCGGGGGGATACTGTGGTGCGGTCTGCCGGGCAAAATGAGGGCCAGTCCCCTCCCAAAACCATCAGCCACGATTTCCTCGAGGCTTAGTGCTTTCTGAGCCAGATTTAACGGTAGGTTTGATCACGCAGAGGTAGGATGTTTCTGGTTGAGTGAGCCAAAGTTTTTACGCTTGGATGCGTCCGAGCAAAAAGCCGACGCGCTTTTGCCGAGCGATTGCTGGGCACGCAGAAAAACCTGCCGTCTGTCTGTCTGTAGGGTGTGCCTGGGAAATGTCAGTTCAAGGCAGCAAGGGGCTAATGTGTGAGTTAACATTTGGCTGAGGCTTTTTAAATGATTGAAAATACCAGTTCTGTGACAGCGTGGAAAGGTGTTGGTGATAATTGGTTCCAAGGCGATGATTATTCTTCTCCCGCCTGGGAAAGCAACAGGTTAGTCCCACTAAAACGGAATTGAATATGTTTGAGTCATTTGTCCACTGCTTACATCTATTGTAAATAAAAGGGGTAATTTTATTTATTTTTTTCAAGCTCTTTATGATGAACCTCTCCACACCTGATGTTTGAACTGTCTTAATTTAAATTCTTTCTGGAAAGTTCCAGCTAAATGATTCAGACACAAATACTGATAAGTAAATAGGGTGTGAAATAATTTGTTCTAATAAAATGTTAAGTTCTCTCAGGTAAAAAGCCCTTAGGGAACGGTATGGTGGTTCTACTAATCTTTCAAGGTTCTTTTTTTTTTAAGATCATGATATTTAAGGCAGTAGAGAGAACACTTAAGGACTTACCAGGAAGAGAATTGTGTTCACAATGTGCTAATTATTTCATACAGAAATTATTTTTCTTGAGTGCATTTCCAGTTCCAATAACTGAACCATACTGGTGATGTGGAGACGTGGGGTGGGGAATAAGAGGGGGAAGAGGGAGGAGAAGACACAACTGCACAATTTCTCCTTCGCAAGGTACAACCCATGGGCCTCTCATGTCCTTCTCATCCCTGTATCGGTTCTCCCAGCTTAGAAAGGAAAATTTACCTCTCAAAATCTGCTTTGGATATTTCTGAGAGAGTATCTGAGCTGACCTTGTGAACACAAGAGCATTCTGTCATGTTGCTTCTCCACACGATTGCTCCAGCCTAGCGTGGCAAAGCGTTCCTGCATTTGCTTAAATTTTTAGAGTAAATAATATACCTAGTGCTTTCCCTTTAGCTGACTTGTCTCAGTCTTTCTTTGCTTCTCCAGTCGGGGGAAGCTATAGTTGCATATTCCATGAGTTTTCTGAGGGATGTGTTCTAACTTTCTTTGAAATGTCACGAGTCTTTCTTCCATAATGAAGAACACGGAGGTTTCTGCGTCTTTGCTCCTGGACTCTTTTGCCTTCAGCAGCTTCATATATCCAGAATTACTTTTATTATTTTTTTTCATTAGAATTCTTCAAATAATTAGGTTTTAATGTAAGGTGGAATAATTAGAAATAAATAAAAAAGAGATGGATGGTGTGATTTCTGTGCCTGAAAGCAGAACAAGAAGGAAGTGATTTCCTTAAAGCGTTAAGACTGGAGAAAATTTGGAAAGCAATAGAATTGCAGAATTGCCTTAAAACCTACATGTAGCAGGTCTGCAAAATTTTATACAGAAAAGCAGGTGAGGGATAAATCTAGTTCATTATAATATAAGGAGCCGAAAGGATTATGCACCCCCAAGGAAAAGCTCATTTCAGCTTGATAAATGCGGCGTTATTCCCTAGAAAATGCCAAGTCATTCTAGAACTACACTGACTTTTGCGCTCCTGTCGACTTTAGGAGCACAGATTCCAGATCATTTTATTTCTCTTCTACTTTATCCTCTATTTGTCAACATCTTTCAAAACCCAAAGAGCTCAGAACAGTGTTATTTATAGCTGGAAATTAGGTTTTCACTACTGAAATAAAAAGAGAGAAGAGTCAACCTGGAACAACCTGTTCTGAAAGGAAAATCTTATTAGTAATAATTATTAATATAATTTATTAATATGATTGCTACATTTAAAGAAAGCCAAGCTGTTACCTGCCTCTTAAATGACTATATTTCAACTTTTACCATGTGCTCTTTAGAAATATGAAGTAGTCACCTTATTATACACCGTCTTCCAGGATTTGAAAGCAACTTCTTCATGTTGAATGGATTGAGCCTCATCAGTACCTCGAAAGGATGAAAAAAACCTTGCCATTTATTAAATAAATGCATCCAGTGCTGGTCCTGTCTGCTGGATTTAAAGGCTTTTATTTACATTTCAAAACACTTTGGAGGATCAATCATCTCAAACTAGGCTGGGTTGATTATGTGGGCTCCTTCCATCACTGGAAAGAGGGAGAGATGTTCTCCAGAAGCTTCTCGCGCTACTTTTAAATAACCATTTGGAGCAACATCCACCGTTTAGAGGTGCATCTCTGTCTCCAGGAGGGGTAGATGATTGGGTGAGCTGAGATACTTAGCTTCTAGACATTTTAGACCTAGGTAACAGAGGTGAGACTGATCTCTCCTCCCGAGTAGGAGAAGGCATCTCTCTGCTCCTCTCTACTGGGTAGTTTCCTTTTGATGGCCTGTCAAAGGGCTCTCAGCACCTGCCGTTGGGATACTTCAGATAAATGGTGAGTGGTCTGCAGGGCTCTACGAATTAGATCCATCTAATGAGTAGTAAGAACTGGTGAAATTAAACATAAGCTTTAACTAATTAACTGATAAAGAGAGACAAAATTCTCATCTTACCTCTCTCGCCTCTAAGATGCCCAAGATTCTGTCTTTGTCACGCTCCTTGCTGTTAATTGAGTTGGAAATTGTTATCTTTCATAAAGATCTTTCTCTATTATTTTTTTTTCCTTAAAGAAAAAGATTATTATTGTGGGAAAATAATGGAAGCCTGTATCAGTTCGTCCTTCCATTTAAATATTAATTCAGACCTTTAAAACCGGCCGTTTGTTCGATAGACACTAATTGGAAAGTCAAAGTTTCAGTCGGAGTGGGACTGTTAAAGAACAACACTCAATATTACTTCACTAAATTTGGTACCCTGGGGAGACCTCCTAATTGGAGCAGGCCGAGTTACTGTACCAGCTGATGGTTTTTGTGACAAATCCTATTAGCAGCGGCGCACACCTTACTCCCAGGTCACCGACTTGAGTATCTCTTCTGTTCTGCTTGGTTGATCGCTGAACTTCTGGGAACTAAGTGGAAAAACTTGAACAAACAGTTGCTCTTTTCCTCAGGTCCACTAACACCATCCAATACACAACAGTGAGCAAAGAGACTTTTAGTCCCCCAGTCTATACCATCAGCTGTCGGTTTCTCTTCAGCCTAGTTAAGGGATATTGATTTTTGTCCTTTCGTAGCCTTTGAACTAATGGCAGCTTTTCTTTCCCTTGGCTTTTAGATCTGTTTTTTGCCTTTTTTTTTTTATTATTCAAGCATCTTCTCTAAGATTTTAAGGAAATTATAAAATAGTCCTCTGCAAACCACAAAAATTCCTGACGAACTAAACAGGCCCTTTCTTTCTTAAATCTACTCCAGGCTGTAAAAGAAAATGCAAGGTTCTCAAGCAATTCTGCTTTTTTTTTTTTTTTCTTTCTTCTTAGAATTTTTTTTTATCTCCTTCTCCTCATGAGGAGAACAGAGCTGTTCTCAGAGGGAAGAATGGATTCACAAGAGTGTTGGAAACTGCCTGAGTTTTTCACTGTTTTCAAATGCGGTAGTTTAATTAAAGCATATGGCAAGATAACAGCCAGCCAGTCTGTACAGGATGCATCATTTTGTTGTTGGACGTCTTGGGGAAAAAAACACCAGAATATTTGCTATTTTTTTTTTTTGTATTGTCAGAAAAAAAGGAACTCCCTCATATATATTGTGATGTCCCCCTCATGTCCTGGCAACCCTGACTAAACACAAGGACTTCCATGAAGTAAAACGATGATTTGGTTTAGCATTTTTTATTTTATTTTTTTTTGGCGTTACATGGCTACAAATCCTGTGCAATAGGAATGAAGATATCCTAAAAATTATGTTCTCTGGGAGATAAAAGTTTGCATGTGGGAAATTGAATCTGATATTTGTACTCTAGAAAAATTGTCCAAAGCGTTGAGTCCTTGGACCGTACCTTTTGTGTCAGGACCATCACTAGTACTTCCATATGACAACTAAGGGCAGAAACACAGGAGACAAGCTGAAAATATAGCAATGAGACAACAAAAGAAATCGATTTAACTATGTTCAAGGTCTGTCTTTTATATGGATCTGTTTCTCCACCTCTTCTGCTATTGGTGTCACCACCAGCATACTGGGAATTGGGAAGTGACCTGCCTGTAGTTTTAATAAAGTAAATTATTGTTCTTCTTACTAACTGGCTGGATTGTTTTGGAAGGATAAGCAGCAAGCACAGTATTTCAAGTCGAGAGGGAAAGCAGCCTTCCCTCTGTGAGCGAACGGAGCTGTTCTCGCTGCACCTCCACTGAGACTTGCTTCCTGAAGTGCAGGCTGTTGTGCCAGGGCAGATGTGGAATCTGGGAAATTTTCCAGAGAACTCATTATAAAATGAGGTTCTCGACATTAGCTGCTGTGTTTGCCTTTTATTTTTTATTTTCATTTTGTCTTTCTTGGACTGTCGCTGGCAACGCTGAAGGCTCCCCTGGGTGATGGGCTGGGAGCGTAAACCTCTTGGAGAGGAGGGCCGAGGCCAACGCTGTGTTCTCCAGCGCACTTAAACCCTTCCTCAGCCATCTGTAGCTATTTTCAGGGACTAAAAGAACTCTTTCACTGCTACTACACTGTTTGACTCTGGGCAAACGAGCCACGGTCGGGAAAAGTGGAAGTTTGGGCTTTTCCTGTGACACCTGAGAAATGATGCAGCAGGAGTAATTACGTGATAGCTGCTGGTGCTGATGGTATCTCCCTGCCTGCCTGATACCACTAATCTAGTTTGCATTATCTTCTGCTGCAGGGGGCGGGGGGGGAACCAAAACAACTCCTGTCTAAACTGCAGAGAAAGATGTTGATGATGAGATTGCCTCTGGCATTTGGTTGGTGCCATCGTGCTGCTGATCCTGTCGATACAGATGGTGTCTGTCAGGTGCCGCTTTTAGATAGCGCTGAAGAACTGGGGTGGGACTGATGCCACTCTGCATCGTGCTTCTTTGGAAAGATCTTTCAAGAAAATCCAAATGCTTCTGCTTTAAATAAGTAGCTGAGGGGTTTTTTTTCAAGGCGAGACTCGTAAACCTACCTCACCTGTTTGCAGGGTGAAGAGTTTTTAAACAGATACTTGGGAAGAGCATCACATATGGGAGGTTCCATGAAGAGGGATTGTTTCAGCTGGTGGAGCTGGGCATTACAGGAAGATTGTGCTGACACCAAGAGTTGGCAAAAGCAGAAGGTTGATTTGGAGCTGCTTTCCCCCTTCTCTAGCCAGCCAGCATGCACAGAAAACTGATCTTAGGAATTCACGCTAAGCAGGGCTGAATGACCTTGGACTAACTCATCAACATTCTGAATGAAGCACGATTGCCGCTCTGGGATTTTATACAGTTCACAGAATCAAACACTGAAATGAGAGAAATATTTGTGATCTCTGATTTATTTGCAGAAGAACATTTAAAAATCCTGTGAGTTGTAGTAGATAAGGGTTGCTTTCAGTTATTCTGGTTTATCTCTTTATGCATTAAAGATGCACAGAAAAAGCACCTCAAGCTGGAGGAGGGGAGGTTTAATAAACTGGATGTCAGGAAGAAACTCTTCCCATTCAGGGTGGTGAGACCCTGGAACAGGTTGCCCAGGGAGGTTGTGGCTGCCCCCTCCCTGGAAGTGTTCCAAGGCCGGGTTGGATGGGGCCTTGAGCAACCTGCTCTAGTGGGAGGTGTCCCTGCCACAGGCAGGGGGGTTGGAACTGGGTGATGTTGAAGGTCCCTTCCAACCTTAACTGTTCTATGAATCTGTGAACGTCATCTTTGGCAGAATGCAAAGGACCAATGACTGGGATAGGAGCAGCCATCCAGCTTGGTGGCTGAGTTGGGGATGAGTAGGGTCTGGAAGAAGTTTTAGCATAGGATGTGGAAATTTAAGCAGAGATAGAAGCAAAAGTAACACAGCTGGAGTGAAACTTTAGCTCCAGTGGAATCGGCAGAGGAACAGATGTTGGTTTCAGTAGACCGGCATTTCACCAGATGTGATTCATGGAATTTTTGCAGCTGTTTTTCTGTACAGATCAAAGCATGCAAAATGGACTATGTTTTGAAAATAGAGCAATAAAGAATGAATTATTCGTATCTGCTGAAGTAACAGCTAGAGCAAGACCTAAATCTAAAAAAATAAAAATCTAATGATACACAAGACCCAGGGTAATACATGTGGCTTTAAGTAGGTAGAATGGTGAAGAATTGACAGAAATGATGCTGAAAGTGTGCGTTACAAAATACTTCTGCGAGATAATCTGAGAGCTGTCTTCTGGTGGCTTCATACTGGGAGGGGAGGGCGGTTGGTGTTATCAGGAGCTCAAGATCAGTCCTAAGCACTTATTTGTTTGTATTCTTTCTCACTTTTCTCACTCATCAGTTCCTTCTGGTCATGACAGGCCAGAAATCTGATTAATGATTTGTCAGACTCCTTAAAGACTTTGTCTTCTATTTCCCCAGTCTGCAACATCTTTTTTTTTTTTTTCTCCCAATATGAATTTTTTTTACTTCCTCAACTTATGTTTAAGTCATATGCTCCTGAGGATAACAACCATGGTTTACAGGTTTTAAGGGACTTTCGTAGTTTCTCTTTCTCTCTTCCTTAGACCACCAGTTTGTATCTGGTTATTTATTTACAGTCTTTCCTCTTTTGTTTTTTTTACCCGTGTTTCTCTTCCCAAACCCTAGGTTGGAATTTCATTGCCTTTCCCCGCATGTCTTTAGGTATCAAAAATGGAAATGGGAATAGCCAGTCCGCCTTGGCTAGTAATACAGTGGGACAAGTTGTTGTTTTTTTTTTTTCTTTCTTTTTCCTCTTAAGGGCTGCGTAATACATTTTGCTACTTAGAAAACAATTCACCATTTCTGCTGACCCTTCTTCCCAAAAGGTTGTCATTTTGTTGCCTGACAACATTCAGTCATAACACTGTGGAAACCTTGGTGGATACTTGGTATAGGTGTTGTAGGAGCAGCAGAAGTAACGGTGCCTCATTTTATATTGGGGCTTTGACATCAATCTCCCTCATGGTTTCTTTGATATCAGAAAAAGGCAAATTTTCCTTAGGGCCCTTCTCCTCTTCCTGGCTTCTTATTTTAATGAAATCTTTAGGGAAGTTAATATACTCGAGACCTTTCCTCATTAATAAATGTGTTAAAGTGCCCCAAGGGAATTGAGGGACAGGCATGGGCACGTACTGAGATGCTGTGAACTCGCTTTCTTGAGGAAGCCAAACGAAAACCAGACAGGGTCAGACTGAAAATCTTCCTGGATTTATTGTATACCTGTGAGTACTTACCGTTCAAGACTGGTAGTTCCAGTGTTTATCACTGGAAATGAACTACAAATGCTCAGTTGACCTGAAACATGTAGTAAGTTGGGTGTTTGGTGTTGAGTTGTCGTTTGTCAAGGATTGCCAGAAATACATCACTATCAGAATGGTGGTAATCAATAGATTACCACCAAAGCGGTGCTTCATCCACACTTTTGGATGGGTAATGGCTTCAAACTGGAAGAGGGTTGATTTAGATTAGAAATTAAGAAGAATTTCTTCACTCTGAGAGGTGATGGGACACTGGAGCAGGTTGCCCAGAGAAGTTATGGGTGCTCCATCAGTGGATGTGTTCAAATCCAGGTTGGATGGGGCTCTGAGCAACCTCCTCTAGTTTCAGGTATCCCTGCTCACTGCAGGGGGGTTGGACTGGATGATCTTTAAGGTCCCTTCCAACCCAAACCATTCTATGATTCTCTGTTGGTGAAGCTGTTGGGTACAGATCAAACAGGCTTTCTCATTTTCTTAAAAATGTCTGTAAGGACCACGTGGAAAAAAAAATTCTTTGGTGGACTTTTGAGTCACACCTGCAATGAATGGCCAACTGTGATTTTGTTAGGGCCCTTTGTATGACTTTTGCTGGGTAATTTACTCCTTGATAGACTGTTTTACAATTTATTAGGAAGTAAGGACTTGGGTTAGACAGCAATAAGAGTTAAGGATGAAATTTTAGTTTTAATTAAATTATTAAAATGTTATGTTGACCACCAGAGTCATTATTATGCTTTATAGGACAAATCTTCCTCATACTATTAGGGTTTATTCTCCATTCTGTAGCACAATAAGACTCTTCAGATGCCTTTATAACATTCTAATTATTTCTGTGGCGGTGGAAGTCGTGCCAATTTAATTACATCAGTTTAGTGGAACTGGTACCACTTCATGATCAGGCTTTGGCTGTGGCAATCTCTGTGATTTATTTCTGTGGGATTTACTCATGTTATGTTAATAGGAATTTTGTTGTGGGTTGGTTTTTTTCTGGATTCGGGGGTTTTTTTGGGTTTTTGTTCCTGATTTAGCACAATTTACATGAGTAAAGTTCTTAGAGATTAGAGGTNTTACTCATGTTATGTTAATAGGAATTTTGTCGTGGGTTGTTTTTTTTCTGGATTTGGGGTTTTTTTTTGTTTTTTTTATTCCTGTCCCCAGAATCATCTGTGCCAGCATTTAAAGTGAGCAGGAACAAACATTTGTTTAGAGCTATTTTCTCTTTTTTCCTTTGGTAAGAAGACTCTAAAGAATTTATTCTACAGATCTGATCCACGTGTAGTTTGTCAAGTTTTAAGATTTTAAAAAAAATTTCAGGGAAAACATTTACTTTCTTAGAGATTAGGTGTTTTGTAGAAAGCTATCTTTTTTTTTTCTTTTTCTTTTCTCCTTCGTGGCCTTTCTGAGACACACCCCTTAAAATTAAACCTTTTGGACTCTTTTGAACACCAAGTAACTTTTATGGATAAGGTTTTTTTACAAATCAGATCTCGCTCAGTCACTAACTTTGGGTTAGAGTTCAGTAAAATCATGGGAGGGGACATTTTAAAGGTGATAGTTTGAATGTTTAACTTTTTGTTCTGCATTTGGAATGATTGGAGTAATGACTTTATAAAATCATGTGAAATAATCGTAATATTTCTGTAAGAAGCAGACCAGTAGCAGAATTATGAAGAAACGTATTCTAGATTAGGCTTAAAGCTGCGAAATTAGGTCGGTTCTCTCCTTAGAAATTCTTTTGGTGAGTTTCAAACTTGGCCATGCTCTTTGTTCTGAGATAAACCTTGAGACATATGGTCTTTTTATTACTGTTTTTTAGTACCCTTACTTTGAAGTGCGTTTTCAGCTGAAAAATTGCTTCCTTCCCAAGGCATTTAGGATGAAACAGAATGTGAACATTCAGAGGGTTTTGTTTGGGTTGGTTTCGTTTGTTTTTTTTTCCATTAGGATATTTTAATTTTCCACATTCGGGTCATAATCTTTACTGTGCAATATTTGCTTTTCCTGTTGGCAAGAGAGAAATTAAGAAATAACAACATCATTGTTTTTAAAAAGATTGTGATGTTCTGATGTCTGCAGATGTTCACCTTGTTTTCTAACTTGCAAAACTCCCTCCCCTCAACGTTCTGCCTGCTGTGCAAAGCCGTGCCTGATTATCAGTGTCTGAAGGGTGACAAGTCCTGCCTCGTGTTAGCACAAGTAACTCTCTTGCTTCAAGAGGAAAATAGCAAGTTGGAAACATCCATTTGGATGCCAAACAAGAAAGGGAAGTTTAGTGGAGGGCAGTGAGGGCCTATTTTCTAGGTGGGCTTGTCGATGTGACTCTCTCTGTAGCCTTCCTGTCACCTCAGATCCATCTGGTTTAGTGCTGTGTCCCAGATTTACCTTCAAAGGGATCTAATTCAAAGCTGTCCAGAGTTCCTGAGGTTCTGCACTACCAATGGTTTCTTGGTCATGTCGTTACAATGCAACAAAGGGTTGTCCAGGCCTGGCCCAGGCTGCCCAGGGCAAAGCTGGAGTCCCCATGATCCCTGGAGGGGTTTCCAAGGCGTGGAGATGTGGTGCTGAGGGACAGGGCTCAGTGGTGCCCTGGCAGGGATGGGGGAACAGTTGGACTTGATGTTCTTGAAAGATCTCTTCCACCCAAAATGCTTCTGTGATTCTATCCCTTGTTGAAGTGAAGTAAGATGCACACCAGTGAAAATCCAAGTTATGTTAATTACTGGTATTTATTGTAATGACTTATGATGTCCAAAGTGTGTTGGAGATACTCAGCAGCTTGCAAACTGAATTTTTTTTTCTATTATACTTGAGGAAGCTCTTTGCCTAATAGTCATGATTTTGTATTCAGTAACTATGTAATCTGCTGTTAGTGTTACTTGTCCTTCTACAGTTGTGTCCTGCTGTCATTCACAGCTCCATCAGCATATCTACAAAAATAGATTATTGTCCTCCCTTTTGTTAATATTGTTTCAAATTTGACAGTGAAGTGAAACTCTCATTTCAAATACCAGTGTGCTCTCATGGCTTCACAGTGGTCTCATTTTGTTCTTGTTTATTAGAGCAGGATATATTAAAAATGGTGTGATGAAGGATTAGAGACAAGCCTGGGATGGTAAAGAGTGAACGGCTCATTAGGCTTCTCTATGACTGTATTCATCTCTTCAAGTGACCAGATTTATATAACATCTGGGAACAGGACCATTAAGTAATCCACCTCGACTTGAAGTTCCTAACTGAGCCTTTTATAGTTCCCTCTTGAATTAAAAATACAATTCTAGGAAACATATTCAGCCACGTTAATTAAAGGAACTTCTGTGAGAAATTTCTTCAGAATTAAAAAAATATAAGTAGACTTAGCACCGCACTGATTTCCTTTGACATGAAAAAAATGAAATTATCCAAAAGTTACTGGACACTCTCAGATCCTTCCGACTAACCTCATCAAAGGAACTCGAGAAGTTTGATTATGATGAGCATAGACCTGCTACAGAAAGAGTGTGTCAAAGGGGTCCTTGTTCCTGAAGTAGTCTTCTGAAAATGACTGGAGAGGACAAATGAAAAGTCTCTTTTGTGTGACTGTCTGTGAGAGCTGTTGAGGTCTGGAGGTGGCTTAGGCTGCAAATTAAATTAATCTGATTAAGGCCAGGGTACCATGCAGTGCTCAAGGAGGTTGTTTTGCCCAGGGTTGATAGTTGTTCTCAGGAAGGCACCATCGAGTCATTAATTTGTACGGTTAAATATACATATACGATACTTATTTTATAGATTTACATAAATACATACATGCATACTATGTATACACAAATAAAATAAACAGTGTGTATATATTTATATATTTACATACATAAAATATTTTAAGTAACCTGCAATGTGGCCTAATGGCTACAGTCCATCTGAAATGAACAATTAAATAAATTAACTGAGTTCTGCTACAGTAGACTCTCTTTCCCATAGTCACTGGTGCTTCACTTCTCCTAGGAAAGAGGATTTCAGGTTTTGTAGTCTGACCTTAAAATTTGTATAGGAATTGTCTTTACACACACTGACGTAAAAAATGGAATCTGGTGACACAAGTTGCAATAAATGATGTGGTTTGATTTAAATGACAGTAGCTTTGATTGCTGCTAATGACCTCGGACTTTTAAGCTTTTGGAGTGTGCTTAAGTCCTTCCCTTTGCTCATGGTTGAAAGCCAGCTGATCCTTTCCTCTACCCTGGGTAGATCCATGATCGTCTGAGACAGGGCTCTGCCCTGGAGAGCCGTGATCTGATGATGCAGACGCTTCCCATCAAGTTTGCTGGAGCCCACCTTTAAGAAAAGCAGCAAATAAGGCAAATTGCAGCACAGGCTGGAAGCGCCTGCGAGGAGAGCTCATGATTTTTGAAGCTTTTATTCTTCAGCTCACTTTCTTGGAACAAGCCAAACTTCTTGGCGTAATCTCATGTCCCTGGGAATGGAGGCTTTAACAAAAATGCTGAGCAGAACCAGGCTGGCCATAAAACAACATGAGCTGGCACAATCGTGAGCGATTGCATTGCTTCGAGCAAGCAAAGCAGGGAACACAACAGCAGTTGCTTCAACCGGCCTATTAATCTTTAAAATGTTCCTGGGTGCAGGTAGGAACATTCTGGGTAGTCTCAAGAGAGGAAGGTATTTTTCTTGTCAGAAAATTTAACATTCGAGTGAGTTTTCCAAAGTCTTTTTTATGGGGCTTTCTGATGTCATCAGAGTCTGGTACAAACCCTTAAATTTAGGATTTGCTCTCCTGGGTGTTTATCTCTGGCGTAGCGTTTATCTCCTTATGTAGCAAGAGATGTGTCCGTACTTGGATATAAACCTCCCCTGGCGCAGCTTCAGGCCGGGCCCTCTTGCCCTGTCACCAGTTGCCTGGGAGAAGAGCCCGACCCCCACCTGACTACAGCCTCCCTTCAGGGAGTTGTAGAGAGTGAGAAGGTCCCCCCTGAGTCTTCTCTTCTCCAGGCTGAACACCCCCAGCTCCCTCAGCCTCTCCTCATGAGACTTTCCCTCCAGTCCCTTCCCCGGCCTTGTCGCTCTCCTCTGGACCCGCTCCAGCCCCTCAAGATCTTGCTTGAAGCGAAGGGCCCAGAACTGCCCCCAGGACTCGAGGTGAGGCCTCCCCAGTGCCCAGTACACAGGGAGAATTCCATCCCTGCTCCTGCTGGCCACACTATTCCTGATCCAAGCCAGGATGCCCTTGGCCTTCTGTGGCCCCTGGGCACCCTGCTGGCTCATGTTCTACCAGTTGTCACCCAGCACCCCCAGGTCCCTCTCTGCCGGGCCGCTCTCCAGCCACTCCTCCCCGAGTCTGTAGCGCTGCCTGGGGTTGTTGTGGCCAAAGTGCAGGCCCCTGCACTTGACCTCGTTGAATTTCATACCATTGGCCTCATACCATTGGCCTCAGCCCATTGACCCAGCCTGCCCAGATCTCTCTGCAGCATCTTCCTACCCTCCAGCAGATTGACACTCCCCCCAGCTTGGTGTCATCCGCCAGTTTACTAATGGGAGACTCGATCCCCTCATCCAGGTCATCAATAAAGATGTTGAATAGAGCTGGGCCCAGCACTGAATCCTGTTTTGGCTGGAGGCTATGGTGCATCTGTTCCTCATCCTGGATGATGTGGGCTTTTGGCACAAAGCTTGTCTCCTTTTTCCATACATTTCCTAGTAAGTTAGAACTGAAACCTCAAGAAAGGGTTGGCTTTGCAGGGTTGGTCATGTTAGGGTGTCCACGGTGCAAAAGAGAAAGAGCTACAGGAGAATAAACACTTTCAGTGTGGCCAGGCCAAACTAGGCCAGGCCTGTCTGTTTTACATGTAGAAATCCCATCACCATTGCAAGAGTCTTCGCAATAGATACTTCCTTAACCAGTGGATTTGTGGAATTTTTGAGGCTGTATAGTGTGGTGAGGCCCTTAGGAACGTGATTCAGATCCCTTCTGCTTTGGGTATCAGTAAACAAAATATAACCAAATAGCATAGGAAGAGCTTTCTAGAGGTGTGTCAGGCAGTTTATCTTCGAGGGAAGACGTGTTGGTGACAAATTTTAATTTTGTGGTTGTTTCAAACAGATTCATAACTCCATAGAGATCTCAGCAATTTCATTGAGAAACAGCAGCAGAAAAAAAGAAATAAAAAAAAATAAAAAAATGGTAGGTTCAAATGTTCTTGCTGAGCCTCAAAATTACTTTAAATTATAAACTTTTTTTTTTCAGATGTTCATTGTTTTGTACTGTTCATTGAACTTTCTGTACTGAATTTTTTTTTATGGCCCACAATGAGAGTTTTTTCACATTTGTTTTGTATACCAAGACTTTTTTCAAGCTTTCTTTTACCTGTCCTGACTCTGTGCCTGGAGTTATCCTACAGCATTTGTGCTCATGGCTATAGATGGTCTACCAATGGGTGTTTCTAGTTCTTCACTATGAATTACATTTCAGTCTTGTCTCCATTCTTCATTTCAGTCAAAATCAGATACGGTTTGAGTACGGGGGACACCAGTCTGCACAAATCCTTCTCCTATTCCCAGTCTTCAACAGATGCAGCAGTGCTGTTTGCCATCACCCCAAACCTCATCTGTCTCTTACCTCTAGATCATCAGAGGGCTGTGAGCAATTTTCAGAATCAGTGCTTGGCTTAATCACAGGTCAAGGACTCCATCAGGACTCAACAGCTTTTTGTGATTGTATTATATTTTCAGCAGCCACCTCAACCTAGGGAGCTGGCCTGGAAACAGCGTGGTTCAGTGTCCCATCCCATTAGCAGGAATGTCACAATATTTTGAGTGGGCTACCTTCAATCTTTAGCTCCTAGGGCAGGTAAAAGCCATCTGGGTAACACTGAAGTAAGGACTTAAATTAATGAAAAAAATTAATAAAAAAAATGGAGTCAGTAGTGACTACTCAGAAATGATCATCCCAAACCAGACAGTGTGGGAGGTGGTGACACAAACTTCCCTGTCGGCCAGTGGACTTCTTTGGTGTTATCTGCCCAGGCTGGTCACACAGAGAGCAAGCCAGGATCGACACCTGTGCTTTCAGGAAATAACAAGGTGGAAAACTAAGGTTTTGCTGCCCGTGGGAATCTCTGGCTAAGAGCTGATGCTCGTGCTTCCAAGTACTCCTACAATTAGAGCAGGTTTCGTTAACGCCGGAACACATCGCTTGTGTCTAATGAGGATTAATGTCTCCTTGAAATAAGGTACTAAGGTATTTGCATGTCCCTTGGCCGTGCCAACACCATTGCATGTGAACTACAAGCTTAATTGGGTGTAGGGAATTACAAGAAAATCTTTTTTCTTTTTTTTTTTTTTTTCTAGCATGATGTGGTATCTTTTATTAGCTATTAACCAGGTGTTTGATTGAAAATCTTTTCTCCTCATGAGTGAAAAACAGAAATTGGGTAGCAAGCCAGAAGTCGAGCATCCTTGTGGCTCTTAGGAAATGAGATGGGAATATTTATTGCCTCTGCCTAACTAAGTTTCATTTATAATAAGGATTATTCTATATATCAATTAAATAAAAAGTGTTAGGAAGGACTCTTGTGCCTTTCTGTGAGATACCAAGTGTTGACTGTTGTCTCATGGAGGAAAATGTGCTTCTCCTCCATCCCACTGAACACGCTGTCGTCTTGTTTTCCTCAGAGTGTATTTTTCAGATAAAAGGAATGATAGAAACATAAAATAGTGTATGATAAAGCAGAAACCTACAGTGAAGAAAATATTTCTGCGATGCGTAATCATCGTGTCACAGCATGGGGTTTATTTCTTACACAAGGAAATCTTGGTGTCGTTTTTGTCTTCTTGTTTTTTGTTTTGGTTTTTTTTCCTGGAGTTTTATTATCTTCTTTTCTTTACATCTGGTGATTTTAGTCAGCAGATGTAAAGTTAGTCTTAATTTCTCTTTATTTTTTTTGGTGTTGTTATAGGCACTCTTATATACACAAATAAGTAAATGAAAGGAACATCATCTTTATTATTGCCTTCTAGTTTTAAAATAAACTGTGTTGTTATCTGTTAAAATATATCTACCTAAAAATAGAACCATCAAATCACAGAATGGTTTGGGTCAGAAGGGACCTTCAAAGATCATCTAGACCAACCTCCCTGCCATAGGCAGGGACAACTTCTCCTAGATCACGTCCCTTAAAGCCCCACCCAACAGAAGTCCACTTGAAACCAAATGTAGAGTTTAAGTAGATAATAATGAAATTAAACATTATCTCCAAGCACTTAGAAAACAGTATTATTGGGACTTAAAGGGATTACATCTCCCCTAAAAGGAAGTACCTGCCATAGCAATGATTTCCAATAACGATCCAAATTAATCCTTGGGCTGACAGCCAACACAAATCCTATACGGAGTTTAAAAGCTTTGGAAAGCTGTTGACAGTTTAGTTGGACTCTGCATCAGTAGAAGGGTGATTATTGGGCTGGTCCTACGCTCAGGAGCAAACTTCTTACCACAGAATGGAGTCTTGACTCTCTGCTGACTCAAAAAAAGGAGCAGTGGGACATAGGATTCTCCTTCTCTGCATCACTTCCATAAGTTCCAAGTGATTTTCCTGGAAGTCTTACGATCTATGTTCTGCCCGCTCTTCCTGATGGCACCTGAGAGGTTACGAGCTGAGGAAGTAGAGGGCATCTGCTGATGTATGGACTTAAAATCAAGATCTAGGTGATGAGTTTGAAGCTCAGAAGACAGCAATTTTCCATCCATGATTGAAATCTCAGTTGTTAAATGAATTCCAAAGAGAAGGAGCCTGAACCTGGATCTCTTGCTATGAAGCCACAGCATTTTTCTCCAAGAAATCAGCAGTTGACATTACATCACCTGCTGGAAATTAAGTGTTTTATACACAGAGGCTTGATGATCGATTGCTTGTGTCATCGGAAAACACGATCTATTGGAAACCTTCGACCTGCTTGTACTTTCTGAAAGAATTCCAAACTTTCCTTAAACATACCACTGAGAATAAGCCACCTGGGCAGCAGCTTTTCCACCACGCGCAGGGTTTCCAAGCGCTGAGGTCACAAATACTGAAACGCTCTCAGAAGTTCACTGCTATTTAAAACCTCTTTGCCTCCCAGGCACAGATTTTTTCTTTTTGAGTTTTCTAAACTTCTGTAAATGATGATAAAGATACCGGTTAATTTTTTAACATCTGGCACAGTGGACTCATGTTATGAATTAAGAATCTCCAGGAAGTTAGAGAGGAGTGTGCTTCAGCTGCTACAAAAAAAAAAATTAAAAATAAAAATTGATTTTTGTCAGGCTTGCTTTTATTGATTGGCAGCTTAACATTTATCAGCTCAAACAGCTTACATCTGCCATTTTGGGAAGTGATATTTTGGAGGTCAAGCTGATGCACCAGGTGGTTTTGTTTGTGTTTCTCGAACTGAGCTTTGCTGGGCCTTCGTTATCCACTTGTACTTGTTTTGAGGACTCAAGAATACAGTGAAAAGTAACTGTGCAGAGCTCTTCTCGCAGCCTTTATCTGTAATTTCTGAATAATAATTTTTTTTTTGAAAGCAGGGAGTGCTGTAATGACATCTCTTTTGTCTCTAATCAGCGAATTTTAACTATAATGCTGTTGTTTCCTTCTCTCACTGTGTTGCCAGCAGCCTTGAAATATGAATGTGACCTTCTAATTAAGCACCTTGAAACATACCCATCAAGCCAAGCAATTTTGTTTAATCAAGAACCAAACATAACAGTATTCCAGAAATGAAAATTTCTCCTTAGAAGAGGTGTTTGTATTGACCACGTGCCACATTCTTACTTTTTAAACCTGTCAACAACATTTATTAAGCTGTTTCCTTATGCAAATTCAGCAGGGTTTTTTTTGGCTGTGAAGTGGCCAAGCACAAACACTGAAAAAGGGCATAATAATCAGAAATTAACGACCAAAAAAAAATAAAGGAGAGAAAAAAAAACCTCAAGAGCAAAGAAAAATGTGACACGCCGCGGACATCGCAGTTTATTGCCGTGAGGGTGATAAAATAGCGGTGTCATCACGCAGTCTTTGACAGACACTAACCCATCTTGGCAATCTTTATTCCTACTCAGTGAGGAGTTACTAAAGGAGAGTAAATGTGTGTGGGGTGCTTGGCAAATGGCACTTCTTACACTTGACAGTTGTTACGAGCACTTGAAAAGGCTGTGCAATCTCTGGCATTGTTGGGCGCAGAAAGCCTCGGCTGCTTCCTGTGACTAGATGTTTATAATTATATTTTCATTAAACTGAATTGTCTGTCACCTTCTGATTTCCCAAGTCGTTTTCATATGGCAGCTGAAAATTTTCTAAACCAAGGAATGACGTGCAAAGTCCAAAGACAAATGCTTCATCAACTTGAAATAATGCTCCTGCAAAAGTCTGCATTTTAAGCAGAACAGCAGATCCTGAAGGCGCATTTCTTACTCTAACTATCGGCAACAGGGACTAGCAGGATGGAATTCACCCAGTTGTTTCAGGTATGACCAGAATAAAGACAGCTGGCAGAGGAAAACAAAAAAAGGACTCTAAAAGGAAAACTGCGAGAAGGACATTGAGAGGCTGGAGCGTGGCCAGAGAAGGGCAACGGAGCTGGGGAAGGGTCTGGAGCAGGAGTGTGGTGAGGAGCGGCTGAGGGAGCTGGGCTTGTTCAGCCTGGGGAAAAGGGGAGGCTCAGGGGAGACCTTCTGGCTCTCCACAACTCCCTGACAGGAGCTTGGAGCCAGGGTGGAGTCGGGCTCTGCTCCCAAGGAACAAGCAACAGGACAAGAGGAACCGGCCTCAAGTTGTACTAAGGGAGATTTAGGTTGGATATTAGGAAAAACTTCTTCCCCTGCAGGGTTGTCCAGGGCTGGCCCAGGCTGCCCAGGGCAGGGCTGGAGTCCCCCTGATCCCTGGAGGGGTTTCCAAGCCCTGGAGATGTGGTGCTGAGGGACAGGGCTCAGTGGTGCCCTGGCAGGGATGGGGCAACAGTTGGACTTGATGATTTTGAAGGTCTCTTCCAACCAAAATGACTCTCTAATTCTATGAAAACATCTTTTATTTCTCATGCTTTACCTTAAAAAATGCAAAATAAGAAGTTTTCACTTTTTTTTCCTTCCCTCTCTCGTAGGAAACCGATCTCATGACCTTTAACATCTCCATGCACCGCTCTTGGTGGCGGGAACATGGGCCTGGCTGCATACGAAGGGTGGTGCGTCCTTCGGCCCCCGGCGTCCTAGAGGATTATTCCTACGTCTCCGTGACGGGCTGCATCATTGATTTCCAGTACCTAGAGGTCATCCACAGCGCTATCCAAATACTCCTCTCCGTAAGTTCCCATTTCTTTTTGTACTCAAATTCCAGTGATCCTTTCTGGTACAACTTGCTGCTGTTGGATGTCTCTGTCCTGGCAGGAGGATGTCGTAGTCGATGGACAGCAGCACGGATTTTTTAATTGTATTTTGATTTAGAGATTGATATTCACATTACTAAGATGTGCACCGCTCTTTCCATTCCTTATATCTTCTAAAGCTCTCTAGAAGTATAGTCCCAATTCTGGCCTTTGCTGGGAGAGGTGAAAATTAACTTGATTTCTTGGCTCTCATTCACTGGAGCACGTACAGCAAAAGAGAACCGACTTGTCCAAAATTAATTTGCCCAACCTTTTCCAAAGCTCACCGTCAATGACAGGATTTATTCAGCCCTGAATGTAAATATATTTTACATGATACCCAGCCGAGTTTCTTCCCAAAGCGAGATGCGGATGTAACACTCGAAAAAGGTCAGTGAAATATTAGGCATTAAAGTGCTCATTTATATTTAACCACGTTATTTGTTCTTTCCTGGAACTCCGTGTTATCAGAATACTCTACCTCCACGATCCATGTTTTGTAGTTGCAATACCGGTCAAAATTTGCCAACGCAGGAAGCTGTTACAAACAGCCTGCAGCTCAAGGAAGCGCTGGGGCTGGATGAGTTGCTTTGGGAGCAACAGCTCAGTCTTGGCCACAGTCTTTCCTCAATCTAATGCCTGTGCTTGTAATAAAAGGTTGTTTGGTGTGTGATCTCCTACAGGCCATAGCTATTTCTCTACGTACGTGTGCAGTACGTGGCAACCAGCCCACCCCAGCTGGGTACCCATAGGTCTGATAGACCTCAGATGTCCAGACTTACTCTGAGGACATAAATGCTTGTTGTTTGTGGTCCTAACCGTGAGAAGTTCTGGTCAAAATGGACCAAATTCAAGGCCAGGTTGGATGAGGCCTTGAGCAACCTGGTCTAGTTGAGAGGCGTCCCTGCCCATGGCAGGGAGGTTGGGTTAGATGATCTCTGAGGTCCCTTCCAACCTAAGCTGTTCTGTGATTCAAATGACAGGAGCACAATTATTAACAGTAGAATAAAAGAATAAAAGCATTTCATCTGTACAATCTCAAAGAAATACGAAAAAGGAAAAGTATACAAATGGTGTAATAATCATGCAGCATAGAATGTCGCAGGCCTTGCCTTTCTCGTGGAGCGGCGGATTGCCTGGAACGATCGTAAAAAAATTCTGGATACAATTGATTGCAAGTTCATAACGTGCCAGGAACTCCCAAGGCTTGACTGTGAATTAAATAGCTGCCATTTTCAGACACTGCTTTTGACTGGTAGACAGAATGTTAAAATTCCAGCCCCGTGCGCCAAGGCAGGTTCTTCTCCAGCCTTCGGATCTCGCCGTCCCGTCTGCGACGCGTTACGATTTGCGCACCACGACTCTGCGTTTCAGTTTCCATTCTCAGTTGTAGTTGAGGGTTGTTTAAGGAGAGAAGTCACCACCTAAATTATCAGACCTGTTACAGCTTCCTCCCGTTTTCTGAGTACTTTGACCTGAGGAAATTCCTGTTTGTTTCCAACACCTAACTGCTTTCTTCATTGGGGTACCAATCTCAACTGTCAGTTAAAAAGCTTTTTTAGGTTGTCTTTTTTCCAGTACTGAAGAATTCTAGATCAGAAGATCCTTCGATTTTTCTTTTCCTAGTAGCTACTCTTAAAAGTAGCTCGTTCTTTTCTGGACCTTACAACCTCCTTAATTTCCATAACGTTTTTATGTAGCGGTGGTAGCGTAACGAGCCATTTTACGGCGTAACAAAAACTTTATTGGCATAACAAATCATTTCCTCGTGCTAACCTTTGTCCAAACGACTGGGAAGGTGAACACGTCTGTTGGGTAGGGAGTTAGAGCCTCTGTAAGAAGAAATCCCTCCAGGGGTAAATATCGGCTACCTGTCGAGGTATATAACTCACTAGCAGCAGCTTTCTGTTTTTGAAAGGTGCCTTTTTATTAATTTTTTTTTTTTTTTTTAACTCTTACAAATTTTTTTATACGCACAGAACATTGCAACTGGGACTACATTAGACCCAGCTTCAGGGAGTAGGCTTGACACTCATTTATTTAAGTGTAACACAGTAAGGATCTTTTTTTGTTTGTTTTATAGTTGTTTTTACCAAAAAAAAAAAAAGTATATTTTATTGGTGAAACAATAACTTTGCATCTCATCCTGATTCTGAGTGGCTGGCGAAGTGATTGGGAGTTGAAAAAAGGCGTTTCTTTAAATCAGGGGGAATCTAAGAGGGAATTAATAGTAAAGAAGTTGATTTAAATTATCTGTTTAAAATCTACCTTGATATGATGTGTAGGGCACAGTACATAATCCTTTAACGAATGAATCCTTCCGCACAGCGTCTTTAATTTTAACATTTTCAAGTTGTCCTTTCCAGAGGGCGACATTTTCAGTTCGAAGGAGCTGAATCCAGCGGTGTTCTAGTTATTTACCTGCTCGTTTATTCATTAACTGCCATCATAATGGGTTTGTCCAAAAGAGTTTGGCAACTTCTGCAGCTAAAGGTGAGGGGATGGGGGAGAGCGGTGCAAGCACTAGCGATAGAAAAGTGCCTTCGCCTCGTCAACTGATCGATAGGAGAACTAAAGTGTTGGAGGCAGTTTGCAGTGCTTCGTATCGACTTGCTTCCCGGTTTACATAAAAATGGCTGTGGCATTTTTTCAATATTGCGCAAAAATCTCAATGAAATCGTCTGCAGGTCTTATGAAATATTTTTTATTTACATGAAAAATGTTTAGAGTAAAAAGAAATCAATTTGCCTTTTTTATTTTTTGAGTTCATTAAGACTTAAAAAAAAACATAGGAACACTGGAGATAAATGAAAGATTTGGAAAATATAATAGTTTTTTCCCCTTCAACTTTTGCCCAAAACGACCACTCCAGTGGCAGTCGCAGTGTAACAGACCATGTGTCTACAACTCGTTGTCATTCTCAGTCAGATACTTTCATTTAGATGCATTTCCAGTGTTTTCAAGTTAACCTGAGCTGGCAGAGGACAGGGAACCACCGCACAGTAAACTTGGTGGTTGCTGGTTCCAACAAAAGGCAGCAGAGCCTCTGGGCTGCCTGGGCCAGGCCTTGACTCTTCAGGGAAGATATTTTTTCTCAGCTCCAACCTAAACCTCCCCTGGGACAACTTGAGGCTGGTTCCTCTTGTCCTGTTGCTTGTTCCTTGGGAGCAGAGGCCGACCCCCCCCGGCTCCAGTCTCCTGAATTTCAGGGAGTTGTGGAGAGCCAGAAGGTCTCCCCTGAGCCTCCTTTTCTCCAGGCTGAACAAGCCCAGCTTCCTCAGCCGCTCCTCACCAGTCTCCTGCTCCAGACCCTTCCCCAGCTCCGTTGCCCTTCTCTGGACAACTCCTCCTCTAGGCTGAGGGTTTGCGTGATGATTGACAGCTCTGGCTGAATAGGCTTGAGTTTGTTGTTTGATTTGGGTTTTTTTAATTCCTTCCAGAAGATGCAATTCTAATTGATTTTTACATGCAGACCCACTTTTAAGTAACGAAAAGGTATTTTGCTAGGGGGGTCTGATTCCTCAGCTTGTGTCTGCACAAGGACACCGGCAAACCAGAGCCTCGCCTCGCGCTCCAGCCTCGCTGGTCCTGACGGGAGCGGATCTGTGTTCACTCACGCTCAGCAGAGCGATTCCTTTTGCACATCACAGCTGATAGCCAAGTGAGCAGACCCTCTTACACAGGGGAAAAATATTCCCTGATTAAAACCCGTCTCTGCGTGAGCCTCCACCGACAGGACGTTTTTCTTTTAATCATCTCCCGAATTCACAGCCTCGCTCTGCCGTTAAAATTTGTTGCCTGAATGTGACCCAACTGCAGAAAGAATTCTTCTTTTCTTTCCGCTGCGGTCCCCGATGATTTGCAACGCTCTTGGTTTAGTCGTAGGGAAAGAGGGGGAGCCAGAGCAGGGATTTCACTAAACCAGCAGTGAATTGGCTCATCCTCCTCACGCTCTGAAGGAATAGTTTGGTTTTCACCGAGGCAGAAAGTCGGTGTGCGTGTGTGTGTGTGTGCATGTGTGCTCCTCTCAGAACAACTCAGAGAAAGACAGATGAGGTTTTTTTGTGAAAATACATTTTGATTTAGGAATGTTGCGGTCTAAAGTACGGTTTAACAGACCTGTGTTCGGTAAGTGTTGCCTTTATAAGCTTTTATAGTTAATCCTTCTGGCCCAAGTGCTCTAATATGTCTGCATAGCTTTTGACTGTTCTTAATTCACCACCCACTATTGGAGAAACTGTTGGAAAACTTCTTTTAACTGTTTCTGGAGGAGTTCCCAAGGTGTGGAGATGTGCTGCTGAGGGACAGGGTTTAGCAGTGACCTGGCAGGGATGGGGGAACAGTTGGACTCAACTTTAAAGGTCTCTTCCAACCAAAAGAATTCTGTGATTCCAACTGTGTCCCTCATATTTCTGCAGAGCAGAGCAGGGACTCTCACCGAGCTGCAAGGTCCAGCACAGGTTGTGCTTCCCCAGCACCCACGTAGGTGACAGATTTGGAAACAGGGCACGGTGGACTCGTTACGGGTCTTTTCTGTACAAATACCCACTTAGCTCCTGTCAGCTCTCCTGTGGAAGGTGCTGGGCATGGGAACAGCCCAGTTTGTGCAAAATCCTCTGACACAGAAGGTAGCACACAAAGCCTATGTATAAAATGCAACCCCCAAGACTTACTCACACAGGTAGCAGACAGCAGAGCGTAGAATCATAGACCTTCAAGATTATCCAGTTCCAACCCCCCTGCCATGGGCAGGGACACCTCCCACTAGAGCAGGTTGCTCAGAGCCTCATCCAGCCTGGGCTTCAACACTTCCAGGGATGAGGCTCCACAGCTTCTCTGGGCAACCCCTCCCAGTGTCTCCCCACCCTCAGAGGAAAGAACAACTTCCTAATGTCTCATCTGAATTTCCCCTGCAATATAACAAGAGACTCCTCCGTGTTTTTCACACGCACACAGTTGTGTGTTGAAAAGCACCTAAGAAGTGATGCTTTATGACATCCCAGTAGTAATCTACATGGAATCACCTGATGAATTTGCCTTCTTTTCAGTTTGAATCTGTTTTTTTTCAGCCGTTGCCAGGTTTGCCGAAGGGAGTAAGTGCTTTTAATATTTCTTTTGTTCTATAAAAGTGTGAGTCTCATGACTTGGAAGGAAAACCTACAGGTGAAGCAGGCTGAAGGTTGAGATTGTGGCTAAGAATAAGAATATAGAAGGGGTTTTGCCTTCTCTGAAGGTTCAGAAGAGGTAGAGATTGAGTGAAATGGATGCTCGAGGCATTTCTTTGCTGTGGTTTGATTACGGTTTGCACGGGTAAGATTGCCAGTGGTCTCGAAAGGGAGACTGATGTGAACTGCTCTCAGCTTGTAAGTTTTTGTCTGGTGTCAGTAACTGTTCTGAGAGAACAAAATCACCTTTGAAGTAGAAGCCTGAAAAGGAAATTTCATTTCTCTTCGCCCTTGCATAATGTGTAGAAGGCTTCAGTTGAAAGAATCGCCCCCATGGAAGGACAAAACCGGTGAATAGTAGTGTTGCTGCGTAGTCCTGATCTCAGTCCGAATCAAAAATGATAAATAAATCAGGTATTGTGAAAGATGTCTGTTAGATCTCTGTCCAAATCTGTGATACAGGTAAAGCTTTCTCCCAAAATCATTCCCAGTGATGTGGAGCACTTCCAGCTTAACTTATTTGTGTGATGTAGCTGAATTGATAATTATTGTGAATGACAGTAAAAAGTAGTAGATAATTAATCAGCCTCTTAAAAGGGCATGATCATTTCCATTTTTGTTTGTGATCAGGTTAATTTATCTTTATCTTCCTTATTAACTTAAAATGCACCTGATGTAGCCACACACGTCCGTGCGTCCAGATTCAAATAGTTAAAATGTAAAGATCAGCACAGAAAACTAAAGCAACATTCTAGTCACTTAGCCCAGACAGCTGGAGTGTTTATTCAAGTAATACACGGATTGCCAGAAATGGTTTTCAAGAGTGAAATTCTCCTTGGTGGGTGTTGGAAATACCTTCTCCATCACCTACAGGCTTTTCTTACATGTTTGATCTTCCTGCTAGTAGCTCTTACCACTTACAGCCAGGAATTACTAAGTTCCCACTCCTTGGATACTGATTTTTTTATTTTTTTTTTTCTCAGGAAAGAAGATATGTTTGTGCCTGATGCAGTTACAAAAATAGTTTAGATTTTGGGATTATTTTGGTCTTTTTTCCCCTGTTTTCGTTGGTACAGCGTTGGTCAGTTAAAAGATACAGCCCCACAGTAATGAGAATTCATATTTCTCCTCCAGGGATTCTTGAGGAAATCTACTCAGCTTGACAGGAATGTGACCACTTGGTACCATCTCAGCTATTTCTACAAACTCTTCTGTACCCAGCACGGAGAGGAGGTGTCCAATTCATTCTTGGAATAGAGTAGCCGAAAGAGTCGAGAGTTTGCTTTTGGTTTTAAGCCTTCTGGAAATTCTTCTTGCTTTACTGAGTAGTGGATTTTGTCCCCAGACAATGGAGATGAGACTCCGTGGGAGGTCTGTAGATTAAAAACACCCAGACACTTAAATAACATTGAAATGTCTCAGGCGCTTGTTTTTTTCATGATGTTGTATCGGCAGATTCTCATCCCTCCAGGCTAAGAGTATTTTCTAGCTACTGGTGTTTTCTGCTGTTTTTTCTCTTAAATTCAGTCTAGAGGTGCTGCTTGAAAATAACTGAATAGGGATTTTTTCTTTTGCATAGGGGAGTCATTCCTTTTTTATTAAAATACTGTAAACTAACCCCGCTAAAACACACCGCCCTTTTCACCAGGAATAATTCCGACGGAATAAATGGAAACACGCGGTGGTAAAGCTGATGCAAGTTGAAAGATAAGCCCCGAGGTGCTCATTGAGAGAGAATTTATATAGGGAACAACAACTAAGGAGAAGATTGCCTAGACCTTGCAGTTTCCAGGACTTTCACATATTTCCTGGCAGCATTATTGAACCTCGGGCGCTCATTACAATAAATAGCGTGTTTTCTAGACCCTCGTTTCTTTGTAGGGTTTTATGGAGGGGATGGAAGGCATTTCCCCACGGGTGAGGAGGGATTCATCCACACGTTTGCTATACAGGGTGCCTGATTTCATAAGAGACCAAAGGAGTATCACCATGATAGATTGATTTCTACCGGCCACTGTCTATCGAGCCGTTTGAGGGAATAAAGTCATCTAGAAAAAGACTTTATTCACTTAAAACTCTCCTAACTCGCATTTATTTTTGTGTTGGAACTGCTTTGAAGAGAAATGGGGCATTGAAAAGCCCGTGATCTATAACCCCTTCCAAAGCAACTGTTTCACTTTCATATTCTCAACCTCTTTCTGAAGGGGGAAAGTTTTCCAGAGGTAGATGTCAATGTGAGAATTGTATCTTTTGGGGTCTCCTTTCGAGCCCGAACAGAGAGATTCAGAGATTTCACAGAGGGTGTGGAGAGAGCTGGTAGATGAAGAGGCACCAGACTTCTCTGCTCCCTGACACCTGGGAAAGTGGTACCAGTGGCGGAAGGACTTTTTCAATTCCAGCCGTTTCTCTCCTCCTTTGAGCAAACCAGACTGACAAGGACTGTCACGTGCGTCAGAAACAATGACATTCCTCTTGCAATGCCAACGCCGGCTCCACAGATTACGGGCCCCTTGGTCTACAAAGGGAAAATTTTTGAGCACGGTGGAGATTGGTGAGTTCCATCCAGTAAGAAATGGAAGCACTTGATCATGTAAAATAAGGCAAACACAGTGAATAGAAATATCCTCAGGTGAGTTCAAAACTTGGTAACTTGGTGCGGACGAGCTGGACTTTGAAGGAAGGTTGTACGGAAGTTGTTCGGGGAAATTAAGTAGGAGCTTTGGTTCTGCTTTTACTTGAGCAGAATTCAAAATGGGAACCGAGCAAGCGGGATGTGGGATTATCTTGGCAGCTTTGAAGTGGCAGTTGGAGTGCATCCATTCTTATGATCCAACATATTCAAAACAATGAAGATAAAAGTAATGCTCTGCATGGAACATCATCTGTGCCTTTAGCATATGCAAAGTCTTTGCCTTGAGAAGTTTTTACATTTCCATGGCCAATTAAACCCTTTTTTTTTTTTTTTTTTTTTGGTCAGGATTCCTTTCATTTGTGGAAACAGAGGCTCTTGAGAATGAGAGTGCATCTGCACAGAGCAGATTCCCTTTCCCACTCCTTTCATCTCTTATTCTTCAGTTTCTAATTTGTCACTGAAATCAGCATTTCAGTCTCTGGCTCAGATGACGATTTTCTGATAAAAGAGGACTTGCAGCAGCAAATAAACTGAATGGCGGGGAAGAACCAGAATAAATACAAGACAACAAGAGGCATTTAGGGCTGAGCCTGACTTTACCCCTGTCAGAAAGAGCAGACCTTGCCCATTGCCCCGGTCACCAATGTCTTGAATTAATATTCCCATTCTACACCTGAGCCACATTCCTTTTGAACATAAGAGAGAACAATAAAAAGCAGATGTGATAGTCCTTTCTTCAACCTGTAGAGTTAAGTTGGTTTTTGGGGCTTGCTCTACTTGGTGATAGAATTTCCTACCAGGAGCAAAAATACAGGATGTACGTACAGAATAGATTCATTTGTTCTTGCAGAAGACGTTTGTGTGAATATAAACTACGCCATGTAGAGTTTTGTCCTGGAAGAAAACACTCTAAAAGGTGGCAGGTCCCTGGCCAACTGCAGTTCGATACTGCCACGTTGAAATTCTAGGTGCTTCAAGGGGCTCAGGTAGAAATTTTTTAAAAAGCAAAAACCTGTTTTGTAATTGTGTTCTGTCGGATGGGCTCGACAGCCAGAGGAGCCGGGCTGGTTTGCGTCAGAATGCGTTTGGTTAGTCACTACACAAGGGACTTGAATAATCCTATAAATATTTATGAGCGAACCACAGAGGATTTATTCTTTCTTCCAGCATGTGGAGATTTTAGAAGATGCACCACGTTAATTCAAAGCACAAACCGATGTTTTGGTTGCTGCTTAACAGATCTAACGGCACCGCTCTGGGTACCCTCCAGATAGTTGCTCTAAGACGATATTTTGGGCTATAATTTGGGAAGAACAAGTCTATGGCCCCCTAATTCCCAAAGCTGACACATGCAGCGTATGTTGGGATTGGAGAGGATGTAAAAGAGGAGCTGCTCTGCACTTTGACCTGAGGTAGCATCAGCTGGGCTCCGTGGATTAGTAGTTTCTAAATGAGTAGTTGAGGCTGAGCAGTAATCCTAGCAGAAGGGAATGGAGGCAAATTAAAAAACAAACAAACAAACAAAACAACAACAAAACCAGGACAATCGAATTAGGCTTTATTGGTTGGATTTTTACAGGTACAGTTGTTTTAAGAAGGGCAACTGCCAACTCAGTGAGCCTGCTGGGCTGCAGAGCTGCTCTGTTCCTGAAATGGGTAATTCATTTGGTTTCTGATACTATCTGCCTGAGCAAGTCACGGCTCAGATCGAATTTAATATTAATATCTTTCATCTGAGAGTCATTTCCATGCTTCCCTCATCTGCCTCTTCCATGGTTCACCTTTAGTCATAAAATAGAGTGCACTCTACTCTCCTTGTAGAGCAACAAATTTGCTCGCTTGTAATTTTTCTCTTACCTACAAACTTTAGGGACTTTTTCTTTTGATTTCTCAGTTGTTCTAAACTGAGGGCTAAGTCATTTATCTTCCTGGTTTGACTTTTCTCTCTGCTGCTCATCCATCACATCACGTGTGTTCCACTCTGAAGAGCGAACGCAGACAAATGTTAACTCAGGTTCCTGCTGACCCCTAAACTGGGTTCTTTTGAAACCAGAACCTCTTATTGCTTCAGTAACTTCTTAAACACGTCATATTCCTGCTCTGACGACTCTGTTAATGCAGAGCAGGCTCCAGCCCCCTGAGCTGCCCCGCACTGTCCCCATTAGGTGGGCTACAAAGGCCCAGCAAACCTTCCGCTTTGAGCAGCTCCTCCAGGAGTTACCAAAGAGCATCGTCTTTTGAGCTCCTGCTTTTGCTGATGACATGTGAGGAGGGAAGGTAAGCCAGGAGCAGCAGAGAAGGCAGAAAAGTGGGGAAAAAATGTATGAAAAGGCTGAGTGATAAAAGAGGAGGGGAAAGTTGTGGTCAGCAGGTCAAGGGAGGTGACTTTCCCCCTCTGCTCCACGCTCGTGAGACCCACCTGGAGCCCTGCCTCCAGTTCTGGAGCCCCTATGACAAGAAAGATCTGGACGTGCTGGAACGTGTCCAGAGAAGGGCCACCAGGATGATCCGAGGGCTGCAGCACCTCTCCTGTGGAGACAGGCTGAGAGAGTTGGGGTTGTTCAGTCTGGAGAAGAGAAGGCTCCAAGGAGACCTTCTGGTGGCCTTCGAGGATCTGAAGGGGGCTACAGGAAAGCTGAGGAGGGACTTTTAAGAATGTTGGGTAGTGATAGGACAAGGGGGAATGGATCCAAACTGGAGGAGGGGAGATGTAGATTGGACTTTAGGAAGAAGTTCTTCCCCATGAGGGTGGTGAGACCCTGGCACAGGTTGCCCAGAGAGGTGGTGGAAGCCCCATCCCTGGAAGTTTTGAAGGCCAGGTTGGATGGGGCTCTGAGCAACCTGCTCTAGTGGGAGGTGTCCCTGCCTGTGGCAGGGGAGTTGGAACTGGATGATCTTGAAGGTCCCTTCCAGCCCTGACAGTTCTATGATTCTATGAAATTTTTCACTTCTGACATTAGGTGGGCTCTTCGGAGAAGCTGTTCTATGTTTCTCTGATTCTGTGACATATAAGCTGGCTCTGAGCAGGAGATTCACGTCCTATATGAAAGCAGAGATGCTCTATTTCTTGTAGGCATTTGGATCTGTCTTTCACAGTGAGTGGTGAGCACCTTTCCGTATCAGCACCTGCACTGCCGTGCGTGCCTAATCCAGCCTGACGTTTCTGGGTTAAGTGTTTGCTACACCCCGTGTGTCTGAACTCAAGTGAAAGAGCATTACTAATTAAGTACCGATTTTGAAATACCCCAGTTCTCTTGACTTCATTCTTCTACGCCTTTGCGTAGGCAGGAATTGACACTGGGCTATCTCGTACCTGCTCGTATTAGGGCTAATTGCTGTTTGCTCTTTTTCATGGAAAAAAAAAAAAAAAAGAGGAAGCAAAGGTTGGGAAGAATTGCTGGTTGTTGCTCAGGTGACACGTGCTGTAAAATCTAGGGCAAATTACACTGTCTTCATCATTATCTTTTTCCTTTGTAGTGTCTTTGGTAACTTTTCTCTTATCTGTCTGATTGTGAAAAAAAATGCTGAAGATCTTCAGAAGGTGATGAGCACCTCCCAGATCAAAGTCTTTGATGTAAATGTGTTGGCTGAGTGATTCTGTTTGTACTTGTCCATACCCATGAGCACGACACCGATACTTAGCAAACAGGAACACCGTCATCTGCCATCGGGTAAAATCAGGCAGCCCTGGAAGAAAGATGCTCCATAGAGCAGAGGTGAGACTCCTCCATATGCACCACATGATACCAGAAGGTGGTTTTCCCCACTCTATCCTCTCTCCTCTTTTTTTTTTTTGTGGTGAGCTATTGCTTATACGCTGTGCTGAGGCTTTATCCAGTGATAGGACAAGAGGAAACGGCCTCAAGTTGCACCACGGGAGGTTTAGGTTGGATATTAGGAAAAAAATCCTCCCTAGAAGGGTTGTCCAGGCCTGTGCCAGGCTGCCCAGGGCAGGGCTGGAGTCCCCCTGATCCCTGGAGGGGTTTCCAAGGCGTGGAGATGTGGTGCTGAGGGACAGGGCTCAGTGGTGCCCTGGCAGGGATGGGGCAACACTTGGACTTGATGATCTTCAAGGTCTGTTCCAACCAAAATGATTCTATGCTGTGTATCTGAGGATTAGTAGTCTCCTCAGGAGAGTGGGTCACTGCTTTCACCAGTGTGTTTGCCTGATGTTGGGCTGCGGTCATGCAGGCACAAGACATGGTCAGTGTTAATCAGAGGCTTTCCAGAGCTGCTTCAGGATAACGCAGTGGCAAAAAAGAAATAAAAATAAAAGCTGGTTTAGATACTGAGACCAATTTATTTTACAAGTTACAATCTTGAAGAAGTAGGAACACGTTGCATCTGACAGTCAGTTACTAATTGACATTTTGGGTTTCTCAGAACATCCATTCACTCAAGATTTTAGTAGACTCTTGCCTGGGAACTATGATTTACGAGCCAGAGCAAGACACGTGGGATGAGGAAGACAGAACACCGATGCCTGTCACACAGGCGTGTACTCCTGCTTTTTAACTACCAGGTGAAGATTTAAATGAGCAAGGAGCCTTCAAAGGAAGCATCAATCTCACTAAGCAGTAAAAAAAACCCCAACAACCCTTGCTGTCACTAACACAATTTCAGCTGAGCTGCCGTGCTCAGTGCTGTCCATTTTGAGACCGGCCAAGTGCAGAGCATCAAAGGAATGTGCAGACACTGGAGATATTCCTCATGGCTGTTTGTTAGGAAGTGTCTCACAAAGCAAGGGGACAGCAGTGCTCAGCTAGAGAAAAGAAAATGTTCTGGTTCTTGCCCACCATTAATATCTGTGATTGTGCAACCACAGCCTGGGCCTGTTCAATTGGAAAGACTATTTAGGGGGGCCAGCGAGGAGCAGCAAATAATTCCAAATCATTTTTCCTCGTATTCATTCATGAATCTTATGGGAAAAGAGTGTGAGTTTTGTGGTGTTGTTACAGAAAGTTATTCGGGAAATATTCCACACGAATTTTAGACAATCAGTTGCCTGCAGAGTTTTTTGATTGTACTGATTACAGATAATTTTCTGCTGGAACCGAGTCATCCAGCCGTGTGTTTTCAGCCCTGCTCTCTAGTTACACAACCCTGATGGAAATAGAGAAGAGGACTGTTAAGATCAAGTGCTGGAATATAGTAAAAAAGAATATTTCTTGTGGGGATGAGGGTGTCTCTGAACTTCAGATTTCTTGGGGGTGAACTGGGATTTATTTTTGTTGACATCTTTTTCTCTGGACCTGGTGTGAGTACAGGTCCCCCTGAGTGATCAGCAGTCACTGAGCAGGATCTACTAACAGGTCCGCAAGCAGGACTCTGGAAAGCCTTAGGAATATATATTTATGCAATATCTAAGAAAAAAACAATGGTTGGACACTGACTTATTACCTTCTTCGTATCTTTTTCCTATGAGGAAGTAGTTTAGGGGGTTAATTTACTGTGGACATAGCTGCTGGGGACAAGGGGTAAGCAAACAACTGACCTGGACATATGGCCATGGAAACAAAAAACTGCTCTCAGCTCTTCTTTTTTGTAGTCTGCAATGCCAATTAATATGGCTCAGCATTACATACGTTGGCTAAAAAATTCTACTGCTTGCAACAGTTATTTTAGTGCATGTAATATTTGTTTGTTAAGACATCAACTGAATAGCAGAAAAAAAAAAAATTGGTGGTGTTTCAAGAGACCGTCAAGTCTCGTTTTCTGCATGGAAGCAAACTGAGGTAATCCTTACCACCTTTTGTAGATGTCCATACAATCTGTTCTGCAATGTCTGACCATTTGCAGCCTTCCTAGTCAACAATTCTCGTAAGTAGAAAGTTTTCCAACCTAAATTTTCTTTGCTAAAAATGAAGAGCATATTTTCCCCCAACATTTTTGATTCGGTAAAGAAGGAAGGAAAAAAAAAATTATTCTAGAGAGCAATGTTCTCTAGGAAGTTTTTTTCGCTTACTCAAGAACGATTTATCTTCACTTTGAGGATGGTGAGACACTGAAACAGGTTGCCCAGAGAAGCTGTGGCTGCTCCTTCACTGGAAGTGTTTAAGGCCAGGCTGGATGAGGCTCTGAGCAACCTGCTCTAGCGGGAGGTGTCCCTGCCCGTGGCAGGGGGGTTGGAACGAGATGATCTTTAAGGTCCCTTCCAACCCAAACCATTCTGTGATTATCACACATCCTGCTGATTGCCAGAGTCTTTTCTTCTGCAGCTTAGCTGCACTAATCTTTCTAGTCATGGCTTTAGGTCACTCTCACCAAGCCTGTGATCGTTGTCCTTGTGCTCTGGATTCTCTCCAATGTTTCCTGAAGCGTGGTGCCTGACAGAGAACATGGTAACTAAGGTACACTTTACCCACTGATGTCTTCCTACCTCACACTTGAGCTAAATTACCAAAAGGCATCATTTCCAAATTATCACCCACTCTATGGTGAGTTGAGTGGTGAGCCTCAGTGATAGCTTAGATAGAATGACATTCATACCTGAGATATCTTAGACATTTATATCTTAGATAAAATGATCTTCATTCTTCATGGGTTGCTTCTGCTCTGTCGGTGTGTCCATGGAGCCTCCCTGCGCCTGGTCCTCTTCTGTCTTGCCGATCTGAACTGTGCCCCTCTCTGCTGGCATCTGTCAGGCTCTTCCCCAGGCACCTGCAAAGGTTGTACCAAACTCGGGTGACAGAAATCAGACCAGCCTGTAGCTGATAAAAACAAACAAGGTCCCGGGTAAATGATTCCTTCTTCGTGTCTGAAAGCTGATCTGATAATAGATATTATCTTGCCCTATGATTTTATTTTGCTGCTGAGGGAATTGCTAAAAGTCACTTTCCCCATCAGGAGGCTCCTTAATACGAAAGGAGTGTTGTGTAGCAATCCTAGAAAATGCCATTTACCCATATTCTACACAGCAGCCAGAGGCAAAATGATTTTTCAATTACTTTTGCTGTAAATGAAATATGCAGAAGGTATAGATTCCCTCTTAAGGAGGTCAGGGTGGGAATAGAAACACTTGTGAGCCAGTGAGACACCTCAGTGCTACTACCTTAGGCAGCCCTCAGTAGATATTTGTGTGACATTTATTACACAGCAGTGTCATGCAGCCTGAAATTGCTCTGCAGAGTAGAGTCATCAGATTGTTTGGGTTGGAAAAGACATTTAAGATTATCAAGTCCAACCCTTAACCCATCCCTGCCAGGGCACCCATGTCCCACAGCACCACAGCTCCATGTCAGTGAAGCTGGGGAAGGGTCTGGAGCAGGAGTCTGGGGAGGGGCAGCTGAGGGAGCTGGGCTGGTTCAGCCTGGAGAAAAGGAGGCTCAGGGGAGACCTTCTGGCTCTACACAGCTCCCTGACAGGAGCTTGGAGCCGGGGGTGTCGGGCTCTGCTCCCAAGGAATAAGTGTTAAGAGGAACTGGCTTCAAGTTGCCCCAGGGGAGGTTTAGGTTGGATATTAGTAAAAACTTCTTCCCCTCCAGGGTTGTCCAGGCCTGTCCCAGGCTGCCCAGGGCAGGGCTGGAGTCCCCCTGATCCCTGGAGGGGTTTCCAAGGCGTGGAGCTGTGGTGCTGAGGGACAGGGCTCAGTGGTGCCCTGGCAGGGATGGCGCAGCCGGCAGAGCCTTTGATGGCATGTGTCGGGACGAGGCGCCGCTATGGCACTGAGTCCAAGGCGGCGGGCGATTAAAATTGCTCTTCATTCAGAAAACCCAGACGAGCTCCCCAGCAGTCAAGCTCGCTCGCCCTTGTAATGAGGCTTTGGCAGCTCGGAGTACAGACCACCTCGTATAATTTAATAGGCATCATAAAAAAAAGTGTAACTAAGCACCCTCACGGTTCGAGTCAACCTGAGGGACCAGCGTCTGAGGAAGACCTGCAGGTTGAAACGAGGCTGGGAACTGATCCCAGTTTGACCTCATCTCATTATATTGGTGCAGCCTGAAAGCGTGTTTCCTCAGCACGCAGGGGCTTTGCTTAACATTTCTGGCCTTTTCTGCTTTATTACCTCATTGTACAACGGTTTCACAAGCAGAAAAACAAAATATGAGGGGGATATTGGACCTTGATGACCTGTATCTTAGCTTTGTTGGGTTCCAAACACTGACAGGACTGTACAGTCTGCATGTGACTCACAAGATGATCTATATATCTCTCCAGAAAAGAGGCAGCAATGTAAATAAACGAGGATTTTGAGAAGACTCTACTTGCACTGCAACTTCAGGTTCATAAATATTGTCCTCACTGGAAGAGCAAACTTTTGGAGGAATGTTTTTGCAGCTCTTATAAACCGCTCCCCTTCCTCAGCCTTTTTGCACCACGTAATCCAGTTGGCTCCGTGGACCAACTGTGGTCTGCTCCCAAAATATTAAAACTGAAAACCATTGAGGTTAATATGAGTGAGAACATTTGTTCTCAATAATTGGAGTATTTCCTTCGGTCAGTGCTTTGGGTTTGCGGTTCAGTTATACAGACACAAGCCCGTAGAAGGACAAGATATCCAAGCTATTATTGTAATTCTAAAATAACAAATATAAACCTATTATGTACATAGTAAATCTATCATAAATATGTACATTTATGTAATTCTTTAGGAATTCCAGGGTTGTGGAAGGGTATTTAAAAGCAGGAAAAGAATTTTCCCCAAATCAATTCAGATTGTGCTTTGCTACAACAGTAAATAATCACACTTTAATTATTTGTTTTGCTAGAGGGCATCATCTGGCTTTGTTGGCAAAACTGCCAAGTTTTTAAATGATTATGGCCTGTGGTTTGCAAGGGGAGCTGACTGTGAAATGGAGAAAAAACTGAAATTTATCACAGTGTTTGTGCAATCTTCTTTCCAAAACTGTCTTTACACATTCCACTCGCTCAACAGCTGTTACTTACACGGGGAGTAGTTTCAAGGTTATTGGGGGTTTGTTTGCTTCATTTTGGGTGGGACCTTTTTCAAAGATCAGCTTGGAAAATTGCTTTTTAAATTTTTTTTGTGAAAAGACACGCTGAAACACCCAGGGAGGAATGTATCCCAAAGTGTCGAGCCCCTCTGCATTCTCAAAACCACTGCTCTCGTTTCCATAAAACGTCTTTTTCCTATGAGATCGGTCAGGTCTTTCTCACAAGTCTTCTCTTTCCCAGTTGGACTTCTTGGTTGGAATCGGAGCAATCAAAAGCAGCACATTCAGAACGCGATGGCCTTGAGAATCTACCAGAATTGGATTTAGCAAAACCTTTGAAGTGACCCTTGCTTCAGGCTTTTTTTTAGGGCCAGGTCTCTGATCTGCTAATTAGTTTGCCTCAGAAGTCATTATCGCTAACAAACGTTGCAGGGGGGGCTGGGGTGAAATGAAATACCTGCTTTTTTCATCACCAACTCCTTCGTAGTTCTTCAAGATATTGAGTAGTATGATTTTTTTCTTAAAATAATCCAAGATGCAGTTATTTATAGATGGTACCTGCGTTTCTGGCCACGCACAGTTTTTTGCATGGATATTAAATTCTGAATGTACTAGATCTTCATCAGGCATTTTTTCCAGCAGCACTTCTAAATGTCCAGCTTTGCCTAGCTGACATTTTCTTTAACATGTAAAAGAAGCGCCAGGAAAGAACCAGGGCAGTGTCTGCAAACACCTCCTGCGTTGCCCTCATGACCCCAAGCCACTGTTCTTCACTCAACCAGCTGGTTAAAACCATCTGAGGGTTTGTTCCAGGCACGGAGATAAATTGCATCAAATCTCTCAGCTTTAGCAAAAAAAAAAAAAAAAATTAAAAAAAAAAAATGCTTGGGGAAAGCAGAGAACTCAGTCGTTCCCTGTCCTTGAGACTGAGGAAATTGGAGCTACCAGGATATACCAGGCAGTCCTGATTTCTGTGCCTGACCTCACTGGATGGAAAATTTTCAGATGGAAAATTGTGAACCTGAGCAATTTGTCACCCAGCATCTTGCCCCGAGCGGTGGGGTAGAGCCGGGGTTGGCTCTGCCCTCCCACCCTCTTGCTGTCACTGCTCTGTTTTTCTGACGAGCAAAGGTAAAAACTAACAATCTATTTATATTGTAGATGCAAAAATAACAGTTCCTCCACTGAACATCCAGAGAAGTCTGCTTCAAAACACAGAATCCAGTTCTAAATGACGGTTGTAATATTTCCTGTTGTTTAAGATATGGGGGGGGAAAAAATCTGATTCTCATTCTGTCTCAGTATCACAAATATTGTCTGATTCTTTCATCTTTTAAATCTTTTTCATACTTATATAATATATGAGTATGTAAAATCTTCTGAGGTACCTCTCCAAATTAGCATCTGGAGCCAGGGAAGGTTGATAGGACTGTAAGAGGAGCAGAACACGAGCACCTGCTCGGAACACACTGAAGTGCAGAAGGTCTAAAGAAATACTATTTATTCACTATTGTAATATCTCTGAACAAAATTATTTGTCTTATTTTTCCTTCTTCAGCTTTGTACCTCCCTTTTGCCTATATGTTGTGGGTTGTTTTTTTTTTATTTCAGCACTTCACCTAAACAACTGAAAGTGAAAAGTAAAGGAACCTTAAGTGGGTTAATCTACCAAATTTCAATCTGTGTTAAGAACTTAGGTTTTCCTTATTAAGTAGCTTTGCTTTGCAAGTGTCAGGGAGAAATTCTTGTTGTTACAACAAACTAATACATTTCTAGTAAATCTTAACACAGAGCTGTAAATTCAGGAGTGCAGGGTTGTATTCCCATTTCTGGAATGTTGGGTAAGGGTTTTTTTGTTATTTTTATCTTTCTGCATGTGAAAAGTCCATTTCTCACATGCCAAGGTTTATTTATTTTCCTCAAGATTTCTCTCTGTTGGCATCTCCTCGTCCTGAGATCTTCTAGATCTCCCGTCTTCCGGTGGTTTTATCGGTGCCGCGTAGAAAGGGGCTATCGGTGTTTGTGCGTATCCAGCTCCAAATCATACTGGCTTCTTCATTTCCCGGCACAGATTCACATCCAGCTTACAAACTGTATCTCCCCTTAGTCTCTCCCAGCATTATTGCTTTCCATGCATTTCCATCAGAAAAAAATAATTATGATTTAGATTATTATCTTCAGAATGTGCTGACCTGCTTTTCCTGCCGCTAAAATCTCAAGCTCCGGTTCCTGCCCATATTGTCACCTTCTTCCTTGCTATCCTATTTCCTTCTGTTTGTAGCTTTTCTCAGTTTTTGCATATTTGGGAAACGATGTGGCTGTCTCTCTACGCCGCCACCAAACTGATCTGAGCTTTCCTCGGAATTAATCACTGACCAGGTGGGTGCTGCTCCGGGGAGTTCTCTGAGCCTTACTCCAGCTTACTGCTTGGATTTGGACCAACAGAGTAAAACCAAAATTATTATTTCCTTTGAAATTAGTCATTTTTATTTTTTTTTAAGAAGTTTAGGGCTTGAGTAATTGAATTTCTGAGCGTGCAAAAATACTATTTTCTTTTTGACCTTCTGGTGAAGCAAGATCTATTTACTTACGGTCCGACTTATTGATGGGATTGTGTCACATATATAGATTCATTCTTCCCCTTGTTGGGAAATGTGAATAAAATAATTAGCTAATGAACATATACAAGTATTTTAATGATGAATACATTCGTTACGCGCGTTTGCCTTGTATTTTAATTCAGCAAATCCAAGGTATTTTGAATCGATGTTTTTCGTTTAGGCAAGATGCATCGATGATGTTGTGCTGCACAAAGAGCTAGAAATAATCTTATAGGCAGTTCAAATATGAATGAAATCATATTCCTTTAATTCCTAACCTTGCTCGATTTGTCTTAAACGGCATAATGCTAAAAGTCTGGCAAGGATAAAGCCGGCACACATCCTGCCTGCAGAATAAATGAAGAGAAGAGGAGCACAGGCCATTTGTTTAACTGCACAACTGAAAGGTCCCCCTGGACCAGACAGAAATAAAAGTCTAATTTTCAGTCACTAAAAGACATTTTCTCTTCCCGGAGAGCTGAAGGATCTACTAGCCTCTCTTCATCGCTGCCGCAAGACTTCGTCGGTAGCTCTTTTCTGAGAAGTGCCAGCGACCGGTGAAAGGCTGAGAGTGTGTTAGCAAGGTGAGGAGAAATGGTTGGTTAAGGAATTAGCGGGAGTTTTTAATGAGCGTGGCCTTGCTCCCTTCTCACGTGCGTCCTGTGACAGATGACAGGACAGGACAGGCAGGTCAGTCTTACCGGAGCACGGGTTGCCCTTCCAGATCCTGCCCTCCGGTTTTGTGGCTATAATTAGTCGTTAAGGTCATTTCTGAAAGGAAAGAAGTCCAAAAAAAAAAGAGGATGATTTGTTGTTGTGATGAAACGCAAAGAAACAAATGAACTCGCAGCCGTGTCGCGGGTTTAGGTGACGGTGGAGGAGAACAGAGGAATTTAGGACAGTTATGAGGGGAGAAGTAAGAAGATTAGTTTAGGTGTGAGAATAACGATACCGACATAAAAGGAAGGAAAGGGAAATTAATCCAAAAAGGAGGTTAATATTTTATATCAAAGTATTAGCATCTTCTAAAAGCTTCTGATAATGATTGACAAGCCAGACTCTTGCTAAAAGCCTAAGATCTGGATTCCAGAGGTAGGCATCAGCTGCACAATGAGTTAAAACATCATAAATATAGAATGAGGATGCAGAAAAATGGAAATTGTTTTGTCTTCTGCAGTAGGTCCTTTAGAATCCCTTTCTTTCCTCCCATTCTTTGATAGCGGCTGTGAAAAGTCTGGCTCGGTTTTGGTACATATCTATTTAAAGGACTTGACTTTGAAAGATTAGTCTGTATTTCTGTCCGTGTGGTTTCATGCACATGTTTAATTGGGGATACATTTTTCTCCAGCATAGAAAGGGGTATGTTCAGAATTAAAATAGGATTGATTTTCTTTTGGTCATGGGATTTGCTAATTTAATTCAAACGTGGTCAGTCAATATGAACGTGGTTTAGCACAACACAAGCCAAAAGCAGAGGCATGGAGCACCACACAACCACGTACATTAGGAGGGGTAGGAGGCGATGGAAAAATCCTCTGCGATTAGTCGTGTGCGAGTGTTACTTTTAATCCGCTCAAGGTAAATTGTTCTGCTCATGCTAGCTAGTCGCTCTAGAAGAATTATATCCATAAAGGAAACTCGAAGGAAAACAAATCTGGAACAGGTGCCTGAAAATTGCAAAGCCATTATCATGTTGAGAGCCCTGACTATGAGAAATGGTCCCGCAGTCACAGCTGAAGAAATAAGAAGACAGGAGCCGTTTAAACAAGAATTAGATGACAGCGTTGAGGGAGTGAAGGATGGTGAAGTCCCCTGCTAGCAGGAGAAACAAGCATTGCAAGTATTAATTGTTTCTGCTCAGCCCTCCTCCTTTCATATATCAAGATAATTACCCTGTAAGTTGTCTGATGAGAGAGAATGGTTAAATTTCGGAGTTTGGATGAACTCTTGGAAATACTCAGTGGGCTGTCTCGCAGCCCATACGCTCTGCTTATCGTAGTAATAAACATATCGTGAGATGGCTCTTACTGATTTCAGGGAACTTGACATCAGGTTCCCAATGTAAGAGGGTACTACAGTCTCACTGTTCTGTGCGTTAGACATCACAGGATATTAATTACAGGGTACCCCGGTGACAACTCTTAACGCTTCGGTAACGCACGTGGAAAATAGAGCTCCTCGTGCTCCTGGACGCTTCGGTCAGAGCATCGCTGGCTGGAGGTCCCTTAAAATAAAAGGCTGAATGGCAGGATCTTCCTGCTTGTCCCATTGTTAATGGGTTTGTTTCAGAGCAGCCTCTAATTTAATGAACCGAGCGCGCGTTGGCAGCGACCGGGGTTGAGCGTAAGCAGCGAGATTTAACTAAATCCTAGGCAAAGGTTGTCCTTGTAAATCAATAATTAAAAATACTGGGTTGGATTTATCAACAGAAGAATGGGCACTGTGCAAGGTTTTCTTTTTTTTTTTAGAATTATATGGCAGAAATGAATGGTTTTATATGATATTCAGGCACCAGGGCTAATGGCCAGGTTTTGATCTTTCAAGACAACAGATGCACGAGAGGGTACGGAACAGTCCGAATCAAGGTGTATTGAAGTATCAAAACCCGACATTTGTGCAGCAAAACCCTTATCATGTGCTTCTTGTTCTGTCTTTCTCATAGAGTGCTCTCACTATCCCCTTTTTTCAGGGGCCTGTGAGGAGAATATGATCTCCTTGTTATAAAATGTCAGCCTCTCATTAAATCCTAGTGTCCATCTTTTCTCTCATGAAAAATACACACCTCTGTGACTCATTAGGCACTCATTTATTTATGGGGTAGGGAAGCTCATACTCCCCAGACCGTAAGAGCTCCCTCTTCGATTCTCCACTGAGCATGTTTCCGGAGCACCAGAGTCAGGTTTTCCTGATGTTTTGTTTTGTTTTGCTGGTGTTTTTTTAAAGCAGTGAACCTTAAGGAGAGAGGTTAAAGGGAAGCAAAGCAACAGTCCTCTTGCCTTCTCTTTCATTTCCTTTTCCCATTTTCCTTTGTCTGACTTTCTCTGCTAAATGTCTCCCCAGTAGCTCCTCACATCGGCTACTCAAGAACAAAGCGCGTTGTACTTAGGCTCTCCTCTCTCTTTTATCGCACTCAGGTCTCTGACACATATCTCTAAGTGTTCTTCAGATGCCTTGCTGCTCATGGTCACTGACCTGCATTTTTGGCGTGGATTATGGAAAATAAAACCAAACAAAGCCGCAGTGGAATGGAAACTAAAATAGCCTGTTAGCTTGGGTTGTGATTTATTCTTTTTTTTTTTTTCTTGGAATTTGAAGTGAGAAGTGCAGATTCACGTGGCTTTCGCCCAGCTGCAAATATGTTGGTTTCAATCTCAAAACATTTTCCTGGCCACTTTTCATTTCTGTTCTGTGTACTTGCAAGATTTTTGCTTGGCTGTAGAAAGAAGTGCTGGCATTCAGCTCTAAGATACTGCGTGCCTGTGAGGAGGGATTGAATATTGCCTCTGGCTCTCAGGGTATCCGAGAGACGGTTCTCTGTGGGCTTTTGGGATCAGTCCAGGTCTCTGGCTTTCTAAACCACTGCAAGGAACTCTGTAAGGGAGATAGTTAATGAAAATAGTGATTATCCTTTCCTACATCTTTCAGGAGGATATGGCAAACCAGTCCCTACTCTAAAGCGTCATTCGGCAGCAATACGAGCTCTTTTATTGCCTGCCAGGCAATACATTTTATGCCCTTGGCAAAGACGGTGTCTTTGGTGCTGGGAAAACAGCCCATAATACTACATCTTGGAAGAAAAAAGCTATGCCAAAGAGAGCCTGGGCTTAATTCTCAACCTCACACTTCTAGGCTGCTGTGCTGCTGCTGCTGTTAGCTGAGCAGCCTTTGATTTAGGCCAGTTTAAGCAAGAATAAAACCAAGTCCTCTGTATCAAACGTGGCCTTGATGTATCTTTTTTGTTATTTATATAGAAATTAAAACCCATACAATCCAACTGCTTAGATGTGAAGCTTGTTGTTTTGGCCAAATTAAGGGTGTACGTAATTAGCACCCCAATGTAATTTGTTTTCTTTGTAGGCAGATAGTAATTTCCTTTCCCAAAACCGTGTTGGCCGTATTTTCTCTAAAAGTGAAATACAGGTAACCTATAGTTGAGCACATATACATGAAACTGATGTTACCTCAATCAGAAAATGAAAGATGCAGAGGACTTATTTCATGGTCTAGCTGATTAACAGGATCATCTGGTCTGTGTTAGTGAACTCTGATCTTATCCATAACTCCTTTCTCCATCCCTGATTCTTATTATATTTGATATGGGGAAAAGCGTAGAAGATGTATTTTCTAGCCCTAAGACTATCCATACATTTGCAACCTAGTGAAGAATACGTCTGATTTTTTATAGAACTTGGGCAATTTTGAACTTTCTTGCTTTAGCTATTGACAACAGAAAAAGATGTAAATGAGCGACGGAAGAAAGCAGGCTCGATTTGCAAAGACGAGCTAGAAAGCAGCTGATATAAAAGGTCTTTTATCGGGTGTAATGCAGCGCTTCTGAAACAAATTGGGCCTTTTAGTCACCATATGGCACTTTCAGAGCTCTATTCTTGTCCTTACGTCCCAGACCTCTGCTCTAACCAACCAAATTGCCCCTCGCATCGTCTCTTATTTACTTCGTTAGGCGCCATTCACATTTTCCTTCTGACCGCTGATTCCGATTGGGAGGAAGAAAACGATTCATCTCGTAAGAACAACTGAGGGCGTCAGTGGAGACAAGAGCAGTAAAACTAAGCAGCTGTTTCCTGCTTCTTTTTTGTTGTGTTTTTTTTTTAATTGACAAAAAAAATCCAAATTGTTTTTCTCCGGTAGATCAAACTGGAAGCAAAGCTCCACCTCGCAGAGAGGTACAACAGCCATCCCAAGTGTGCCCCCCCTCAGGTACTGAAGGTAGAGGTCTAAACATAAACTTCCTGGATCAAAAGTAGTCACATGAGGTATCATGACATAAGCACGTTACAAAACATTTAATTAGAGAGTTGAAGAAGATGGAGAACAACAAATAATGCCTGAGCTGGGGAACTCTGAAATAAATGTGACTCTTTCCTTCTACTTGAAAGCAGACTCTCAATCAACTCTCTGAAGACACGACTTATGAAAGCAGTTTCATTATCTGAATATCTGCTGGAAAATGAAAACAGTCTTTTATTTCCCGGGAAATTTTCGCAATCGTTGGAAGTCCTGATGGAAAGACCGTAAAGAGGAAAATATGATTTTGATCCGTATTTTAATAAATAAAAGGAGAGAAAGAGTCGGGGGGCGGAAGCTGAAGGCTGAAGAATGTTTGAGATTGTAGTTCATTTATTTGAAAGAAAAGCTTTATTAAGGTGAAGACAGTTAAGGAAATAATGTCCCCGGTACAGAAGGACTTGCAGAGTTATCAATTCAAAGTAAAGGTACTTGGGTTTCTATATCCCTTAGATTAACTTGTCAACAGAGTAATAATGAATATGAAAAGAAGGAGGAGAGAAAATGGTTCTATTCCATCCAGTGAATATGTTATGGATTTGACCAAAAGAATTTAAAAAAAATGAAAAAATGAGAAAGAGTCAAGCATCCAAACCCATCTGAAGCTTCAATTCAGTGCCACAGGCAAACAGAAGACTCCAAGAAGGGTTCAGGATGAGGAATCCACCCCAGTGGTGGTGGAAGCAACTGGATAAGTTCAGCCTTCGTTGCCAAAGGCTCTGGGTGCTGAAAAGCAAAATGTTTTGCTTTTTTTCCCTGTATAAATGAAAACAACCAAAGTCTTTCAATCACCCTCTGGTCAGGTGAAAGCTACGGAAGCAGTTAACAAGGAAAGGGAGGAAGGTAGTTCCTAAGATGAAAAATTATTTTCAGGCATCGGTGTTGTTAGCAGAGTGAGAAGCAGGAATCTGAGAGAAGTGAAGAGTGTGGATGAAATCCTGGCCCTGATGCAGTGAACCACAAAGCTCCCACTGCTTTAAATAAGAAGGGACAGGTTTGTGTTTTTTTCTCCTTTGTGTACAGATTTTACCACAGGCACCAAATAGACTCTCCAGTGCCATTTAAAACTCAAAAAACGCTGAGAGTTTAAGGGACAACTGTAGCTTCGATTCATTACTGAAAAGGAAATAGCACATCGGTCTCCCACAAATTTTCAGGTACAATTTCCTTACAACACCAACAATGACCATAACAAGAATACTAGTAATAACAACAACAACAGTAATAATAATAATAATAATAATAATAATAATAATAATGATGAAAGGGAGAGAAACTCTTCCCTCAGAACATCCGTTTGCTGCCAGGAGCGTGGCAGTTGTTACAGAAATACCGTATTCTACTGGTTTTCAAGCTAATTCTGCTGTCTCCCAGAATTCCTTAGGCCATTCCCATACCCCAAAGTGCTCTCTCTCCCTTTTGTGCGCGTCCCTTGGCCGTCAGTCCTCCCAGCGCGTCCAACTTCGCTGCGGCCGCACGAAGTCTGAGAGCAGCTTTGGCACCGTGTCGACGGTAGGAGCTTCTCAGCGGAGCAAGCAGTGTCTGTTGCAAGGAATTTAGACCATAAAATGCACATAAATCCTCTTAAATAGATAAATACTCATTTACTCAGTTTGCCTTCCACGTCTTGAATATTTGAAGGTATCTGCCAAAAATTCCGGACAAAGACGAGCTTCAAGTCTACATCAATCTCGGAATACAGCAACACAAAATAGTTTGGGAGAGTGCCCCGAGACCTCCCTCGGACTGGTTGCCCTGCTGTGTACCCAAACGTGAGGCTCGAAAACTTTGGTTTGGATTTCCATGGCGTGTGAAATGCCTTAGCGTTTAGTTCTCTTGTGGTGAAGCTGTGAGGGTGGAAAATAGGAAAACAGGCTTTGTGAAGGGAAAAAGAGCTCCGGTCGTTAGAGACTGAGACGAATTCCTCCGAACAATCACAGTATTTAGTAGTACTCTGAAAGTCCAATCGCTAATTCTATGCTCACTGTCAGAGATAATCCTTAGGAAATAAAACCCATCATGAACGGGGAAAAAGAGAGTATCACAAAACAGAGTGACTAGGCAAAAGAAAGAAAAAAAAAAGAAAAAAAAAGAAAAGGTTCATTAGAAGCTCGGAGATTTCAAAGGAGAGCCTAGGTTTGCCTAGTGTTGAGTTTTGAAGCTTCAGCGACGTTCAAGCATTTGCAAGTGATGTGTAGAAACTGTTATTTTTTCATTCTTCTTTATTGTGAATCATTCCCAGGTCATATTCCAATGAGTAAGGAGGGTGGAAACCAGGGAAGTAAGAGAATCATGGAATCATTTAGGCTGGGAGAAACCTTTAAGATCGTCAAGTCCAACCATTTCCTTATCCCTGCCCAGTCACCACTAAACCATGTCCCTCAGCACCACATCTCCACGACTTGGAAACCCCTCCTGGGATGAAGGACATAGGCCACGAAAGGCAGGAGAAAAAAAGCAGCTCGGGGAGGCATTTTCTGTGACTCTGAATCATGATTTGGGGTTTCTAGACACAGAGGTGGTCAACGGTGCACCTGCACCTTGGGATTTGTGCAATACATTGCTCTACAAATTAATTGCAGGTGCTCTACAGCATTGATTCCTTACAAGAACATGGCATGGACCTTCAGAAATCATCCCTGTGGGAAGAGATCTTTGGCTTTCTGCTTTTTAACCCTTTGCAAAGGGTGGTACTTTGAGAAGTAAGCACAGGTTTTGGATTTCTATGAAAGGGAAGGAGTGGAAATTATCTCCTCTGGGCTCGTTGTAGGTTGAATAGTTCCTGTCCGTAGCAAAACCGGGACAGTCTAACACTTGGCGACTGACAGGACATGATGAACGTGTTCTTTATCTCCAGCTAAGTCTTGCTCAAATCTTTAACATAAGTATTTGCTAATCCTTTACATCTGTGCCTTTCTTTTCAAGACTTGCGATCTCGGGTGGGTTTCTTCAGCAAGGTGGGGAGAATCAAAATCCCAGCTTCCCGTGTTAGAAGTGGGTTTTTCTTGGCTGGAGTTGCTTGGCTTTAACGTGCTGACGCCTTCTGCCTGATTTCAGTGCACTCAAGCGTTCTCTTGATGTTCATAACCACTGCTGCCTATTAGTCAGATATCTTCATCAATCTCATCGTGATTGTTCCTAAGGATTTTATTTTATTTTTTTTAATTTAATTTTATTTTATTTTTTTCCCGAAGATCCAGGCTGTTCAAAGCCCATCGATGTGTTAAAAGTCTGATTAAACTTTCAGTATATCTGACAGGCCTAGCAGTGGGGATTCCAGATTAACCATCTGGAATCATTTGATCTTAAAGAGTATCAAAATAATGTTCCAATAAAGCCGTGTTTGAATGTTACCCTGTTTATAATCCAATAAATGCTAACTCGGTATCAGCTTTTAGTTGCTGAAGAAATGGCTTCTCTCTCAGCGGCCTCAGCTGCAATGCCTGCTCAGGATTTTGTAGAGGTTTTGCAAATGCACGTTAGCAGGTTGAAATCTCCCCTCTGTACAATAGTGTGCCATATTTTTATTGAGTGCTTGCTTAAAATACATTTTTAAAATACCAGTTCAAACAGTCGTTACAGGGCTTTGCAAAATCTCTACTGAGTTTCGTAGGAGTAGGAAAGCTTTTCCTGTACCACATCAAAACTGTGTCTGTGGTCACTCATTCTTCTGTCAGTGAATCAGTCACTGAGGGCATCCAGTTGTCCTTCCCTAAGGACCCCAACAGTCCCAGGTTGGTCTTTCCTAAGGGTTGCCAATCTTATCTGCTGCCAGAGTGAGATGCCTTTTAAAGGAGAGAAATTGCTTTCCCTAAGTGTTTCCCTTTAAATTTAGCTGAGCTTTGACTACAGGGTGTTTTAGATATATAAATCATAGCATTCCAGCACGGTGGGGGTTGGAAGGGCCCTCTGGAGATCACCTGGTGCCCCCCACCCTGCTCCAGCAGGGTCACCCAGAGCAGGGGGCCCAGCAGCGCAGGGTCCAGGCACCTTTGGAATCTCTCTGGAGAAGGAGACTCCACAAGCTCTCTGGGCAGCCTGGGCCAGGCTCCAACCCCCTCCCACCAAAGACGTTTCTCCTCCTGCTCCCAGGGAACCTCCTGGGTTCCAGTTGGTGCCCAGTGCCCCTCGTCCTGGTGCTGGGCACCCCGGAGCAGAGTCTGGCCCCAGCCTCTTGCCCCCCAGGGGCCCTTGAGCTCTTGCTCAGCCTTGCTCAGCTCCCCTCTGGGGCTGCTCTTCTGCAGCTGAACAGCCCCAGGGCTCTCAGCCTTTCCTGGCCACACAGATGCTCCAGGCCCCTCAGCAGCTTCGTAGCCTCCACTGGACTCCCTCCAGTAGCTCCTTGTCTCTCTTGAACTGGAGATCCCAGACCTGGACACAATATTTCAGGTGTGGCTTCATCAGGACAGAGTAGAGGAGGAGGAGAACCTCCCTTGACCTTCTGGACACACTTTTCTTTGTGCACCCCAGGATACTATTGGTCTTCTTGGCCCTGAGGGCACATTGCTGGCTTGGCTTTGACTCCTAAAACTTGAATCCCCTCCTGTCTTGATCTTGACTGGCTGCTCTGACTCCAAGTTAGCTTGGTGAGCGCTGAGGACAGAAAGCAGCTAACCACCGTGACAGGGAGTGTCCTTGAGTTCTGCAGCTGGAGACACAAAAACCAGGACGTCCAAAGCGTGCAAATCTGTATGCAACGTAAATAAAAAACTTCCCAGCAGATCCTCCTTTGAAGGGGAAAAATGAGCAAGGCAAGAGCATTAGGAAGAACAGTTAGTCTGAAATCCTCGCTAAGCCGCAGATTATCCGCAGCTATTTCCATAGCCCTTTGTGGAGTCAACTGGCCTCCTGCAACCGGCAAGGAGAAAACGTAAGGAAGGGTGGTTTAGCCCATCCTCTTTCTCACACAACCTCTAGGTCACTTCTAGTATCTCTTCTCCTTCCTGTTTTTTCTCCTCCTCTTTCAGTCAGTTTTCATGATGCACGTAAAAAAAAAAACCCTTAGGAAGCAAGAGAAGCGAAGCTGTCGGTGCCTGTTGGGTATCGGTCGTCTGAAATGAGCCAGGACAACACTGCAGAAGAAAATGTTTCCAGATGCACTGCACCCACCGGAATTCTTTATTCTTGCTAGCCCATCCCTTAAAAAAAATTCTAAAAAGTTATTTTAAATAGGTGGGAGTGGGTCTGTAAAGCACTTTACTGGGACAAAGAGTACTTTGTACGGGCGAGGTGGTGTGAAAAATCTGGGAAATACATGGTAGAAAAGTTGTTTACCTAATTGTCTTTATGTCAGTATCTTTTTTTCCTCTTTCTGACTGTAACTCAGTGCCTCAAATGATGTTCACGTGCAGTAAATCTTTCTCTGAATTAATTGTTTTCCACAAGTAGGAATTCTGCTACGGTAGGGATCGATTTTTACATACCCTACGTAATAATTGGGTTTCTGCACAACTCATCGGAGGAAGTTTCTGGTGAAGGAAACATTTGTTAGGAAGTACTTGGGAGCTGTATAATGCTACAACTAACAGTAAGAGAAACTAGAAATGCCAGTCAAAATATCTCATTTGCCAGGGTGTTTTTGCAGAGGAATAAGCAGAGAAAATTCTTCCAGCCTGGATTATTCACCTTGTAATGCAGATGGGCCACAGCACAGGTACCAAACTGAGAGAGCAGGCACACACGGAAAGGAGAAAAGAAGAAAATGAGCAAAATGCAGGGAGAAAATTGCATTTCCTGCTGTTTACTACCAAAATTTCAACTTCCTTTTCTGACTAAAAGATAAAATGGTCGTTGTTTTGCCAATATAAGCTCTTCAGACTCTGAGGTGATTTCAGGAATTTTTGTGTTGAAATGTTGCCATTATAAAATATTTTAATTCCCTATAGTACTGCCAGGTTTTCAGTATAGAAATCCCTCACGTTTCTGCACTACCTTTTAGTCAACTGAATCTTAAGAAAGCTGCACAAACCTTCCTGGTAGTTATTCTGGGGTGCAGCCCATGGTTCAGCAGTAATTGCCTTTTTTTTTCAACACTGAAAATGTTGACTCTTTGATAGCAATGATCCTTTTAGCCTGTTGGGAAGGTAGTATCCCACCTTGAAGAGCAGCTCTTCACCATCCAAGAACAATACCCGACGCACACCTTGTTTCTCTTGGCAGCTTCGGACAAATTCCCTCGTATTTCTTTCGCAATAGTTGAGTCTTGCCGGCAGAGTAGCCCAAACCTGAAGTGCTCAGACTCTGCTTTGCATCTCCTCTGCTCTCCTTAGAGCTGTCAGACAAAGGGATGTCCTGTCTAGATTTGTAACAGCTTTAATGATGTTTTTCCTATCTTGGGCTGGAAAAAAAAAAAAAAGAAAAAAGATTTTCCGTTACAATGGGGACTCACCAAGAAGTATGAATCATTATTGACACTCTCAAAATAATCTGTCGTGCTGCTTTAAAATCCTAATGAGAAAACCCTCGAGTCTTTTGATATTAGTAGTTGTTTCGTGGCGTAATTGAATTTGAAAAGCTCTGTTAAGATTTTTATCCTCTGACGGTAACTTATTATTTCTGGAATGAAATGGTTTGAGAAGTGGTTTGGATGGCAGCAGGCTGAAGAAGCCCTTTGCACTTAATCTTTCTACAGAATCCTACGTGGTGGGGGTTGGAAGGACCCTCTGGAGATCACCTCATCCAACCCAAATGCTCCAACAGGGTCGCCCAGAACAGGGGGCCTGGGGTCGCATTGTCCAGGCGGGTTTTGGAAGCCTCTAGAGAAGGAGACTCCGTAGTACAGGGATAGTGTGAACACCATGAGCTAACAATACACTGTCAGTGGGGTCTCCCAGATCCAGAAGTTTTAAGGGAGTGAGACAATGGCTCTGCTGTCACCCCTACGCCCAGCACGTGGGGACACGCTTGCCAGCCACCCAGGGAAGGTTACGCTGATTTTGGGCTGATGGTAGGAGACAAAGTCCGGTCTAGAAAGGCTCCAGTGTAGCTTGTGTGTTTGCACACTGCCCGATTACAGGCTGAGCTTAACCTCCTTGGAAAAGAAATGTTGATTTTGGGTGCACCCTGGGCTTCAGGCTCCAGAATCAGAGCCGGGTGAAGGTAAAGGGAGCAGTGGGATGCGGAGTCAAGTGAAAGCTGTCAGGAAGAAACAGGAATGACTAGGACACGAAGCCAGGATGTACATAAAAGAATTTAGAGTGGATAGAAGGAAGAATGTTTTTTACTGAGGGTGGTGAGACCCTGGCCAAGGTGGTCACTGCCCCATCCCTGGCACCATCCCAGGGGAGGTTGGATGGGGCTCTGAGCAACCTGCTCTAGTTGCAGATGTCCCTGCTCCCTGCAGGGGGGTTGGATGAAATGACCTTGAAAGGTCCCTTCCCACCCAAAGCAGTCTGGGATTCTGTGCTCCAAGCAAATAGACTGTGCCAGGGAGATGGGAGACAAGAGATCACACTGGCTCAGATGTGACCAGAGAAGTGGCTTCTGAAATTCATTAGGCACTGATAGAGAGCGAAGCTTGGTCGCCATTCTTGATAGCTTTTCTGCCCAGTGGGAATCCAGCACAAAAGCCTTTCAGCACACAGTTTAACTGGGAATACCTGAGCAAACCGATAACATTGCTGCTTTTCCAAGAGTCTTCTTTCGCACGTATCACAGCCGACCGCTCCACAAAGCATGGGAAGGACGTGTGTGTTTGTACCTCCACCTTCAGGTAGCGGCTTGGAGGAATTATCAGTATTATCCACAGCGAGAAGAACTACAGTGGGAAGGAGAGCCAAAAACAAAACCAACCAAACAAAAACCCCACACACACAACTGTCAAACAAGGGATTTCCAAAATGAGCCTGGTATGGTCGAGTTCTTTGTGTTGCGCAGTTTTAGACGTTACAGGCGAGCGGAGAGGCTGCTCCGTTACCTGCCGAACACAGAAATCCGTCCCTCTTTCTGATTGCAGCATTTTTTTCTTCCAAAGAACAAAACCAGCTCAACTCTGTCTCAATATCAAGTGAATTTTTTCTGCAGTTTGGCTACAGCAGATTGACCCACACGTGCGGTAGATCCTCTGCTAAAATCCTGGTAGATGGAAAAACAAAGAGATGATCAAGAAGGAGGTATTTTTATCTTCCCCTCTTCTATCTGTGAGGCCCTGTTGCTCGTCACTGCCGTGTTGCCATCAACGCAGACAAAAAGGCGAAACGGCGTCAAAGTCCGGTGGATGTCGAAGGGATTTGTTTCGTTTTTCATTTTTGAGAATTAAAAGCCATCACCTGTTTGCCTCTTCTGCCTTTTCTTACCTTCTTAAAGACGGAGGCAAATTTGCTTTGCCAAGAACAGAAGGAATTCTCACCCGTGGTCCTCTAAAGCAGAGAAGATTTTAAGAATTTCCAGTATATGTTTACACGTCCAAGAAAAAAAAAATTAAAATTATTATTTTCTGGTGACTTTTCTTGTCTGTATTGAACAAAAGATCAGCAGAAAAAGCAAGTTTAACTATGCAATGTCCAAAAAGAATTTGGATTTGAGATCCACTGTATGCTGCTTTTCCAGCTCCCCCTGCAGACTAGATCGTGAGAAAAGTTTTCAAATAATCTGTGCTCATCCTTATATGAATTTCTGCATCCTTGTGGATTTTAACCAGCTCTTGGTTATTATTCAAGCTTGCTTTTTTTTGTTTTTTTTTACTGTGATTTAATTAGTGCCGGGTCTACGCTGATGCATGTCTTTCAGGCTTTGGAGCTGACTCCTGAGGTACTTTTCTGTGCCTATCACCCCTGAAAATCCTCTCTGAGAGATCCTCTGGGAAGGTTAATAGGAGCAGCCTGGTGTGGGTAGGGATTAAATCTCACTTTGCAGTTCATTAGGTCATAAACCATTTCCTAAAGTGAGTTAATACGATGGCTTGGGTTTTATCCGTGGGTTGCTTTTTTTGTTGTTCTGTTTTTCCTCTCAGGTAAACTCTGGTATAATTGTTGTTCCTGAAAGCTTTGCATGGTTTTTTATACAATTTGCAAGCCATGTTATGGAATTAAGAGGAGCTAGATTAATAACATCTTCAGTCTTAACTGCTACTGCCAAAGTATTTAAGAAGTATCTCTAAAGGAGGTTAGAGAAGAGTGGGGATCAGACTCCAGTAATTCTCTTCCTCCACACATCCTCATCCCATTGAAGTCTTGAACTGGTTCTTTTTGTTTCTCTGCCACACTTTGTCTGTCTGTCTGTAAATGGCTTCTGCCTCCTGGTGATCTAGTAGTTTCATGCACGGGTTATTTACGCCGTGCGTGAAGGGAAAGAAACGATTCGGTAGAAAGTAAGTAATTCTTAGGGGTTGCAGCTCATCGTTGGAATTCAAATGCTTTCTCTGCGTCTGTTGCCACAAGTAGGTGGAAATAATACTCTCATTATGTGCCTTCTGATCTAATAAAGAGGGAAAAATATCTTTCGGCATTCTATCAGCAAAGGACATCTTTCATAATTGCAGTATAAGCAGCTGAAGAATTTTAAAAGGAATATTAGCATAAAAAATGGCCAAGATTTGCGATGTTCTGCTGCTCTGAGAAGAGTTTACTCTGGTACCCCTTGCATGCATAATTGGTTTCTCTGGGATTCAGAAATCTTCCCGAGTACCTTGTCACATGCCAAAGTGATTTGCATTGGCTCTAGTCACTGGCAGATATTTCTTTCATCCTTTCTTCTGATCTCATTACCAGCTTCCAAAGCGGCAGTGGAGGCAAAGTCGTTACCTGGTGGATACCTCGAAGAAACACTTTGGGTTACAAGACACCGTCAAACCTGAATTTCTTTGCTGTGTCAAAAGATGTGAAATATCCTGTCACCTGCAGGTGGCTCCGAAATGATCCTAAGTCTCCAGAGCAGGAGACTCCACCACCTCTCTGGGCAGCCTGGGCCAGGCTCCGGCACCCTCACAGCAAAGAAGTTTCTCCTCCTGTTGAGGTGGAACCTCCTGGGTACCAGTTGGTGCCCCTTGTCCCTCGTCCTGTCCCAGGGCACCCCAGACAAGAGCCTGGCTCCTCCTACTTGACCCCCACCCTGCAGAGATTTGGAAACATGAATCAGATCCCCTCTCAGTTTTCACTTCTCCAGACTAAACAGCCCCAGGTTCCTCAGCCTTCCCTCGTAAGAGACGTTCCAGATTGGTAGGAGAGTAACCACGTACTCTGAGAGTGTCTTTAAAGGCCACAGCTGATGATAAGGCCAAGCAGAAATCAAAATTACCTAAATCATCAATTCCAATCAAAAATATTTCAGTCTGCAGGCAGTGGCCTTGATTTAAATAATCACTTCTAATTTTATTTTGCATTTGTCCTTGTTTTCCTAAGGAAAGGTTAATCCACATTAACTGCTAACTCCTAAAATACATGGATTTGCAAGTAAATATATATTTTACATTCAGTTTGGTTCTTATTTTTAATGGGCTATATTCTAACAATATTCATTTATTAAAGCAATTACATGTCAGGGTATATATTTGCTCAGATGATTAGTTTTTTAATTTCTTACACGTTTTTGTAGTTTTTCACAGTTTAATGATGGACAATTATATAATCTAATTTAATTTCTATTAAACTAGGCATTTATATTTCATGCAGATGTCCATAGCTTAGGCCTAGAGATTTTAGTTGGACTGAAGCATTTAGGTCCTCGAGGGACCATCCTGATCGCGCAGGAGAAAAATAACAGAGACTGGTACCTCGTTTCTACCGATGGCTCTCAGCAGAAAATAAATTATGCATCAAAAGCCTCGTTACTGGCGGGATATAAATGTACCTGTGTTCCACTAATAGAAAATGTCTTTGTGGGCTCCACGCTGAAGCCTCTCCCAGCTTTGCTTAGGTGACAATTGTGACTGCTCTGCTCCTGTGAGACCCCGCTCGGGAGCTGCCAGCACGAGCAGGTTGTGCATCTGTTGGAGAGGGGCCAGAGGAGGCCACAAAGATGATGAGAGGGCTGGAGCACCTCTGCTGTGAGGACAGGCTGAGGGAGGTGGGGCTGTTCAGCCTGGAGAAGACTCGACTCCATGGAGAGCTTGTAGTGGCCTCCAATGCCTGAAGGGGCTACAGGAAAGCTGGGGAGGGGTTTTTATAAGGGCGATGGCAATAGGACAAGGGGCAATGGTTTGAAACTAGAGAAGGGGAGATTTAGATTAGACGTTAAGAAAAAGTTCTATACCAACACTGGAAGGGGTTGCCCAGAGAAGCTGTGGGGCCTCATCCCTGGAAGTGTTGAAGCCCAGGCTGGATGAGGCTCTGAGCAACCTGCTCTAGTGGGAGGTGTCCCTGCCCGTGGCAGGGGGGTTGGAACTGGATGATCTTGAAGGTCCCTTCCAGCTCAAGCTGTTCTATGACTCTATGATCAATCCACAGATTAATTTGTAGTTTATAATTTCAGGTGCCAATGACCTTATGAGACTTTGGCCATCCTGTTGCAACCACTTCAGTGGTCCCTTTGAATGAATCAGGAAACCCAAGACAAGCAAATTAAGTCTCTTTCAGCTCATTTGCATCCTGTTTTCTGTAGCTCCCGGGGAGCAGAGGTGTAAGTCTATCCCTTGGTGCCAGGCCAGTAGCCAACCTTTCCAGTATCAAGAAAGTGGGCAGTGCACATCAGTCACCTCACCGCAAACGGGCCGTTAAGATGATGGCTGGATGGGTTCACGTGAGCATAACGTTATTAATTAAACAGCAGCCGGGTTAATCAAGATAGCAAAAGTAATTTGTTGGAATAAATATTTCAGTAGTGCGCTCATCCGTAAAGAGAAAGAAGGGGTTTTAATTAATTCATTCATAAAAATATTCACGCTGTGGTGGCCGTAACTCTGTTTAAGGATCTGGAAGCGGATCTTGTCTGTAGAAGGGTATTCTTCCCACTTCATCACTTCTTCTTGATTGTTCTGTAGATGTCAGATACCCGACTATAATTAGTAGCTCATTAGTTACAAGCCAAACATTGCTGTCCACCTCTGAACAGCAGTACCTGCCTTGCCCCGACCCGCATATCCTATTGCTTTGGTTGTCACCCTGACCTGCGAAATTTAGGGAAAAAAATGTACTTAATCTGTCAAGGGGTCAGTGAGGCGGTGCTGGTCCTGGAGGTGCAGGGCAGCCGAACCACAAGCTTCACTGATAACAGGAGGCTGGACTGGTGCCCACCCAGTAGAGCCCGTGGCAATACCACCCTAGTAAATAGGACCACAAAAAACCACGCCACCACCCCAAGGATACTGCAGGACGGTTGGGTTCAACTCGCTTTCCCAAAACACCGGTGAGCTCAACACCCTGGAGAAGCAGTTCCGATGGAACCGTGCCGCAGCGCCGTGCCAATTCCCATTCGTGAGTAACTCGGCTTCGGAGTCCTGGAGCTTAATTCTCCACGGAGAAGATTAATCCCTTGGCGGGGGATTAAGCTACAGCGAACCAGGGCCACTTTATTTCTGAATGGGAAAGGCCACACGGGGATTTAATGCACTTTATCTTACGTGCATTGATTTCACAGCTTTAGTTAATTCATCTTAACTTCCCCAAATTCCCCTGTGCGGGACGAGCTTTTTGTCTGCGGAGAGGCTCTTGGAGCTGCTTGCAAAGCTCCTCGTGCAGCCCGACCAGAAAGCAGGTTGGAATGATTTCTGTGCCTCTGAAGGAGCTTATACCTGTCTAGATGCTATTAAATTACCTCTTTCTCAGATAGTTGATCCGTGACACCCTTAGAAGAACTATTTTAATTAGATTTTTTTTTTGAATGGACTGGAGAAAAAGGAGTTTTCTTCAAACTAATCTCTGGGTTATTTTAGAAATCTCTCATGAGCTGCCTTCTCAGAGCTTTCAGAGAGCACCAATTGTGTACAGCTGCACAAACAATATTTTCTCAAGCGTGGGCAGGTCTGGGCAGTGCAGTTTCCTTGCCCAGTGGGATTTTCTCAATCTTTAGTGGTGGTCCTAAGAAAACTTTTTGTCTATATGGAAAGTGAATGAGCAGAGTTTCTATTCCTTGATCCCGAAGATCTTTCTCTCAGCGGTGCAAGTGACAGGGATCCAGGTGGAGGAGGATGCTTTTGTGGGAGTCACTGTTAAAATAATGTCGTGGTTTTGTTGATGGCGTCCTTTGGGGAAATATTTCTGCTCCTTTCTTGTATAGTTGTCGTGATTTACTGATCTTCTGAGCAGGTGTCTCCTGACGCTGCTGAATCATAACCCACCTTTACTCTTCAGCTCCCTCGTGACACTTCCCATTCCAAATTAAATTTTGCCGCGCAGTTCTTCACTGGGACGCTTCATGCAGCACAGAAAAGCATTTCTTGTGGATTCCAAACGAGCTTTGCTGTGACTTAATTCTGTAGCAGTCAATAAATATCTTCTCTTTTTAATATGTAAATGAGGTGCTTAGAGGGCCCATGTTCATGTGGACCAAGTCGTGTGAGAACAGGGGTGCTGAACAAAGGAAAGTAAGTAGAATCAGAGAGTCATGGCGTTGTCAGGGTTGGAAGGGACCTTGAAGATCATCCAGTTCCAACCCCCCTGCCATTCCCCCTTGGCCTATCGCTACCTGATGATCCTCGGCAGTCCCTCCCCAGGTTTCTTGTAGGCCCCTTCAGATCCTGGAGGGCCACCAGAAGGTCTCCTTGGAACCTTCTCTTCTCCAGACTGAACAACCCCAACTCTCTCAGCCTGTCTCCACAGGAGAGGTGCTGCAGCCCTCGGATCATCCTGGTGGCCCTTCTCTGGACACGTTCCAGCACGTCCAGATCTTTCTTGTAAGATATGAACGTGCTGGAACGTGTAACAGCTGAACATCAAGGTTCAAGTGTTTTCCACCAGTATTGCTCCATAGTTCATCAGTTCTGCTCTCAGTGGGACCAGGAAAAGATTTTAAAATATAATGCAACATAAGCAAAAGAAATAAATTCTCTTTAATTCAGCCGTTTGCGACCATTTGCACGGAAATTTGTAAATCGGTCCGGGAAATGGAAGCAAATATTTAATTTTGGTTTTTTTAACTTAAATACTTGTACTTATATTTCATTGTACTAAAGTTTTAATAAGCGTTGGGTGCGTTCTAATGATTGTTTTTTTCCTCTTCTTCCACAGCTGGTTGGGTTTGTGTACGCCTGTTACGTGATCAGTCTCTTCATGGAGGAGGAGGACAGCTGTAAGTACTGCCACACACCTCCTCACCTCGGCAGCCACAGCGCCTGGGGTGAGACTTACTCTTGATTAACTACCAGGGCAGGGAACAAAGCTTGAAAGCCATCAGAATCTGGCATCCACGTGCACTACCAGTTGTGCTTAAAAAAAACCAAAAAAACCCGTACTTATTTAGGTCCTGCTGCCGTATCTCGGTGTCAGGGTTGGACTTCGCATTTCTTCAGAGGTCTGTGAACCGCTCACACTGATGAAAATCCTTTGATCCATGTTGCATATCTATATACACTTATCTAAGTTTTTATCTATCTAATTGAAATTTGAATCAAAGCTCCTGAAGCCATTTAGTCTGTTGTTCGAAGTGACAACCTGATCGGCAGTCAAATGAACGGAGAAGACAGATGGAGCCTTTTACACACTGGCCAAGAAACAGATGGACCTGGCCAATACTTAGAAGTAACTGGACCATACATTTTAAATGCTGACCCCATGATCTTAACCTGCCTTTATCAATAAATCCCTTCTATGCACACCCATATTGCTCAAAAAACTGTGTGAAAATGTGCACACCTTTGAAGAAATGTTTGTCCAAAGTTATTCCATCATCCTTGGAAAAATCTGGATATGCTGAACGTTTTGGTGGGATGCTGCGTGAAAGGAGATTGTGGGAGTTGCCTACTGAGACTGGGAAAAGCAGTAGTGAGAATGGAGTAAGATTGGATGAGCAAAGAGGAGTGAATACAAGGACAAGTCTATTTAAAAATTTATTTTTAAATAAGCCTGTTTAAAACAAGTCTACAAGAACAAGTCTCTTTAAAAATTTATGTTTAAGTAAGTCTGTTTGAAACAAGTCTACAAGAACAAGTCTGCCTAAAAATGTCCCTATTTAAAAACGGGGCAATGTGTGAACTTGTCGGCTAATTCCTCACATATATTAGGAGTTAAACAGTGAAATATCTACCTCTGGGGAGGGAGGGGGGAAGGAACAAATGCCAATACCGTTTTACGGCTCTAGGATAAATAATACACAGCCAAATATAGACATATACACTTTTACTCCTGAACTTTGCCGTAGTTTGTTTGTTACTTCACAGACTAGCACTAGTGGGCGAAATGAATACAGCAGAAAAATGAATTGAGTTTGTAGGAAAGCATTTGATAACATCTTACTGGAAACATAATGCAGATAATTCACAGCTGGGATGGAAAAGAGACTTTTTGATTGAAACCCCTGTGAAGGACCATAAACAAAACACTTTTCCTCCAAACTGTACAGCCTCCATCAGAATGCAACAGACTTTCGTGTCAAATCTATTTTAACACTTTCATTTAGATTTCTAAGAGGAGGAAAATACATCAAAAAGATTCTTAGACCAAACCGAGCGGGAATGAGTCATAAGCACGTTGAGCGCATCGCGTACTGTGAAAAGGCACAAGGAGCCTGGCGCTGCACAGGAGAAATAGGAACTCCTGGAGAAAAAAACATGTTGAGGAGAAGGAAAAACCCGGACAATGCTCCCTTAGAAAGCTGGGAATTGCCAGTTAGGAACTGGTAGCGCAGGGTAACGAGGTGGCTGCGTGACGTGGGGGGTATAAACAGTCTTTGGTCGGTGAAAGTTAGAGGTAACTCCTGTCTGCGTGGCTGTGGTGAGTCACAGCTGTAGTTGGGACTTCACTGGGGTGTCTGGAAACTTCATTTATGGGACAATTAGTAATGAAATTCCTGGAACAGGAAATTAAATGGTTGGGATGAGCACTAGATTGATAAGGAAAACACGAACGACAGTGCCTTTGAAAGATGAACAGTGTGTGTCCCTGCACACCCACGGGCAAACACAGATACAGCTCGACCCGAAGAGACAGACCCTTCGCTTTTTGCACAAATGTGCTCTATTGTCGGTGGTTTGGGTTCATCCTTTATAGTCTGCTTCACGCCCCGGTGCGTTCTGCGCGCGACGGAACACAGCGTGCTCGTGGAAGGTGCAGCCACCTGCTAAAGAGAGTATGTGGTTCGTATTCAGGGCCTCACAAGAGGGTTATGGTCACGTTAAGGGCCTTGTTGGCTTCGAAAACGTGTCTAGTTCAGAAGAGGTGGGGCAAGGTCTGTCTTTGGCATCCAAGTGGATCTCTTTCCTCCGACCGCGAGCCCGCCTCACTGTCCTTGGAGAGTTTTGTGCTGTGCGGCAGCAATGGAGATTTAAATCCCTGAGAGTGGAGAACGGCAGATGTACCTGTTAACCAGTAAAAGACACCCAGTGCTGAGCTGCTCCAGTAGGCAAAACTAACCCAGGGCCCTTTCTCCACAGAGGAATCGGGCGTATCGCCGTTTAATTCCTGCTGGTCCTCCCAGCACCGCCGATGGCAACTCCATGTTCTGTTACTGGTGAAAATCATCTCACTCGCCTTGGACAGCGGGATGGCATTTAGCTCAGTGCTCCCCTTCACTAGGAGAGGGCAAGTTTCCCGTTTTCCCTTGTTCCTTTCCACAGAATCTTCTAGGCTCTCGTGTGAATGGAATTTTTTCAGTTAGCGGCGGGTGGAGCTGGGGTAGGGGCGAGAGCGGTGTGCTGCAAGTGGAGCAAAGAAGTGGAATAGATGGAGCCAGGAGATTTTGCAACCAGGGGAGGGAAATGATTTCTGATTTATTACTTTTTTGTCCCTTTCTAAGATGCCGAATCCAATCAAAAGCAACTTTACTAAGTCATTTTCTGCTGATTTGTGTCTTAATGCCCATTTGTCTTTTAGAGTCTTCTGCGCTTAGAGATAAATACGGTAAATAGAAATGTTTGCCTCCTTCCTGGCAATCCCACAGATAGGTTTTAAATGGGGAAATGTCTGTGTAAAGCACAGTGGGAAATTGGTTTGGGAATTAGCTGGGAACGGGACATTCTGGAAAAATCCACGTTGTTGACTTGCAGCGTAATGAACAAAAATTTGAGAGCGAAGTAGAGCGGTGCTTCAGAGCAGGCAGGTAAAAAGTAGACAGTGATTACATTGGATAAAAGTCCAAGAAACTGCGACAACAGAGCAATTTTCTGCTTTTTAATATGATGCAGCGGATTCTTTTCTTAGGTAGCTGCAGCTCTTCCGTCATATCTTTGCACTAGTTCGCACAGAGTAAATCCTCAGCCATCTGAGAGCCAAAGCCTCCCTAATTAAACACCTTCTGAAATACTCCATGTATCAAGTGAACCCCCAGTTCTGGGTGTGAAACCCGTCAGGCAGACTTAGAAATTAATAAGAGCTGCCTGTTTTGCCTCTGCGCGGCGCTCAAATGGATCTGGAGCCTGACGTTTTGGCTGACGGACGCTTTTCCGAACAGCGATAATGCTTGAGGAAACATTTCTTTCCGGCTATTGCTCACCTCAGCCGCGTTTCAGACTGTAGGTAACTTTGACTTGGAAGGAAGATGATAGTAGGTCAAAAGGAATGAAAAAGAAGACATGTAAAAGGCACGCTGCGCTAGTGAGGTTAATACCTTCCATCATTCATCCTAATGAAAAAGTCTATTTATATCTCTTCCCTTCATTTTTTCATTTCTTTCTGTGTAGATCTATCAATCTCTATAAGCCCGGTGGAAGGAGCAGAATATGTGAAATCTGTAATCATAAAAGCCTGTCACTATCCTGTTTGGGAATCATTTTCTCCTAAAAATGAACTCAAGGAGCTCGTCGCCGCCTTGTCAGAGTTACGGAACGGTTTGAATAAAGCCCGAGTCTGGAGACTAGGCCAAAATACTTTGTTAAAATCATTATGAAATTTCTAAATAATCTGGAATTTTTTGTTACAAATTTTCTAAATAGTTTCTGGACTATTTTGTTATGAAATTTCTAAATAGTTTCTGGACTTTTTGAGAACCATTCGATAGCACCACGGCTGCTCAGTGCTCGTTCATAAATACGACACTGACACACATCAGAAGCCGTTGTTCTGTACGTGGGTTTGTGGGGTGGAAGCTGATTTGCCTAGAAATTGCATAAAGAAAAAAAAAGTGAAAAACCAGAGGGGAAGATTCACCACAAAACTACTTGTGTGATTTTGGTGTTTACTGAAAGCCAAAAAGGTCAATCCAAGGAAGCTCAAACCTCTCTTGTGCATGAGCAAAAATCAGAGAATAGCTTGAGTTGGAAGGGACCTTAAAGCTCATCTAGTTCCATGGGCAGGGACACCTCCCACTGCACCAGGAAGGAAAGGGCTCCTATTCACCAGGAAGGAAAGTTTCCTCCCCTAAATTTGATGAAGAAATACAGCAAGGGAATGTTACGCTCTTTAAATTACCGCTACACAGTATTTCAGTTTTTCTTGTTTTTTTATTTTTTCTTTATCCCTGAAGTTCTCATCCATTGCCCAAGCCAGCAGTTGTTGTAGTTCCTATGGAAACACGTGCGTGGATACGATGACACAACCAAGTGTAAAAAGTCAGTTAAAGCAGTTAAGCAATATAAATACTAAATGTTAGGGGAAAAAATCCAGATCTTAGGTAAGTTAGTGGCAAAAAAAAAATTGAAGCCGAGGCACAATTCCCTCTTCTTTTTACTGCTTAAAAGCCGTAGGTGATGAATCCGTCACAGGAAAACAACTCAAAACTAAAAATACACCCGTAGCACCCTCTGCTCCTACATTCCCCTGACAAAATGCACAAAATAGTCTTCACTTCCAGTTGTAATCTCCGTGGGCCGTTGGAGAACACCTCGTTCTGGCTGAGAGATTGTCTTTCAATACTAGACAGGGCACCGTATACGAAAAGCGACGTCTTGGCTGCGGAATATTTCTGGCAGCAGCCGACGTTACCTGCCTGAAAACACCACGCGTTTCCCGTGGGAGGGCAGAGGGAGGGTGTATCCAGGCAGGGTGCTGACAAAGGACGTCGTCACGTAGTTCTAGGACTAGAGGGAATGGGTTAAAACTAGAGATGGGGCGATTCAGATGGGATTAGGAAAAAATTCTTCCCCATGAGGGTGGTGAGACCCTGGCACAGGTTGCCCAGAGAGGTGGTGGAAGCCCCATCCCTGGGAGTTTTGAAGGCCAGATTAGATGGGGCTCTGAGCAACCTGCTCTAGTGGGAGGTGTCCCTGCCCATGGCAGGGGGTTGGAACTCAATGATCTTCAAGGTCCCTTCCGACCCTGACAATTCTAGGATTCTATAAAGCCTGAGAAAATGGCATCATCCCAGTGACACAGGTGAACCCCTTCCAGGTTGTCAGGGCTAGAACATCGCTTCCAATAAGGTGAGAATCAAATAACCTCATCTCGAGTTACCACTCGAGTGAAACAGTTCAGTCTACCTTGGGCAAAAACTTCAGGTCTTACCGTAGGGTTGCCTCTAATTCCCTCTTCCTGCGTGGAGTTTAATTCTGACTTTAAACTCAGCCTTAGTTGCCTGGAAATAGGTATGAAGATAATAGTCAAGCTGCCATTTCCACGGCAGCCAGCGACTCCTTTAGCGTTCATTAAGGAAAAGGGTAAATCACTCCAATTATAAGAGTTCCTCCAGTGCCTTCCCACAATTCCTCCCATAAGCACGAGACAGAAGATTTTTTTCCTAAAACGCAAAGGAAAGAATCACCTCAGGCACTTTAGCACAAAGAATTAGTCTTTGTATATAGAGATATTTTGGGTGTATATGTCGAAACTTGTGTGTATATACAGATATATACGTTTGTCTATATACTGACCTTGTTTGTCTATACGCTGAGATACATACAGACAAATATTTGTATATGTACATAGTTTGTTTCAAAGATAGATCTCTACAGACTCCCCTTAGCTTGGAATTGATTTCCAGAGTGCTGAGCAGAAAGGAGGTTTTTTTGAAGGCCAGTTCACCAGTTTCTGTGTGGCAAACAGAATTCATCTCAGGCGTTTCTGCCGTTGATTCTGAGTACTCAAAGTAGATTGAAGGGAGAATTTTTTGGCACTGAGGGCGGTGAGAGCCTGGCCCAGGTTGCCCACAGAGGTGGTGGCTGCCCCATCCCTGGAACCATCCCAGGGGAGGTTGGATGGGGCTCTGAGCAACCTGCTCTAGTTGCAGATGTCCCTGCTCCCTGCAGGGGGGTTGGACTAGATGAGCTTGAAAGGTCCCTTCCCACCCAAAGCAGTCTGGGATTTCATGGGTATTTTATGCCATTTCCCATCGATATATCTACATACATATATATAAAAGACAATTAACTTCAAAGAGTTGTAATTTTTATATAGTTCAAATAATTATAATCGTGTAATTTTCCTTGAACTGGGGATCGTACCTTCCTTTAAGATTTTTTTTGTTTGCTACTGTCATAAATAATATTCTTATTACAAATGGAATTGCTATCCTGATTAGAGGGGCTATATTGTTTATTAACAGTTCCTTTCTTAGGCCCAGACATTGCTTTCCTACTCTCCAATACTCAGTGTGCCCTTTTTTCAACGGGCTGGCTTGATTCAAGCTTCTACTTAACTAATTTAATATTGATTTTGTTCTAGTCCCCACCTTCCACTTCCTTGGCCTTTCTATTTAAATTAAATCTGCTTTTAAATGGCTGCTCCCCCAACCCCCCGTTGCCGGCACCTCGGCCTTTTCACTTAAATTGCATCTCTTGTTAAATCAATCTTACTCCAGCAGCCCAGCAGCCCTCTCCTGAGCTTTCCACTTGACATCACACACAGGCCTAAGTGGTGCCCACTCCCGTCCCAACCTTTCATCCGGCCCCTCCATTAAAATGAAACCTCTTTACAAAGGCATTTTCCACTTCCAGCACCGATCTTACTTCTTCATTTCTCAGCCGGCAAGAGTTTTGTGTCTCTTTTAATTTGTGGAGCTTGGAAAAGAAACTTTGCAGATTCCCACTCGGCCATCTCAATGCCCTCTCCTCTGAGTCTTAACTTCCACACAGATGGCTTCTCCTAATTTCTAGGCCTCAGCTTAAATACCATCCATTTTATTGTTATTGTTGCTTGAGTGAGAATTTCCCAGTTTGCACATCACGCCCAAGAGCTCTGTCTGGGAATAAAACGGTCATAGAATCATAGAATTGTCAGGGCTGGAAGGGACCTTCAAGATCATCGAGTTCCAACCCCCCTGCCATGGGCAGGGACACCTCCCACTAGAGCAGGTTGCCCAGAGCCCCAT
>VWZK01003463.1:0-25204 GCA_013396935.1 Baryphthengus martii | reverse complement strand
GTGATGTGCTGTGTGATGAGGTGATGGCCAGACCCAGAGAGGGTGCAGGATAAATCAGGCTCTACACCAGGCCGTTAATTATCTTGGTTATATCCTGATATGGATTCAGTGAGAGGAACAGTTACAATTGAGACAAATATTCCTACGAGTTCCCGACACACTGATCTCCACGTGTTTGACAAACTCAGAAGACGTATGGATGAATTGGCAGTTCAGGGGCCCAGAGTTCTCAAAGCCTTTTCCTTTGTGGTCATTTTACTGGCTTCTGATCTTGAAATTTGTCTTTAATTGTTCGGTAGAGTTGAGCAGAGTCTGTTACACAAAGAGAACATTGATTTCACCTGCTAAAGCATCTGCAACGTGTGGTTAAGGTGAAGCAGCAGTTGTGATATTCTTGGATATATAACAACCAGGCAGATGGAAATACTGAAATGTTGCCTCAAAAATGAGTAATTGGGTCATGCTGACAAATAATTGAAGCAAGAAGAAGTTGTTATGGATACAAAGAACAACAGGCCAGAAATAGAGCCCCGCGAGACAAAAGTGATAGGAGAAAAAAACCAACAACTTGAAGGAACAAAAGACCTGACTCGTGACTTAGCAATGAACTGTAAGTGGAACAGATCGATTCCAGTCGGTCCTGGCACCTGCACTAAACATCCTGAGAATTCTGTAGTTTATGGCCCCAAACTCAGCAGCAATATAAAGGCACGCTAATAGGTAACATATATCCCCGCATCAGAATGCCAAAAAAAGATCAAAGCAGAACTTCAAAAAGCACATTGGGAGTTCTGCCTCTTCTGAAGCCAACGTGGACGCCTTGACGGTGAGGGTGGTGTGTTTGGAGGTGTGACTGAAGCCGTAGCCCCGTTTCTGCACGACAGCCTTTCCCCAGGGCTGCTTGAGCTGCCAGTTTAGTGGCCTGACCGGGTATGTGTTGTGAAAACCCAGGAGCTGTTGTTTCTCTTTGGGTTCTGTGTGAAGGTGGTTGATAGATGTAGGTCCTGGGCATCTCATATCCTTGCTGCGTGGATTGCTTTTCCTTTGCCAGCTTCATTTGTACAGAGGCAGTAAAGTAGCTGGAATGGTAAGTAAAAGAGGGAATCCCCAGGAAAAAAAAAAAAATAAAAAAAATAGTATTCTCATTAGCATTTTCCTTAAAGTGAGGAACAGAAAAATAGTGACCTACATAGGAAGAAAAGGTATCGTCTGAAATATTTTGTACAGGCAGCATTGCTGATGGAGAACGTACGTCACGGCCAACTATGGCGAGAGGCGTGGGGCAGCCGATGGCCAAAGTGATTTGCTTTGCCAAAAATGATCAGGCTCTGAGAAGCATTTAGAGAGAGTCAGATAAAACATTTTAAACTCAAATGGAAAACCGTTCCTCGTCCACTTCAGTTTTGCCTGTGGGCTCGCAGATAGCGCAGGGCCACCAAAAATGGATGTTCGTTGAAGCCTAAGGAAAGAATTCCTACTTATTTACAGCTTAAGTATATTATTTTCTGGTAGTAAATATGTGATTTTTCCTATAGGCCTTATGTGTGATGACTGTATTTTTCTAGAGATTTTTACCGTGTAGTGGCCAAGAGTCCTTAATGGCCTGAAAGTGATTGAGAAATACTTATTTTAAGGAAAAAAAACCCAAAACCATCATTATGCAGCCAGTCATTTGACGTCAGGAATGGGATAGCATGGCTACAAATAGCTTTCCAAGGCGTGACACAGGGAACATTTTGGAAAGGTATTTTCCTATTTGGAATGACTTGAGGATCTGGGATAAGAAGGATTGAGCTGCTTTGACTCTCTAACAACTTTAATCATCCTCATACCTTTTTTTTCATCTTACTGGGCAGACGTGTCTTTGGAAAATAAAAAAACCTCTGAATATCCAGTATTAAAATCTTGGATGTCCCAACACTGCTGCAATGAGGAGAGAGTTGAATGGCAAAGGGTGAGTGAAAATATCTGTGGCAGGGTCCTTTTTAAGGCAGCTTGTGGGAGGCTGCTTCTTTCAGCTCCGTCCCGCAGCAGAGTGGTCTTGGTCCTCGCGTTACCACGCAGGGCAGCTTTGCAAGTGATGATCTCTCTCGCTAGATGAAGACTGAGAAGAAAATCTGGTGCCAAATCTTAATAATTACTGTGGAACCCTGAAATATTCCCCTTCTACCTTCCAGTAATAAACATTGATGTAAAAGGTCATCCCTTTGTGATTTTCTGCACTTTATCCCGTTTCAACCTAATTCCTGCCTGCAAGTGCTTTATAGAGACGGAGCAGCGATCGCTGCACCACAAATGATTGCCGATGCCTCTTCTTCTCCCTTTCCTAATTGCCTGGCACACATTTCCCCTCCTCTAGTCCTCTACATAAATGAGAGGCTACTCCTGGGATCCTGCAAACGAGTCTGTGGGTTTTCTGCTACGTGCCTCAAGGCTTCGGTGCTCAGACTTGGTGTGAAGAGGGGAAAATGGAAAGTAAAGGGTCAGCCTGGTTGGTTTGGTGATGGGTATAAGGACAGAGCATCTCTGGAGAATGGAAGGCAAAGAGACCCTAAAAAAAACAAAAAAAAACCCCAACCAACCAAACTAATGACATGCTTATCTGGAAAGCTTATATAAGCTGCAAGTGCAAACATTGGAAAGGCCCAAAGTTTGAACTTCAGGCATCTAGCACTGACTTATCATCTGCCCTCCATTTTACCTTCCTCTTTCTTGTTGACTTTGGCTCCTTTCCTTGTGACCTCCTCACTTCAGGTGACGTGGTTACAGCCTCCCCAGTTCCATACCTCTCCTTGATGTGCACTAGTATATTGCCATTCAAAAAATGCAAAGTAGTATTTGGAAGCCTACAGATTAAGAAAATCTTCTGTAGGTAAAAAAACACGCTCAGGTGGCTGCTGGCCTGATCCGCTCTTGGGAAAGGGACAGCTGGAGGGGCCAGATTTTGAGCCATCAGTTTTGGGGCTTCTTCTCATTTATAGAAAGGAGATGTGAGCATCAATAGGATCTATGGTATCCCAGGCCAAGAGGCTACAGGATTTATAGAATCATGGAATCATAGAATTGTTTTGGTTGGACCTTTAAGATCATGGAGTCCAACCATTCCCCCCTCCCTGCCAGGGCACCACTGAGCCCTGTCCCTCAACACCACATCTCCACGCCTTGGAAACCCCTCCAGGGATCATGGGGACTCCAGCCCTGCCCTGGGCAGCCTGGCACAGGCCTGGACAACCTTCTCAGGGAAGAATTGTTCCTAATATCCAACCTAAACCTCCCCTGGGGCAACTTGAGGCCATTTCCTCTTGTCCTGGCGCTTGTTCCTTGGGAGCAGAGCCCGACATCCCCTGGCTCCAAGATCCCCTCAGGGAGTTGTGGAGAGTGAGAAGACTTCTCTTACTAAGAAGTGTGCTAATGGTGTATTGTTTCTCTGCTGAGACCCTGCACCTCCAGACAGGCTCAGAATTTGCCAGCCCTGAAAGGGGAAATGAGCATTATACCAAGGGGCTGACAAGCTCTGGCAGCTGTTTGCACAGGACCTGCCAGCAGGTCAGTGGGGTGTTGCCAGAGAAGCTGAATTCCAGATGAGAGGGTGGGAAAAGGGGAAGGATTTTTGTCAGAGCGCCGATTCTTCCACGCTGGCTTCAAAGGAAGCCCAATTTTAACGGGCGTGCGGGCGAAGGCGCTGGATTAATAGTAGTAAACCAACCCCAAACGTCATCTGTCTGGAAAAGAATCCCCCTGAAAATGAGAGATGACAGTGGGGATGTGTCCTCCAGCCGGCCGCACATCGTGATGTTCTGGCTCAGGCAGTTTGTGACAACAGCTCCTGATGTGGCCCGTGAGGGAAGGAACATCCCTTTCCTGGCCAGCCCGCCGCGGAGGGGCAGCACGGGTTGGCACATCCAAGCCCAGCAGGTAGTGAGCTCTAAGGGAACGTTTCACCCTGGCCGTGAAGCACCCAACGTGCCCACGGAACTGAGGTGCCATCAGGAGAGGGCGACTGCCCGGGAATACGGGTGACGTTTTGCCGCCAGCGGCAGAGAAAATCAGCGGCTGTAACCTGCTGTTGTCTGGGGGAGGGCAGGGGGCTAAAAAATCCTCCCCCGCGGATTTGAAGTTTCTCTCTGCGTGACTCTAGTTAGTGAGTGGACTCGGTGGGGTGTTCTTTGTTTAGTGGCTGCATATCCCTCCTGCTAACAAGTTGTGAGTTTGGGTTTGGTGGGTTTTTTACATTTAATGTAGAGAATTACAGAACTGCGTAGAAAAAATTGATTTTTTTGTTGTTGAACTTTCTTCCAGACACATGCAACTTTCTAAATTTAATTATTGTAGTCTTAGGAATCTATGGTAGAAATGATCTATAATCCATTAACCAGAGCAGAAATAAACACAAGCAATTATTTGATATCTTCCTTAAACTAATGTTGTCCCCTTGGGAAACCTATCCAAACGTTGCTGCTGTTTACTCTTGCCCATGGCAGGGGGTTGGAACAAAATGGTCTTTAAGGTCCCTTCCAACTCAATAACTCCCTTTAGTTATCACCCAATTCTGTGAGAACTAAACAGGGAGATGTGTTCAGTCGGCGTAAAATTTTAAAGTATCGGATCAATGTTGGATGTCTGAACTGAAACGTTCTTTGCAGTGAATGAAAAGAAAAATTCCAATGTCTTAATTTGGTGCCCGTTTGTGGTGTTAGCCCTGGAAGTCTGCTAGATAGAAGTGGTGAAAATACCAGCTCAAATCAGGCTGAATTTTTAAAACTAAAAGTAACTTCTCATTCAGGTAACTGATGTTGAATTTCGTATTAAAGAGCTATCAGCCATAAAATAGGGTGAGTAATGAAAAATGGCACATTCCGTTGTCTGGTGTGATAGAGCAGCTCCTTGCCTTGAGAATGAGCAGCACGTCAACTCCAAGTTGAAATTCAGCTTTACTGCTCTGTAAGACATTTTGGATTGGAAGAGAAAGCCTCAGCTAAACAGGTTTGAGCAGCTCGTCTCAAACCGTGTTGGGTGGTGCCATTAAATATTTTTTTCGTTGTCAGATAGAGACACATCTGTTTTGTCAATCATTAATACGTGTCGGCTTGATTTCTTTCTCCAAAAGATTTGCTGGTAGAAGGACTAGTTGCTTTAAGTTCTCTCCCTGCTTACAGTCGCAGATGATGCTGTGATTGCTGAGAGGAGTGATCTCTGGTTCTGAAGTGGGGAATTATCTCAAAAACATACTTTCTGACTTCTTCTGTCATATGTCCTCAGTAAAAAAAAAAATAAAATTAAATATAAACCGCTTCAGAGAGCAGAGCAAAGTAAAGTACATAACCACAAAAAAACCAACCAACCAACCCAAAAAAAGAAGAGTATATCACTGTCGACAGGCTTTCTTCTGTTCTTTATTGTGGGATTGAAGTGCACCAAGCTCACTTTTCAGTCAAGCTGCCCCTTTCCTGAACTCAAGAAGAGAGGAAACTAAAATTCTAAAATTAACAGGAGCATTTCTCTAAATTTCAGTGGGGATTTCATCAGCCCTTCAAACCTCTATTTGCCGGTGCCCTCATCCTGGATGAGCCCTTTTCCTTCATTTCCCTTCCCGGCCCTGGAAGGGGCTGTTTCTTATTAGGTCCTCACTTGGCAGTTAACACAATGAGGATCTAAATTCTGCTCAAGCCTTTTGCCTTTATGCCTGTATATAAAGAAACGAAGGCAGCTGCTTTCCAGGTGACCTGGGGATTTGCCAGCTCTGCACAGATCTGCAACAAGCCCTTCTAAATCCACAGAAAAAAAAATAATTCTCCAGGAACCTGCTTTTAAAATTTGTAGGATAGCTTCAGATGTGACTTCTTGAAGCTGGTTAAAATCTTACCAAAAATAACAAGATACAAGACTCAGACTAAAATGTCTTATTTTAAAATCGTTGAGTCCACAGAAGGAGCTAAAAAAATCCTCCAGAGCCGATATCCCCCCGTTATTTCTGCCATCAAAATCTTGACAGAAAGTGGAAGGATTCTGAAAAGGCTTCCTGTCCCCACCAGTTTATCTGGAGAAGATGCTGCTGCTTTCTCTCCTGTTTCTGAGCTCAGCGGACACACCTTTGGCTGTGGGTGGTGCGCTGCGTTCCTACGAGTCCACCGGCTCATAAAAGGTGAGGTGAAATTAGGTTCGCCAGCTAAACCGTTTCCACGGCCCACATTCCACACACTTCAAAAGGAGTTGAAAGCGAACTCCGACGTACCCCGAGGAAGACAGAGCACGGAGCCTTCCCTAAGCACCTTCCTCGACATCTTCACCTAGGTGGTTCATTTCTCGTACGCAAACCGGCGCACGCGCTTACTAGTTCTTTTTGAATTTTTTTTTTTAACATAACTTGTCCACATTTCTTTTTCAGTTGACATATTTTCCTTTCCGTTTGTTCATTTCTGGAACTGTTGTGTTTTCAGTTGATTTCATAGGCGGACTTGACACACACTCCTACCGACAGCCCCCCCAGGAACATGTTGAGTTAAAGCCCGTAAAGCCCGTAGGTAAGGTTCTGGTCCTACAGACCACATTCATCCTTCTCACTGGACTGAAAGCTAACCTCCTCCTCAATTCATTTTTGGCACCAGGTTACTAATCATTTAATTAGAACTTCATTCAAAAATAATTCAGTAATAAAACGTTCAAAAGCCATATAGCTGTGCTCCTTGGGGATATGGTGTAGCCATGGAGTCAGTGGTTGGACTCGATGATCTCGAAGGCCTGTTCCAACCTCGATGATCCTGTGGTTCTCTGAAGGACACGTTGTCAGTGAGGACGTAACTGCTACAGGAAGGATTAGTAGATGTCACCGTGTCGGGCCTCAGCCTAACGCCAGGAGAGGCTCTCGGTGAAGGATGGAATTGCTTCCCCCCTGACTTTTTTAGTAAGAAGATTGCTGGTTTATGGCTGCTGCTGCTGCTGCATAAATCTTAATGAGATTAATGCATTGATGGAAAAGGAGGAGCTTTTGCACGTGTGTCGCTATGGAAAGATGAATTGTTTGGTGCAAAACTGCTAGTCAGCTTAAAGTCTGTTTCTGTGGGGAGTCTCACTGGGTGTTCGTGATCTCTGCCATCATTTATTTGCTCCCACCATGCAAATCACATTTACATACAGTTTTCCTATTCTGCTAACTAGTAAGTTTGTTATATATATATATTTGTTATATTTGTTTGGAATAAATTAAGATACAGAGAAACATCACTAGTACATCTAGTGGGGCAGAAGCTCAGATAACTTCAGGTAGCTGAGATTTCAAAGCGTTATTGGTAAAGCAGGTGGTGTTCTTTGGGAAATTCCTCTTGGATGCTCTTAAATCGTTGCCCTGGTGCTTTCTGTCTCCTGTTTTCACAAAAGGCTTTCATTTGTTTTGCAGCAGGAAAGTCATAGACTCTGAGAATTTGGTTTTTTGATAGCAGGTTTTGGTTAAGTAGCTCAAAGGATTTGGGGCTTGTTGGTGAGCTTGCAGGGCTGGAGAATAAACGGCTTCTTCCCATTTCCCATGGATGGGTGATCTTGTACAGCTTGGGGAACCCTCTCTGGCCTCTTCATTGCTGCTACAAGTAGATACTGGAAGATAAATTCTGTTGTCTTTTCCTCTTTACTGACGTTTTGGCTTTATGCACTGTAAGTCAGAGCGAGGTTCTTTACCTCAGCAGAGGGGAAAAATACTCTCAGTGATCAAAGTCTGAGTTAAAAGGCAAAATTGCTGGAAACAGTTTGAATGGTTGTTGGATCGTGCCAGAAATTTGCACAGCAATGTGGTGCTCATCTCTCTGCACATGTCAGCCTTCTTGACTTCCTTTGATAAGTTCATTTCTATCTGTATCGGTCCTATATAGTCCGAGAATCCATAGTAACCCCAAGAGATGTGACTTTTGGGGTCCAGGCTGTGAGAACCTCCCTTTCTGTTCTCTTAGAATTGAACATGAGTAAAGCTTGTTAAATACATTTAAAGCTATGCTAAAGGTCACACATCTTTTGCCATCTTTACCACTTTCCTCATGGGAAAAATCAGTGTGAAGCTGGGGTGGTTTAGGCTGGATATTAGGAAAAATTTCTTCCCCAAAAGAGTTGTATTGGGTTTTTTTTTAATCATTATTAGCAGTAAGACAAGAGGAAACAGCCTCAAGTTGCCCCAGGGGAGCTTCAGGTTGGAGCTGAGGAACAATTTCTTCCCCTCCAGGGTTGTCCAGGCGTGTGCCAGGCTGCCCAGGGCAGGGCTGGAGTCCCCATCTCTGGAGGGGTTTCCAAGGCGTGGAGATGTGGTGCTGAGGGACAGGGCTCAGCGGTGCCCTGGCAGTGAGGCCCTGTCCTGTTTGTATCTTCTCCTGAGACTCTACCCATCGTAAAATTGCTACAAAAGTCCCTGACAGATTTCCCAAGTGACCGTGGTGTGCAGGGAGTCGGGTGAGATTGTGCAGATTGAGCAGGCGTGTGGTCGCGGTGAGGACGTTAAACAGCGAGAGTCCAGCTCAAATGCCCCCCTTTGGAGTCAGGTGGTGTCAGAATTTCATAACCTGGTGAAAATACGTCTTGCACTGTTAAAATATATTAAAAAGAATCTATTCTGATGTGAGCTTCAGGCACGTTTCGCCACCGCTACGGCTTTGTACCCAGCCAGTCATTTTTGACCTTCTGTCTGAGGAAATGAGTGACCAGAGGTGATTCAGCTGCTTGCTCACTGGTTACTAACCTGTCAACGGGGGTGAATTTACATCTCACAAATCAGACGACAATCGGAATAAGTTATTTGTAAATAATCCATATATTCTGCTCTTTAGGTCGAAGTAAGTAATGAAAATGGACTCCAGACTTCTGCTGCTATAGCCGAAGAAATAGATTTTAGAAGACAAGACGAACCTTGTGACTCATCGGTCTGGAAGAAACCCGCCCTCCGTTTCTCACGGCACGTGGATTGTTCTTCCCGCAGGCTCAGTGTCATTATCAGCGTTGTTATTTCGTAGATCCTCGTAGACGATCTTGAATTTTTGAATGATTTACTCATATGGACACTTGTAAATTGTAAATCTTTTTTTTTTTAATTTCGATATTTTTTACGACATTCAGTGTTAAGGCATGAAAACAAAACAACCTGTGAAATCCAGGGGAAGGGCGCACCTTTCTCAAAAAAAAGCCAGTATTTTTTGCCTGATGGAATCATACTGTGCCTGGTCAAGATTGTGTCAGCAAACGGTAAATTTGACTCCGAAATCCGCAGCGGGAGTCAAACCCTCACGGTGTACAAGGGATCGTTTCAGTGCTGTATTTAGAATTCACAGTGTCCTCTCCTTGTGTCGTTTGAACCGCTGTGGGCACGAGGAGTTGATCTCTGGCTCTTCTTTCCCAGATGTTCCGGCACTAACGTGCTCATCTAATTATCACAGTTCATCTCTGGCTCCTTCTCCTTCCCTCACCCCTTTTGCCCTGAGCCCACCACCAGTAGCTGTCTCTGATTTGAAGAGAAGTAGGACGACCGCTCTACGGACGCCAGTCTCTTGGAACCCTGACACCCAGGGCTCGTTAGATATCTGTGATTTGCACATTTTTTTAAACTCTTTTCCTCCCTTCTCCCAGGAAGAAGCCAAGCATGAATGTACAGTACAAGGCACCGAGCGAAGCCTTAGAAGCCTCCGGGGACTAATTGTGCTCTTAATTTAAACAAGTAAAGAAGCGGCAGACCTGAAAACGCGTGTAAAAAATTGTAAAGTTATTTGTAAATACTTCTAGAGAAAAGAACACGTGTGTAACTCTGTGGTATTTTGTTTTCTGTTCTGTCACCGCTAGCACAAAGCGATCCACAAAGCTGGTTTTCGGCTGGGGACCTGGCAGTCTTTTTAACAGCACCTTTTGTTTCCTTCTTCTTATAAAGTGCTGTGCCCAGTCGTACACCCCCGGGAGCTACGTCTCTGCGCCGTGCCTTCCTGCCTCTGCGTTCAGCAGAAACTTCACCCAGCTTCTCAGGCTGTTTCTGGTTTGGGGCTTTCTCATTTTAGCGTTTGTCCTATCCATAGAGGGGGTTTTTTACAAAAAATCTGAAATTAGAAGTTCAAGTATGATCTGAAGGGACTCTCTAAAATGAAACAGTTCACAGCCTGCATTTGCTGAAGGGTTTTTTTTCGTGCTGGGATCGTTAGCTGCTATAAATAACTTTCAGTAGAGCTCTACCAGTTACAACCCTGGGAATTATGCCTGGTTTTCTTTAATACCTGCTTTCTTTCAGTAGGGCAGAAGAGGGTGTTAAGAAGACGCTATTTAGCATGTGTTTATAAGGATATCAGCGTTTGAAGCTGCGAGTTGCTGGTTAGCACGCGACAAGACCACCTTTTCTTGTTTGAAACCTGAGAACACATCATCGGGCCTGTAATCTTGCCCCTAAATGGCAGATTTTAGCCCAAAGAAGTGGTGGCTTGTCTCTGTTGAACACCTTGTTTTGTTCACGGCTGCCAGGCAGGGCTTTGCTCCACGGTCGGATCTTGAGTTTCACATCTCCCTCCAGTTGCATTGTAGCACCGATGTCACCTCTGAGCAGCGACGCTTTTTTTCCCCAATGCCAACGTGTCCCTCTGCCCCGGGCCACCTGCCTGCCTGTCACCTGGGGGTTATCCGGCTGAAAAAGCCAAGGACACAGCTCTAGCCTGTGCCGCTTGCTGCTTGACAGCTACATCTAAGACATGCTCTTTTGCCCAGGCGGATGGGTAGCTGCTGAGAAACGATGGTTTCGTGCCACCATTCCCATTTCCTTCACACAAGTCGTAGTTTTGAATGTTTCTCTTTGGTTTTTCGCAAACGAAACATCTGGATTGAATTGCTCCCTCCACACAAGTACCTGCTGGTCAGTCAGACACCACCACCCTGGGTGTGATGGCAGCTTTGTGAAGTGGCTGCCCTTGCACGGTCTGCTGCCTCTCAAAACCATCGGCGGCCTCTGAGGATGGTGTCACCGAAGAGCAGCCATGCATAAGTAATACCAGGAAGGCAAAAAAACAAAGATTCTCCTCCTTTTGCTTTTCCCTGTAGGACCCACTATCACTTCTTTCTGTCCCAGTTTCCCAGGTATTTCACACCACACTTTGCAACCTCTCCTGTGAGTCGGTGCCAAGCGGACCTGCTGAAGCAGAATTAAAAGTTGGCCAAAAGCGCTTCCAGGAGTCGCCTCAGTTCTTTTTTTTCGCCACGGTGTACCTGCCCGATGAGCAGAGCATCACGTGCGAGGAAGGCTGAGAGCATTCCCCAGCACGTGGCGTATTTGGAGCGCGAACCGTGTGACCCACGAGCAGACAAATCGGCCTCCCCAAAGTCAGGTTCAATAAAACATCACCAGGGTGACACTTCCCCTGAACCCGAGTGGCAAACAGGTGAGGAGTCCCAAGTGCTGGGGCAGATGCAAAGTAAAGGGGGATAAATGTTGTTTAAACAACCTCGGTCTGATGGGAATAATCCACATGGCGATGTGTTGGGGGTTTTTTGGAGCAAATAAAGCTGCCTGGCTTAGAGGTTGAAGCCGGATCGTCAGGTGTGTGATAACCAGAAACTTTCTGTGCTGCTCTTACACGTTGATATTCAGCCGTGTTTTGGTTTCTAAACACCTTATGAGTCAAATAAGCCTCTTTTCCCTGAAGTTTAGAGAAGGCTGTATCTAGGGAGCGTCCCTGGGAGATGAGAATAACACCTCTGGAGACCATCGTCTGCCCACGGAGCACCCCCAGGACTCATCCTGGTGCCAGCACTGGCTGGCAGCTCTGCAGGGAACCCGGAGGAGCCCAGAGCTCCGAGAGGAACGAGAGAGTCCTTCAGAGCCGTATCCCACCCCCGGGCTCTGCGACCTAGGAGACCTCACTGGGGACCTCCCTGCTTCTCTCAGGAGCTGCATTTAACCACCTTTAGACCCAAGTGCCGGCCCCTGGTGCTCATCTGAGCTGGGCTGTGGTTGTGCCTGTGCCTGGCCAGGGGCCACCCTGACCCCAACTCGCTGACACCACTTCTGGGCTCCACCTCAGGCCGGCCTGGTCACCGCCGCCTTTACTGGTGATCTATCTCTGCATCCCTTGGATCCTGAGGTGCTCCAGTGCTCAGAATGAGGGGCAGGAAGGCAGACTGGGTTTACTAGGGAGGCAAAACCCACAGCACGTGGTCCAGTTGCTGATCTGTGGCTTGCCAGAGGGTTTTCCAAATCTGCAAGAAGTCTTTTTGTGCTGGATTCTATTTAGGATCACCGGATCTTTGGCCTGTCTCCCTCAAACAAGCAAAATCAAAAAACTGTGCTCACAAAATGAGTTTCAGATGCACTTTTGATGATGAAATAGTAAATTCATTCACTCTGAGAAAGATTTTCGTGTCCAAATTAAGACCTGAATCTCAGGAAGATAAGCCGTGTGTTTGGGGAAGGATTAAACTCGGGGTATGTAGTTAGCAGATTACCAAAGACACTCCTGTTAATCTGCCCAGTTAGTAAGAAATTAAGACTTGTGGCTTTTCTGAACTCATCTAGTCTATTTCCCAGCACAATAATAGGAAAGGAAAATCCAGCCTGGAGAGGCAAACCCTGTGAAGGAAGAGAGAGATTTGGGAGAAGAAAGAAATCGCACCTCCCAAAAGGCAGCACGTTAAAAGCCAAACCAGATAGTGGGGAGCAAACAAAAAAAAAAAAAAAAGGAAAATAATCATGAATTTATTTTTCACATCATCATGCAGAAGTATGCTCGGAATGATGATTTGCTGGCCTGAAAAGCACCCCGGTGTAGGTGCCAATGGGGACCTTTGTCGTTGCGTTTGTAATTGCACCGGGTTTCTAAAAGCTGCGCTGGTTTTCCAGCCTGTCTTTCACCCTTACAATCTAACAACGCCAAGAAATACGGTGTCCAAAGGCAAAGTTCGGGTGCCGTTCTGCTGTTCGTGTCCTGCCACCTCATGGGCGGTGGCAGAAACACCAGCACACTCTGCAGAGCCCGTGCTGTTTCCAAACTCCAGCAGAGGAAGATGATGAGGACCTCTCAATCGCTGCAGAATGCTAAGGTCAAATCTGTAAATTATGTGTAATATAGAAGGACAAAGCTCTGCAAATCACCCCTCCTTTTAACCGCTGAATTTGCTGCAAATATATTGCTAAAAAAACCCCAGATAATCCAAACGTAACCCGGTACCATCCCATGAGCAACTAACTCCTCCTGGGGAGCTGCAGTCCCGTGTTTTTCAGCAGGATGCTGCTCTCTGGAAGCTCAGTGTTATCCACCCCAGGAAGTGTCAGCTCTTTGCCCCTTTCACTTCAGCAACAAGAAATATTCTTTCCTTACAGTCAGGTAACTAACGTGGACCTCCGGTCGTGGGTGTCCATAATATACACTTAATTATCAGGCTTGAATTTCACTGTGACCTGAAAGTCTTATAGTAAAAAAAACCCTCCAGAACCTCAGGAGCTATGATTTTCACTCGGGTCAGGAGTTCATAATATACACCAGCCAAGACTGGATTACATTTTGACATGGGAATAAATCATACAATGGACTAGAAACACAATTTTAATGGATGTTCTTTACGGACAAATTAAAGGATTGAAGTTATTAGGAGCTACACAGGAACACATTGCTGCGGGGCATGGGCTTTGCTTTTTCAGTTTCAGCTGGATAAACTAATGAAACGTCGCCGAGTTCAGGATCCAAGGCAAATGGAGGCAGAGAGAGGCCAGCAGCTCACCGCCGGCTGCACGGCAGGGTGGGATGAAGCTGATCCAGGCTGGGCTTCCTCCCACATCTCCCTGCAACCCCCTTCTGCCCAGCAAGGGCCAACGGCTCTCCGTGCCCTTACAGGAGAGGAAGAGGCAGCACTAATCCCAGAATCCCAGCCTGGTGGGGGTTGGAAGGAACCTCTGGAGATCACCTGGTCCAATCCCCCTGCTTCAGCAGGGTCACCCAGAGCAGGGGGCCCAGGATCATATTGTCCAGGTGGGTTTGGAATCTCTCCAGAGAAGGAGACTCCCCAAGCTCTCTGGGCAGCCTGGGCCAGGCTCCAACACCCTCCCACCAAAGAAGTTTCTCCTGGTTTCAGCTGTAAACTCGGGCATGGTCCAGCTTACTTCAGTGTGATGGAGGGTGTGAAGCAGGGAGCCAAGGTGGCCAGCTGAGATGCTGGCCCAGTTGAGTCCCCCCCTGGGCTGCCTGACGTCCACCTCAGCAGACACAGATTCCTTCTCCTCCATCTGAAGCTCCTCACCCACTGTCACGTTCTCCCGCTCACCCTGGCGCTGTGAGACCGTGACGCTCACCACGCCATGACCCAGGCCGCCCTGTAGTCCCCGGTTGATCAAGGGCCCCATCTCCAGACGGAGATCCCTGCAGTGCCCTGAGGAAATAACGAAGTTAAGTGGGCCCAACGTGCCAACAAAGACCTGGCCCGGCTCAGGCTCCAACACCCGTGTGACTCCTCGCGCCAGTGTGACTCCTCGCACCAGAGCTGTCCACAGCTCAGCTGTACTGATCAAAATTGAGGAGAAAGGAGGAAAGAAGATGGGGCCGTAATTGGAAACGTCTAGAAAGCAGCAGCTTTTTCTCCTCGACAGAATTCATGGGCACATTTCCCCGGTTAACGGCATCAAATGACAAGGGTTCTGCAAACGCCCCTATAGCAAGGGTGGGTGAATCTGGGAGCAGCAGATGGTTTGTACACACCCGAGGAGCTCTTTAATGTTAAGCAACTAAATGAAGATCGGAGAGGAGTGTCAGTCACGCATCTCGGATGTTTAATCAGGCAGATGAGACATCCCAGTTTTTGATTGCCTCTATTTTCTAGTGCTCCTGTCTCATTTCAACTTGCATAAATGAACCTCTTTATTTTTGTCCAATTTTTTTTGCCTGGTTTGAAGTCTTGGGACACCAAATTAAAATTTATCAGTGAGTTCTACAGGACAAAGAGAACAAGACAACTACCCACATTTGCTGCTGGTGGAAATGTGAGATGGTGTGTCCTGGGCTCAGCTGGGAGAGGGCTCGTTATCCCCAGCAGCTGCTGGCCCCAGCAGTTGGGAGGGGCTACCTCCGGGAGGGGCCACACCCGGCATAAACAGCCGAGTTGCTACCGTACACTGATACCATACTTCTGGCCTGCTCCTATATAAGGGGAGGACTAGGCCAGGGTGGGAACCTGACTTTTTGATTTCTTTCTGTGTGTAACTTCAGTGTGGCCGGAGCGGGGAAAGCGGCATCTCAGGTACAGGTAGAGCCTTCTGGGAATCGCTCACTTGCTTTGTATGTTATGTTGTTAGTGTTATTTGTGTTGGTTTCTCCTCTTTTTGGGTTGTTTTATTAAACTGTCCTTATCTTAGCCCGTAGAGTCTCACCTTTTTTTTTTTATTATTTTTCTTCTTCCCAATTCTCCTTGCCATCGCACAGTAGGGGAGGGGGAGGAAGCAGTGGGTGAGTAGCTGAGAGTGTTTAGCTGCTGGCAGAGGTTAAACCAACACAACAACCTGTTTTCCTTGGTGCTTCAAGATCATAGGGCAAAACTAATTTCCTAATGTGCTCCTAGCTGGAAAATTGCTATTTTAGGCTCTGAGCTTTTGCTGCTAGAACTTACTCGTTTCGGCCTTTTGTTTGGGGTTTTTTTGCTTTTTATTTACATAAAACTTGGTTTGCTCACTCCACTTCTGAGAATCCCAAAGAGGAGAATTTGAGGAGTTTTGCTGAAGTTTGAAGCAAATCCCTTGTTTAAATGCTCTTTAAAATAGCAGTGATTTTTTTTTTCTTCTTAGATAGTCTGGACTTCTTGTAGATGAAAGTATCTTGGAGATTGTTGGTTATCTATGAACTTGGAGAAAGCGGGCTCTTGAAACATCACCCTTAGATTATGAAACAGATAAACATGATGAGGAAGCGATGAAAGGCAGAATGGTGTCAACAGGTGGCCCTGGGTGGGATCTTCATTGGTATTTTCCTTACAAATAAGCACTGGATTAGGAGGGAAGCCTGCCCTGGGGTAAGACCCAAGGCTAACAAGGGAAGGTCATCAATCACCGCAGGAAGCTGTCAATCCGTCTGCCATGGGAGTACTCAAACCCAAATAATTTGAGCAGGGGTTTAGAAACCTTCCTGGGACTCGAATTCCTACAGCTTTTCTGAGAACATCACCATCAGATAGATAAAAGTGAACTCCAGAAAAAGGGGGGGATGGGGGGGCCAACAAATAAAACCAACCCCAGATAAAACAATAAAAATTTCGGTGCATTACTGTGATGTCACAGCCACGTCACTTTCATCATCTTGTGTACACCCTCCCACCTCAAACCCAAACATTCCAGAGTGTTCATTGATATTTTTTGAAGTATTCATATTGTTTTAAATATTCACTGGAAACAAGATTTAATCCCAGCTGAATTAATTTGATGCTCGTCTACTCTCTTGTTTCTCTCCTCCACTCTGGCCAGTTATGCCAATAAGGCTCCAGGCTTATTCTGTCTCCTTCCTTTTTCTTTTCCCTCCCAAATATCCTGGTACAGACGTAAATATCCCAGTACAGTAAACAGCCTACTTCACATGTCCCTTTAAACTTTTGAGACCACCACGGAATTGCTGGAAATGCTGGTTCTTGTAGGCCATCTACTGGTACAAGCAAAATAGTGCAAAGAAAAAAAATTAAAATTCAATTTTTTCCAGTTTAAGAACAATTTGTCCTGAATGGGATTCTGTAGTTATTTCAAAGACAAATCCCAATTCCCACTTCTGACATTAATTACAAAAACATCCTTGAATCTAAAGTTTACTGTACTGAAGAGATGTGCATTTGCTGAGACGCTCAACTCACTCCATATATTTATTTTAGCACTTATTATGAAAAAAAATGAGTAGGTTATAGAAAGGACATTATTCTACCACCTTACTAATATTTTTAGTTCATGCTGGTGATTTTAAAATGTGCCCATACCTCCATACATAAATTACAGCACCAAAACCAATAAAAGAATCAATAAACTTGTTGCACTGATTCATGTTGTTATTTTTCTTTTAAGAAATGGCTCAGATAGTAGGTCTATCAAATGTTTCCAAGCATAATGTACTGCATTTAAAAAATAATAATTATATATCTGAACAAGATCAGAAATACCTGCCATTCCCACCTTCAAAAGCAAAAATATTTTGTTAATTGCTTTTTATTTTGATGTCTTTTAAATAAATCCACTAGATGGTGCTTGAAAGAAGCCGCCCTGATGTGACTAGCTCAGGGTTGCTAAGCCCACCTCAGAAACTAGGAGCAACTGGAAGTTATTGTGGCTGTGAAATATTAAACTGTAACTTATTAGTCAAAAGTCCAAGAGGAATATTCTTGGCAACAGGAATAAGATTGTTATGCCAGTGCTTGGGTTCCTCCTTTTCCAAAATGGAGTTTTCTGTTTCCAAAGTAACCCTTGATGATCACTGTTCTGGAGATGAGCTGCATCCTCTCCTGGGTCTCACCTTTTGCCAGCTTATGGCGAGAGCGAACTACTCCCTGCGCCAGGCTCGGGGGAGAGCGTCTCCAAATCCAGATGTGGAAGGAACACGCTCTGATCTCTGCTTCAGCAGGGCAAATCTGTCAACATTTCTTGTAAAAAGATCCAAAAGCAGTAACTAAGTTTCAGAATCAAAAGCAGAAAATACACCTTTTTTTAGCATTTAATGCTAAGGTAGGACAAGTGATGTTTTCTTCCATTAGTTTGTAAATTTTCCAATGCAAGCTAACTAGAAAAATGTTTACATCAAGTAAGGAATGTTTCGGGTTTTCTTCCCCTGGTCGTTTTAAACCGTTCTATTCATTCTTGGTGTAAAAGTCTCCAGGGCTGAGCGATGTCGCTGTTTTCAAAACCTTTCCTGGGGTGACCTGTGAAACAGCAAATGGAAAGTTGAGAGAGAAGTCGGTCGGAGGCCAGAGCTGCAGGTACCTCGATGGAAAGCCAGACCAGCACAGCCTTTGCAAAGGGCAGGAAAAGCATTTTGGTGTGTAGACTTTTTCAAAGCCAGTTAAATGATCAAATCATCGAATCGTTTTGGTTAGAGGAGACCCTCAAGATCATTAAGTCCGACGTTAAATGGCTCTAATGCGCTTCCTTCGATGGTGCCACCATAGAGACTCTGGATAGGATGAGTACAGGGAATATTGACAGCATCATTGGTCTTTTGGGTTGAATTGACTGAAGAAATAGTAAAGAAAGGAATAAAACCACCTCATTCACTTCTTAATTTAGATGTCAGTGAGTACGCAGGGATTGCCAACCTGGATTAAAGTTTCCGTGTCACTCAAGAACTCAAATATTGTTTCACTTGGCAAGAGAGGGTCTAAGTCAACAGGATTTCCCTGAAGGCAGCAGAGAATGATGATGCAACGTGGTTATTTATTAGCTTTGGTTTTACTGCCAGGGAAATGGGCAAATCATTCCCCTAATGATGAGAATTTAAATGAGTCAAATTATTTGCACTGCTTACTCTGCCCAGCTGCTTTAGACGTTCCTGGAGATGAGCTTCTCAGTAACCATTATAATTTTCAGAAGTCCTTTCTCCTCCTTGGGTCCTTTGTGCCCATTTAAACACTTCTGAAAATCAAGGTGCTCATTTAGGTTTTGCAGTCAAACTCCTCAGAACCATTCCTTTCCCAGAAGATATTCCTCATTTAGACTCAAACCTTACACAGAGGTCTACCAATTTGGATTGATTTTATTTTTTTTTTTCCTGAAGTGTCCCCTGTTGACTGTCTAGTCTCTGCAAGCGATCATGGAGAAATTCGGACAGAAATCAGAAAGAATTTACTGCAAGATGATCAGACTTCCAGGACAAACTGGGAGTCCCACTGTTTTGCCTCTGGATTTCACTGGAATCTTACAGATGTGCAGGAGTTTGCTTGTACACAACAGATTTCTTTTACCCTTACATCATAAATACCAAAGTGAGAAGTATTTTTTTCCACGTGACATGCAATTTCATGTCTCTAGTTCATAAATGGTAACAGAATTCTTCCCAAATGCATATCCATTGCGGAATATGTGGAAGAAGCTTGAAGAATAGCTACTAGAATACATATTTATTTAGTAGAGAAGGTTTCTTTTGTTTTAGCTGGAGTGAGGAGAAAGACAAGAGGAAAGAGCAAACCACCTGGCATCCCGTTAAACAACTCTCTCAATTATTAAAAGGGTTGCTTTTTGCTTTTTTTTTTTTAATGATTATTACCAAGTCCTGTAAAAGGAGCACAGGTACCCGCCCATTTTACAGTCAGTCTCAGATTGTTGCCTGCACGATTGCAGGAACACTTGCCACAGAAGAGCGGTGCAAGTGCAACGTGGGTTTTACACGGATGTAAAGCTTCTGCCAAAGGAGGGCAAATTCCAGTGATCTGGGAAAAGTCTGTTTGTCCCAGGAATACACCAGACCTCTAAGAGACATTGCTGCAACTTGAGGTCTTTGTTCTAGTGGTAATCCTCAGGGTCCAAGGACGCAAACAGGGCAAAGTTTACAAACAGGCGTGTTTTGTTTAGAGAAAGCTTTAAGGCGCTTGAGCGCTTTTCCAGGTGGAATTAAACACAAGAGAAACTTCACCCACAAGCCTCTTCCTGCAACAGGACTTCATTGCTCTGGTGAAGGGTCAGGTGTTCGACAGGTTGGCTCCTCTGCACGAACCCCTGATGATCTCACATTGTCACAGGCAGAGAGCGGACTAATATGCTCTCACTTGTGGAGTTTTTAATAGAAGCCTTACATTTACAGATATTTTTGCAACACAGGCTTGACAGAGATACTCTTCACCACTACACCCACCCATTTCCCATTTTTTGTCTTTTGCTGCACCACTTTGCACCTGCAAGCCTTTCCTTTTCAGTCCTTTCAGCTCCTGCTTTAATATTTTATAATTTTTTTTTGCAAGATTATACACATTCCTCTCACTTTTTCCTCATCTGCATTTAGTTAGGCAGATTATGATTAATTTTTTTACATTCATAAAATTAAGGGGGATACCTGTAGACATTTCAGCAGTAGGTGAGAGTGCAAGACATGGTTAAATGTGACCAAAATGCCAATCCAAAAGAGAGCAAGTATGAAGTGTACACATAGAGTGCCAGAGAAAGGGAAGATAATCTGGAATAAAGTTTTGTAAACCTTTCAATAGGCCTAAGTATGCTTTATAAATTGTACGTTAAATGTAGGAAGGCTTTTAGCCTAAGTAGGCCAGAGAGATGTCAAAGGAAAGTGGTTATAATAAAAAAATGAATAGCAGCAGCGAACTCGTCACCTTCAACAAAGGAACTCACTGCTGGGCAGCAAAGTTGGACTAAAGTTGAATACAATTTCACTATCCTTCCTCCAGGCAGAGTGGATATATTCCTATTCCTTGTTGGCCCAAGAGGCCACCAGCATCCTGGCTGTGTCAGCACTGGTGTAGCCAGCAGGACTAGGGCAGGGATCTAGGGAGGTTGCACCTCAAATCCCGGGCTCCATTTTGGGCCCCTCACTCCAAGAAGGACATTGAGGGGCTGGAGTGTGGCCAGAGAAGGGCAATGGAGCTGAGGACGGGTCCAGAGCAGGAGTCTGGTGAGGAGCGGCTGAGGGAGCTGGGCTTGTTCAGCCTGGAGAAAAGGAGGCTCAGGGGAGACCTTCTGGCTCTCCACAACTCCCTGACAGGAGCTTGGAGCCAGGAGGGGTCAGGCTCTGTTCCCAAGGAACAAGTGTTAGAACAAGAGGAAACAGCCTCAAGTTGTGTCAGGGGAGGTTTAGGTTGGAGCTGAGGAACAATTTCTTCCCCTCCAGGGTTGTCCAGGCCTGGCCCAGGCTGCCNGGGGGGTGAGGGTGTCGGGTGGGTGAGTTGCGCGGTTTGGGTCGGCCGAGGTCAAGGCGGGAGTTTTTCAGGGTGTGACTGGTCGCCCGTCCCGCCTGGAGCCGCTGCGGTGCCGGGTAACCCAGCGGGGTCCTGGCCGCCTTTGCGCGGGCTCGGGGACGGAACGTAAAGGTTGTGTAGGGTGCGTGGGGTACAGGCACGTGATCGTAGAATCATAGCATTGTTTGGGTTGGAGGAGACCTTGAAGATCATCAAGTCCGACCGTTCCCCCGTCCCTGCCAGGGCACCACTGAGCCCTGTCCCTCAGCACCACAGCTCCACGCCTTGGAAACCCCTCCAGGGATCATGGGGACTCCAGCCCTGCCCTGGGCAGCCTGGCACAGGCCTGGACAACCCTGGAGGGGAAGAAATTGTTCCTCAGCTCCAACCTAAACCTTGGCGCAGCTTGAGGCTGTTTCCTCTTGTTCTAACACTTGTTCTTTGGGAGCAGAGCCCAACCTCTCCTGGCTCCAAGCTCCTGTCAGGGAGTTGTGGAGAGCCAGAAGGTCTCCCCTGAGCCTCCTTTTCTCCAGGCTGAACAAGCCCAGCTCCCTCAGCCGCTCCTCACCAGACTCCTGCTCCAGACCCTTCCCCAGCTCCGTTGCCCTTCTCTGGCCACACTCCAGCCCCTCCAGGTCCTTACTACAGAGGTTATGGTAAATGCGGTTAAGGTCACAACTCCTGCTAGTAAACGGTATCCTTTAACGGACATCCTTATGTTTGTTAGGCTCAAGTTACTTGTTGCTAATAACGATACTACTTCTGCTACAGCTTTGTAATTACTCTAATATAAAACTATAAGTAAAAACTTATTTTCTCTTGGAATTTAGTCATTTACAACATTCCTTTCAGGCTTTGGGAAGTTTGGGTATTTTCCTGGCTCTTTGCTGTACAGTGTGTGCATATTTTTAATATCCAAAGGTACAAATTGTTATTCAGCGTTCCTTATTTTACAGAAAGATTGACAAGCACTAACCTGAACAGAAAGTATTTCCAAATCTTCCCGAGGGCAGAAGTATTTGTTCACTTGTGCCAGCTGGAAGCTGTGTTTCGGTGGAATGCGATGTTGATGACACAGCATTGCCCAACAGACCTCACCTTTTGGTTTCTGACTTGTCTGTACTGTAGATTTTCCAGGTTTAGGCACCATTAAGATTGTTTGCGTATGGATAAATTGCAGGATCCAGGTAGCTAAAAAAAATATTGTAAGAAATTGAATTAAGCCCTGTATCATAAATAGCTTTAAATATATATATACATTTTGTGACAGGATTTGCATCATAGCTTTGACCCTTTCCTCCTCCGCAGAGGAACTAGCAAATCGAGTCAGATTCCTTTCTGTATTTATGGATCTTACTTTTGCTTGGAGTTCATGAGATTGTTTCTATCAATCAATCAGAGCTGTGCACTAAAAACTGTAGGACTGCACCTTTTTTCCTTTCCTGACAAAAGCCATTTGGTTGTCCCATATTCCTCGGTTCCATGGCCTTCGTGAAGACGATAGGCATCCCAAATATCCGCTCCTGACTGATTGCAATTGGATGTTGTTGATAATCCTGCAGAAAGCCAGTGGCACTTCAGAATTTGGCCCATAGGTTTCTGCATTTTCTTGTGATGAATTGTGAGACGTCTTGTAATTAGGACTAACCTTCAAGGGTGTGGAATCCAGGCTACGTGTAGAGATGGAGAGCACAGCAGCAAATTTTCTATAGCCTTCTGGAAAATCAGCCCTCTACAACTGAGGACTTGCTTTGGAAAAATGAAGTCTTTTGAGGGTCTCTTTAGAATTTCTGGGTCACCACAGGCTGATAAGTTTCTGAATTTTTTTTTTTTTTTGACCCTTCTTTGAATGAAGATATTCTGCTGTTCAAAAACCTCCTGTGTTTAATCTTCCTAGTGCGTTGTGCACCAAAGAAGTTGTTTAAAGGGTGGTTTTCCGTAGTGTCAAACTCAGGCGTTACCTCTGAGGATCTTCACATCATTCAAACCTAAATATCAAGTTAAAATCAGTTATTTGGCTGCTTTCCTTCCATCAATACCGAAAACTTTTTTTTTTCCTAAACACCAGGTGCATTGGCACAGTTGCTGACAGAGTAGAGGCCTAATTGTCTCTGCCATCCTTGTTAAGATGAATTAATAGTTACAAATCAAGAAAAAATAATTAATTCACATACACAAACACACTGGTTTCTGTAACCAGCGCATTGCTTTCTAGTTCTTTTAATTCTGAGTACTAAGTTCGCATTTCTTTGATTTGTAGCATATGAATCTTGGATTAATCAGTAACTTTATCATCTCTGATGTTGAGAAATCTGGAACTATCCTCAGGAGACCTCAGGAAAAAACCCTCTTAAATTAATCCTTAACTCCAGACATCGGAGTTTTTCATCCCCATTTATCGAGTTATCTTGCATCTATTTTCAGCCACCGAGCAGGTTCTAAGTAGGTTATTCAGTTTGTAAACACAGATAATTATACATTGAGGTGGTTTCCTTGTTAACCACTACACAAGCTGTTTTTTATACTGAGTAATGAATGCTCCTACTTTTCCTGATATTAAGTTGCATCACCTTCTGTATCCAGCCTGACCATTCCTCTATACTCAGATTGATTATTAAATACGGTATTTATGGTTTCCCTTGCTGTTTTTACAATAAAAAAAAATTTGTATTTTTTTTTAAATATTTCACATAAATTTCTGTGTTTAAACAATGTCAAACCCTGAAGGGGTTTCCAAGGTGTGGAGATGTGGTGCTGAGGGACAGGGCTCAGTGGTGCCCTGGCAGGGATGAGTTACTGATTGGGCTTGATGATCTTCAAGGTCCCCTGCAACCAAAAAACCCCTATGATTTCAGGTGATGAGATTAGGTTTTCCAAATCTGAGAGCTCCTCAGCACTTCATGGCTTTCTCCTTGTGGGAAGAATGTTTGGAGCTTGGCCATGAATGATGTACCACTTGCCCACATGATGGAAGGTCTCAGAAGTATTCCAACCATATATTTACTCCTTGATGGATTCACCAGTAGGTAAATTACGTCTTCTGTTAGGATCTTGAGAGTGTCACAAGCTGCAGACACCGTTCCCTTTCCCCCAAGGTCCAGAACTTACATCTTTGTTGTTTCCAACTTGCAAAATGTAAATATTTACGAAAATGAGAAACTAACTGTAGTGATTATTTAGGCTACTGAACGAGCGTATCCTTTTTATTCTCACCCTGGTTTTGACAGGCACCTCTTCCAAGAGATGTTTAAAATATTTATATCATGGTTAATTAGATTCATTAATTGTGCTATGACAGATTTGAGAAGAAAAGGGAGGAAGGGGAAAATCTGCAAATGTTTGCCTGGCTGTTTTGAGGGTGGGTTTGTATTTTGCTGCCTTTTAAGTGTCTGCATCGGAAGGAGCAAGGCAAAGATGTTACGTTGAGAGAGCAGCTCGGCTGGCACGGAGCAGCTGGGATTGCTCAAGCAGTGCCCTTTGTAGAGACTCAAGCACCAGGAGAATGAGATCATCAGAGGGTGGGAATGAAGCTTTGAGCAACTTTCTTCTTGCCAAATCAAACGGGATTCCGAACTTTCTCATTTTTGTGCCTAACTATGTACTGAGAGGTGCTGTTTCTGTGAAAGGGCTGGATAGTTTCTGATCAGTGTATTCTCTGTTTGTAAATAAATCCTGCTGTAGGTATTTAGGAAATTTTAATGATGTAATATCAAACTGAAGAACCTTAAGGTAACCTGAGTAAGAAACCTGGGGTTTTAGATGTGTGTGATGTAGAATCTAGAGGCTTTTTCAACATATTCCAAGTTTCTGACCCAAAAAATGACAACTGCAGTTCACTAACAGTATGACAGGCTTCTAAGTTCATCATATCAACTCACTTGATCCAATAGATCAAATAGAGAATGATATCAAAGAGAGAACAATATCAAATAGAGAACGATATCAAATATATAAATATTTGATCCACTGCTTCTAGGAGTGATTTGCTTAAAATATACAATGAAATTATAGCAAATTTAATAATTAAACCTGCCTCTGAACACACGTTGAAAACATCTTTTTAACTGTGCTCTTTGTACCACACCTGATGCTGATCTGACATTCACATTTATTTTTTTCTCCCAGTTGTTGAAGAATTACCAGAAGTGGAGAATCGAATGCCCAGAAATTAGTGCAGATTTACAACCATCTTCTATTCTTGGTCTTTTGCAAGCTGGTTATCATGGAGTCCTGAGATCAAGGGACCCCCGTGGAAGCAAAGTTCTCATATACAGAATTGGTGAGTGACAAAATGCCTTGGACCTGTTTTCACACCTGTTTCTTCGTGCTTGTTTTGGACAGAGACGTTATTTTTGCCATTTTT
>VWZK01003461.1:18074-92614 GCA_013396935.1 Baryphthengus martii | reverse complement strand
TCCAACCAAGCCACTCCATCTTTACCGCCAATGGACAGACAGAATAATGGAGGAATTTTTCCGTCAGGGAGATCGGGAAAGAGAGAGGGGAATGGAGATAAGTCCCATGTGTGATAAGCACAATGCATCTGTAGAAAAATCACAGGTAATTGTTTTAAGTAGCCAGTTAAATAACATAGTATAACATTTTGACAGAAAAGGATGCTCCATAGCCATGTTCTGATTAATTTTCGAATGCACTGTTTCCCCTTCCTAGTTAATCAATTCAGCTCCTGAGTAGTAAGTGAGGGGAGCTGAGATTTTTACTGTGAAAAGGTAAATGGCAGTGTGTTTGCTGAAAGGATTCCATCACTGTTGTGACCTGCAATGTAACATACATGTCAAAAGAGAGTACGGTACAGCTGCTCATTAGGTTTTCCTTCAAATGCAGAATTAAATATAAAGCAGCTGTGTGGCTCACTAGATGCAGTGGAGTTGTTTGAAATGAATAGTTCATTTGAAAACAAATCCTTTCCAAATCCTTATATAATATCCTGAATCAGACTTTTGAAATGTAAAAGACCCTATTTACTACATTAAAACACCATAGTTTCCTTTTAGCTACATTTAAAGATAGTGTATCTAGTGTCTCTTACTTTCCATGACTTACAGGCATAGCTGTTTATTTCTTTGTCAATAAGAGCTCAACCTAATTTTGTATTATTTGAAACAGGTGGGTTTTATAGACTACATTGTTCATCCTCTGTGGGAGACATGGGCAGATCTTGTTCACCCAGATGCCCAGGATATCTTAGATACACTGGAGGACAATCGAGAATGGTACCAGAGCACAATTCCTCAAAGTCCCTCTCCTGCACCTGATGACCAGGAAGAGGGTAGGCAGAGCCAAACTGAAAAATTCCAGTTTGAACTAACACTGGAGGAAGATGGTGAGTCAGATACTGAAAAGGACAGTGGAAGTCAAGTAGAAGAAGACACCAGCTGCAGTGATTCCAAGACTCTTTGCACCCAGGATTCAGAATCCACTGAAATTCCTCTTGATGAGCAAGTAGGGGAAGAAGTAGAAGAGGAGGAGAACCAGACAGAACCTTGTGTGGTAGAAGACCATTCTCCTGACACGTAACAATGAAGAGAGTCTCTTGCTCTCGTGCCCTCTCCCTTTCTTTTTATCTTTTTGTTGTTGTTGTTGTTTGTTTGTTTGAGTTTTTGTTGTTGTTTGTTGTTGTTTGTTGTTTGTTCTTTTTTTTAATTAGGTAATGGTTTCCAAAGTGTATGCCATATGCTACAACCATGGTCACAACTTGCTGTCATCTGCCAGAACATTTGTTGATCAAAACTGATCTTGATGACTCAGTTTGGCACTCAGGAATATTGTAACCAGAATTTTCACCTCCATGGCATCAGAAAGCAGAGGGGATAATATCCATAAACTACATTTTAATAAGCTTTCCATTTGGCAGATTTGATTAAATAAAGCGAATGTTTTCAGAGGAGTACCACCTGCCAACCGAATGCTGGTATGCTTTGATAGATTTTGAATTCATTGTATTTCACAAGCAAAGCATTGGATAATGTTCATCGTGAGAGGAAACAGAAAATAAACTGTGGTTCCTGCTGGAAAACAAATGCACATAAATGATGGGACACAACACAATTCTGTTACCAATAGGAAGATAAGCTGTGGAAATTGCATAATTTTCTAATTTCAAGTCTTCCTGATAACGTGACTGAAAAAAGTGTGACCCAGTGGGTTGCATTAATGTCTGCATTTTGTACAGTATGTAAAAGAGAGATCTTTTGTAGAGCTTACTTTTATTATTAAATATACCAAGGTATTATATTTAAAGGAAAACACTTTAAGACTTCATCTGCCACTGGTTATTTTTTTTTCCAGAGAGTAACTTGCAAGTTTTCAGCACAAATCTGTGCTACACTGGATAATACTTCTAGGGTTGTTGGTGGTTTTTTTTCCTTTCCTTTTGTTTGTTTTGGTTTTTTTTTTTTTTACCTTAGAATCTCAAGATAATATTGAGCTGTAAAAGTCTATCATTTTATATATTAGTGAGTTTCATTAATGTTCTTTATGTTACATAAAACTCTTTCAATATGATAGCTTTTTTGGTTGGTTGTTTTTCATGACAATTTTCCAAAATGTATTAGGGGAACTTACATTATGCTTTTGCCCTCATACTGGCCTGATCCTGCAAGTTCTCTCTTACTACAAGAAGTGATTTTAGTGAAACGAACTGGGACTGCTAAGATTAGGATTTGCAAGACTAGAGCCCGTAAGAAAAGTAATGCATTGTTATCTTAATACAAAAGCAACTCTTCTCATATGCTACTAAAATTTCTCCCTCTGAAACATGGTTTCCATACCATTTTTTTGGCAGGGCGCTATAGACTGCTAAATCAAAACGGGCTAAGACAATGTGTTGTGGAATATTTGTTCTGGCAAAAAAGCATTAGTGTAATAGTTCCAATTTTGACTCTTGATATCTTTTTCTCCGTCAGCTATCTAGTTAAACCATTGGCTAATCTGAGATATGTACACCTAAAAATAATGATTAGCATTATTTTTTCATGTCTTTGTTGCAAGAAGAGCCAGGTCAGTCTTTTCTTTTTAAGTTAAGTAAATGAGCAATGCATCATGAGAGTTGTAGTTTACTCCACACTATTTCAGTCAGATCTTTTCATCCCTTATCCAGCTTGTGCTGAGGGAATTCTGCTTTTCAGTTTGATTGGTACTGAAAGCTTTTGTAACTTGGAAAGTTAAAGGGAGGTAGGAGTTCATATGTATCATTTTCCAATCTTGTGGTTTGGTCACATGAAAGAAGGAGTGTTTTTCCTTCACTCTTCATTAAAACTGTAGCTTTGAGTATAGAAGATGGGAAATAGTTGCCTAGGGAAGTTAGCAGACTCTCACTCTGTAAAATTCTGGTAAAATGACAATATCAAGATGATTTCTTAACAAAAGAGATAGCAACAGCCATTATTTCCCCTTTGGATTGATTTTGGAGTCAATTTGCAGATACAAATACAGGGCTTTTTTTTTAAGCATCTGAGATCTAGAATAAAAATCTGTTTAAAAATGGCTGTCTAATACTTCAGATTTTAAATGCATTTTGCATTCTTCTATGTTCAGGTCATCGTTTTCTCTACCTTTAGCCCTGACAGGGCCTTAGCACAGAAGATGCTGAAGGAGGAAAGATAATGAAGAGAACTCATGGGGATATTTTTCAGTTTTTGACTGTCTTTTTGTGTTCTTCATCATTTCTTCCTGAACCAGATCCATCTGAAAATCCTTTCAATCCCCAAGAGTGCCTGGAACCTTAATAATGGAAAAGCAATATAAATTCCAAAATAACCAATAGGGACCTGAAAAGGTTTTGTATCTGCACTAGTTGAAAGTAAATGAAAGGTGTAACACCATATCGTGAGATTTACACTCATATATGTGGACAATCAAGTAACAGAAAATTATATAATTTCTTAGAGCTGGGGATATAATGCACTGTACAATCTTTGTTTTATCCTCTTTTGCCAAAGTGTGTTTTAGCATTGCACACTGCTTTCAAACAATACAATTTACAAGTGGCTTTATGTGTTCTGAATATTTTTGCCATAAGAAAATGCAGTGAGTGGGTATTGAGTGGGGAGGGGGAAGTAATTTCAAGTTGCTTATAACAGTACACTTCAGCTTGCAAGTTACTGTATTCAGTAATGCTGTATCTGAATTCTTCAATTGTTTTGTGTCATTAAAAAATGATAATGAAAGAATATAGATAGAACAAATAGCATTCAGAAGTTTAAAAAAACTTGAATGAAATGAATTATACAGAAAGCTTTGGCAGTTCTTTTCAAATGCATTATTTATTTTTTGTGCCATGCATTTTTCTCACCAAATGACCTTACCTGTAATACAGTCTTGTTTGTCTCTGTTTACAACCATGTATTTATTGTAATGTACATACTGTAATGTTAATTGTAAATTATCAGTTCTTATTATAACATCATCCTTGTTGGGGTGGTGTTGCTGTATTTGGAAACTCTTGGTGAGAGAATGATTATTGTGTATACATATTCCTTGTACATTTTTTCTCCTGTAATATATTCAATGTCACCTTAGAGCTTGTTTATGGAAGATTCAAGAGACGTATAAAATACCTGGAGATATATCAATAAAAAAAAAAGCTGCAGGTCTTTGGTCCCAGGGCTGTGCCTTAATGTTAAACAATATTTTCTTCTGTTTTGCTGCATTTGAAAGTAAGGTAGCTGTGGGGCTAGGGCTGGGCATTTCTACAATATTTCTAGTTGCTAACTGATGGAGTTACTTGTATGAGCTAATATGCATGATACTGCAATGAGCTTTAATTCATGACCCTACTGGAAGTTCAGGCTTTTTGAGACTTCTGGCAATATAGTTGTGTTGCCTCTCTGATTATCTTTTTGCAGCCTGTCGTCAAGGACTATTGCAGCCATTTTTTTCCTCCTAAAAGTAGTTTAAAAAATGATGTTTGTTTCAGGATTGAATTACACAAAACTGGCTTTGGAAAGCATCTCTAACAAGCATTTGATTTTAATGCTTATTGGGAAATGGAATAATGAAAATGAAAAAAGTATAATTCAAAACACTTTTAGAGTCATCTGTAATATCCCTTCTTTATTTAATAGCACAAATTGTCACTGTATAAGCAGAATCCATAAAGTAAGACAAAAGACAACTTTAATGTTGGAAATGCTTTCCCACATTGATATTAGTGTTATAAGCAGCCAAAGTTTTATTCTACATAGATGTATCTAAGGTGCATATTGCATAATTCACTAGATCTACAGGAGAGTGGTAAACCTTTAGATCTTTTAATAACACTAGTATTAGTTTGCAGGTTGGACTGAGCATCTCTTTTCTTGCTGTTTGACTTGTCACATTGCTCCAGACTACTCAGAGGTGATGTCAGTGAGTTTGCCAGAGTGAGGCAAATGCCTCTCCTCCATTTCAGCGATGCCCAGCCCTTGTAGCATGTGATTTCTTTGTGAAAGGAGAGATTCTTTTTCAAGGAAAAACAGAGCCTCCTTTTTGACACAAACTGTAGATTTTAGCAGCCCTGGCCCAAAGGAAATTGATTGCTTTTGTTTTAAATGGTATAAAAGGGACACTATAATAACAGAAATCCTGAGCAATTTTTTTGTTATTGTTTTGATTTCATTTTTTGTTTGGGTATGTCTTGAGAGTGGCAACTTGTGTGAACATTGCACATGACTTCTTTCACTGGTTTCTTAGCCTCTCTTGCAGCCTAGGGGATAGTATTGTACATCAATACCTTCATATGAAATTTTATATGCAATGGAAATAAAAGCATGGATTGATTCTGCCTAGTTACTGTATTTGATTTTTCTTTTGCAAATTTTGTCTATTTTTTAAAGTACGTCCCATAGTTGTGACATCTTAAGAGAAAACTTATTTCCAGAATGATTTGATACCATATTTTTGTCATACTGTTTTGCATCAATAATACAAAGTAAATGTGAGGGCAAGTCAGAGAAGTCAAATCAAATGTTGTATTTCATAAAGAAGTCTAATCCACAAAGGTGCTACATGGTTATACGGAGAGCTGTTCAGTCTCAGTTTTGAGGAAACTTTACCCGTGGCTTCAGTGGCAAAAACAGCCTGTCCTGAGAAACTAAAACTAAAGAAACTTACAGGTTGCCTAGAGGAGAAATACATTGGGATACTGCAAAGAAAAAAAAAAGAAAAAGAGTACCATAGTTAAATATTGACCAGAAAATCTCATCTCTAAATAGGCACTTAAAAGAAACTCTATTTTAGAATAAAATTCATGAATGGCAGCTGTTGTCTTGAGGAAGAACTGTGGTCTTGATGCAGGTCCAGCTCTTGAAGTGGCTTTCATGCACCATGCCTTGATCAGAACGTGGGTTTTGTTGTTTGGGAGGGTGGTTGCTGAATTGAATATAGTTTCTGACTGGATAAAAAAAAAAAAAAAATCTGTGTTAATTTTCAAAGATTACCAATCCTTAGGTCTCCTTTTTAATCACATAGTGATGGCAGAAGAGGCTGGTAAGTGCTGTGCTGGGGAGATGAAGGATTCTGCACTAAGCATGGTGGTGCAGATAAACAAGGTGGTGCCTGTCACGCTTGGCAGGCTCATCCTTGCATGTTCCCAGGAGCCCTAATGGGAGAATGGTTTGCATACATCATGGTATTATGAATCGAAGCAGAATAGAAGCAGGAATTGCAAATTCTTGTTGGCACTATTAAAACCTTTTCAGCAAGGAGCTCAGATACCACAGCTATGCACTCGCTGACCCTGAAGCTGGCAGGATTAGCCCATTGCTTCTGACATCCTCTGACGCACTTTGTGTGTGTGGCAATAATGTGTCAGAATAGGCAAGTTTCAGAGCAAAACCAAAATGAATCCCCTGCTTCACTGCAGCCAGCTATTGCTATAGGAGTTGAATGTGTTTTTGAACAAGTGACTTCTCTGTTTCCTAATAAGACAAATAGTCTGAATAACTGCAGCTTCATCTGCTTGTTGTCTCTGCTGCATTAAAAAGTCACAGCTGCTAGCAAATGTGTATTTTCTGTTCTCTGCTAACTGTGAATAATCCTATCAATTTAGTTGAGAAATCTGCAAAAGTAATAAAGGGGGATAGGAAGTTCAGAGATCAGAGTGACAAATTGGGAGCAACATCTGGGTAGGGAGAAATCCCCTCCAACTAAATCTCATCTTGTCAAAGGCACTCCAGTGGCTTGGATGTGGACATTAGAAGAACTTAAGTTTCAGTTTGACTCTGTCTCGCCAGGTACAAAGCTGTATGTTTTTTTTCATTCTCACAAAGTAAGTATTTTGAGATCTTTGGAGCTACTGTGGTAGAAAGAACTATATATGTATTTAAGATGGACATTTAGAAACTAAAACTTGTTTGATACAATGCAGAGCTCAGCACAGATTTACAGACTAAAAATGTGTGATGACTATCTCTGCTAAATAAGCTGTTAGCATGGTGGGAGGAGGAGTTCAGTGACATCGTTCCTGGGTAAGCAGCCCTTAAGTAAGAGTGAAACGATACAGAATGTGTCACCCCAGACAGCAAATGCAGATCAGAAACTCAGTAGTCATGTTGCATGGTTACCTCAAAACGCTGAAACTTCTCACTCCTTCCAACCCTTAGCCCATACTCCTCCAGCATCCATGGAGTTCAGAGGCCTACACTATCAGCATTTCTAATATGCAGCAGAGACCATTGTTTATCTGAAGAAGGCTGATAAATACAGGTTATGCAGCAGGTAGTCATCACAGTTGGCATGTATGTTGTACACATGTAGGACTTGGCCCGTGGCAAATGCCTGTGAGGCATCATTATGTGGGGATAGATACAGACCATTAAAGGTAGCTTAAAAACTCCAATGCCTTCTGAGAGTTGAAGCTCTCCAGAAAACTAATATTCCAAATCTTCATAGTTTTTCAAAACCTTGACTGACTGCAGCATTGACTAAGCTAAGAGCTGTGTATAGCTCATTGCATTCTCAGACTGTGATCCACAGCTTACATTGGCTGTCCGGACCATTGCCAGGGGTGAACTAAACTGTGGTGTTGATTGAAGCTTCTTATAAGGGATCATGTGTTTGCAGAGATGTTGAGCAGTGCCCTCCATTGAAAGAGAAGCACCAGCTGGTGTAGAGCTGCCTTTATAGTGCAGCCGTCTGTGGACCTTCACCAGCACCTGGGTTTGTTACAGCGCCCCACATGAAGCAGCTCTTGGTTTTAGGATCTTTGCTGGGATGTGGAAAGAAGTATTCGATGGAATTTTAAAATTATATGTATTTATTTATTGTGTGTACCACAAAGACAAAGCTTGCAGTGAACAAAGCAGCAGTCCTAGCCCTGCTTCAAAGCAGTCTTGCTTGCTCTCTCACTTTCTCTGTGTCCTTTCCTTCCATGAGCTGGGGCAGTATGTTTATAATAGCCACACGCATCTGGGAATGAATGTGGAACACATTTGTCAGGTGAGAGACTATCAAGGAATCAGTGATGCAGCATGTGTGCAATGATGTTGTGCTGAAGGCAACTGCAAAGAAATGACCCTTACAAAGCTCTGCCTCTAAAAGGGCTAGAAAAGTGCTTGGGAAGCAGTAAATGGGAGATTATTTAAACAACCTTTAGTACTGCTAAGGATATTACTGGAATCACAGTGTTCAGGTTTGGTAGTGGTGCTTGGACACTGGAGTTTGAAGTGCAATAAATGCAATAGAAAAATAAGTTAACAACCTGGAATCTTGCTGTCTAGCAGGATTCAAGGACTATGACCTGTTTATCTCACCCAAGAGAAGGTTAAGATATGGTTTAATCATGCAGGAGCAGAAATGTGACAATCCTTCAGTCTACCTTCTTGTCTAGCAGGCAAAGCCAGCTGACGCAAGGGAGCCAAATCACTGGAACCTGACACGAGACAAATTCAAGCTGCAGGACTGAGCAGCTGAGTCAGCTGGTTTCATTCACTCTTTGTGCTTGCAGGTACCTCTCTGGGGATCAGGACCTGGGGAAACATCACAACTACAATTGACCGATGTGCTACCTATGCTGGGAACTATACACACTGCTTAGTGCCACAGGTCCTACCCTTACAGTTGTTTAATGATATCTGCCACTCATTTTGGTTTAGCTTTGCCTGAGAATGGGCTGGTCCTTTGTGCAAATGATAGGTTGGGAGTATAGAGAGACTGAGAGGGAAGTGCTCTTTAGAAGGGCCTTTTCTATTACAGTAATTTTCAAACCATAAACCAGTAGGGCTGTTTATTGCAAAACAGCAAACTATTTTCTTTGCAGGCAAAAAGCTTTCTATCTCTCTGATAACAACCTCCAGTCTGAGGGGATACTCTCATTTAATCTTCTGCATTGTTTGGCTCCTTCCCTACAAGCTTGTAGGAGGGAAAGGAGACCGCTGAATTTAGGGATGCTAGCAAACATATCCCTCTGTGGTGTCCTGGGCTTGTGAGCCATGCGGGGAGGGGATATGAGGCTGCAGTGCTCCAACCATTGCATTGTGCTATTCACGGCAGTGGTTGCCATGTGTAACCCTACCTTATCAGCATGGTGTTGGCCTTGTTTCTCTCAGCTGAACTGAGTCAGAAGGGTGTAATTACACATGTTCTTTCCCTCCATTTTTTTAAAATGAGCATAGCCCTCATCAGTCAGGCTGACAGAGGGCTGAGGGCATCCAAAGGGACTGGGCTGGCCTGCTTCTTTCTTTTACCCAAGCATATGTTTGGGTTTGGGTTGCCTTCTGCTCCCACTGTCAGGTAGCTGACTTTGACAGGGTTGGTCTATTGTGTTGGTCAATGTGGCTGTGTCCAGCCAGGGAGGACGCCCCTGTCACAGGAAGGGGTGGGTGTTGTTTATGGAGGCAGTCTCCTCCTGTCTGCTCTTGCGGTATGACTAAGATCTGTATACAGATATGCGTGCATTTTCAAGCATGTTCCATGTACACCGAGTGGCTTTTCACTTGGATGGCCTCACCTGCTCCTGGAGCTTGTGCGTCATTTGCCACTCTTCCCTCATCCCTAAAGAAGGAAGATACATCTTTTATTCAGGAGCATGCTACTTCATGCACTTAGTGCTTAGACATTCTCCACAACCAACAACTGATGGATGGTCTGGCCCCTTCCCTGAGTTTCTCACTCTCTGGGTGACAATGTGCCAAAATCCCTGCAGGAGAGAGCACTGTGCCACTGGCACTGGAAAAAACTCCCCCTGGCCATTGGAAGAAGAAAGTTTTCTTGTTTGTCTAGAGACATGCCAGAGCACTGTGCTGGGGTGCATGGCAATGTGTGGTGTGACAGCGCTCCACTTCACACGATCCCATGGGCTCCTTCTCAGTAGGAGATGAACATTTACCATAAAACAATGGTATTTCTGTGAGCCACAGAGCTTATGAGGTCATTTAAATTCTGCTCTAGCATTTTTTTCTGAAGTTGTAAGCTCCCAGCTGAGCCTACCCCTGCATGAGTAGATACACATGTGCATTGTTTTCTCCTACAACTGTCTATTTTCATGAAACTATTACAAATTTAGGACCTTCACTGTGGTAAAATTTGGCTACAGGTTCAATAGTTAGAGGACAGCCATGTAGGCATGTTAGTACGTGGACTGTTTCCTGGTAGAGAAGGGAATGGGGACTATACTCCTGAAAGTTCGCAGCCATATCCTAGATCGCAGAGGAAAGAGCTGTTCTGCTGGAGGCATAATTTCTCTGGCAAGTACTGTCCATCAAAAAAGCATGGTGGTTCCCAGTGCATGTTTTTTCAAGAGAAGAGTATCTCTGTAGCACGTGAAGTTTTGCTGAAAGTTACTCATATAAGCCACCCTCAGGTGCAATTAGCTAATGAGATCTCACTGAAACCTATCAAAAATGGTATGTCTGGAAGTGCCTTGAAGCTGACTACGAAGCCCTCAGAAACACGCAAGTGAGGAAAGAGAAGGGGGAAATGTTTCCAGGAAATTTAGAGAAAAAGAGGGGAAAAAAGTTTGAGAGGTGATTATTACAATTTGGCCCAGGGTTTTACCACTTCCTAGCAGAGATACAACCTCTTGTGTGTCCTCTGATCTCTGAAGTCCCTCAGTGCTGTAGGCACCTGGGCCTTCATACTGAAAAGCTGTGGGAGCTGCAGGTGCTGAGGACAGAGAGAGAAATGGGAGGAAGACAAGGAACAGAGCCTTTACTCAAGGAACGTGTCAACCACAGACATTCTAGACACAGAATGTTGCGTTCTACACAACATTCACAGACACAGAACTAAAGACCTACAAATCTCAACAAAAAAAACCTCACTGTGATCTGAAGCTGTTATGTACCGGTGCCAGATGCCCTGAAGTCATCACAGGCATGGGTATCCCAGAAAACCGCCAGTGCCCTGAGTCTGAGACCACCTATCTCCCAGGTGGTGCCAGCAGCAAGCACGGCAGGAGAGAAACCTGCTCCTGTGAGTCACCTCGCAGCATCGCTGCCCCCCTTGCTCTCTCATTTGGAGCCAGCCAGCACTGGATGGAAAGGTCTATAAATCTAAAGGATCTTTAAATCCTGCTTCCCAAAATGGGAGTGGAGTGCTATGCTGTTTGCAGTGAACTGCAGCCTCTGCAGCACTGCAAGGTACATGACACAAGGCAGAAGTGGTGCAGGTGGCAGATGTGGCGCAGGCAGTGGTGTGAGCAGTTTCCCCAGCAGGGCCACAGAAGCTGTCCTGTGGGAGACATAAGATCCAGTCTGTCTCCTACTGTCCTCCTCCACAGTTAGTAAGTAGTATTGATGAACACTGTTAGTATTCAAACAATTTACCCATTAGACTGTCCAAGCTGAAAAAGCCTTCAGCAGCATGGTTTGTAACTGAACCAGTCATAGTTTGTGTTTTCTCCCCTGCAGGTAGACAAAAAGCTCTCAAACTCACACTTTGTTAGAAATATTTCATGGCATTGTCCCTTTTCCCCCACCAAAATTCCCTGCCTTCATAAATATTAATATCTGCCCATGCTTCTCACCGATCTGCAGCTGTCCAGAGAGATAAGTAGGAATGCCCATTTAAAATATGTTGTTGTAGATTTGTTCAGCCCTTATGTCTGCCTCAGGTGGCCTCAAGCCTCAAGCTGCTTGTTCTATGGGGTTTACCTGCCTCAGCACTCTGCCAGTCAGGGACAGTGGTGAGGTTCAGTGCTATTTTCCCATGGGACAGCTGCAGCAGCAGTGCTGGAGCTCATCTGCTCCAGATGGGCTGTTTGCACAAGCTGCCAGGCAGGAGGAAGCATGGGTGGTGATGAAAGATGTTTCTCTGGTGGGTTGACGGGCTGGCAAAATCTTTGGTACTTGGTGAGCAGCAAAAATCACAACTGAGTGCAGCAGCGATGTTTTGCGGGGACAAGTAGAGGGATAGTAAGCAGGGTGAGGTTTTGGGCTACCTGTACCAGCCAGCCTTAAAAGCCTGGAAGTTTATTTTTTAGATACATTTGGGCAATTTTCTGCTGCCTTTCTACAGGATCCTGCAGCTCTCTTGCAGTCACAGCCCTCCCTGGCAGCACTAACAGCAGCTTTTTCCCATGGAACAGATGTTAGCTTTTGGCTCCTTTTAGCAAAAGGCATCCTCACGGTGGTATCCAAGATTTCCCCTGCTGTACTGGATTCAGGGAGAACAGAGATGAAATTCCAGTGCTTCCCATTCCCCTCCCAGTAGCTACCCAGATAGTTGTCACTGCTTTCTGGGGACAAGTTGTACACATGTGGGGACCCTTGCTGCAGGGGAGCATGGAACTGGATGATCTTCAAGGTCCCTTCCAACCCTGACAATTCTATGATTCTATGATGGATATGTGTCTGGGCTCCTGCAATGGTATTTTGTGTGTTGGTGGTGGATGGGAAATGCTGCTTTGGGCACATGATAATCTCTACACATTCATTTCAGTACAGAGCAGCACATTATTGTGAAAATAGATCAACAGATGAAAAAAAACCTCTTTGAAAGGAGCTTCATATCCAAAACCCCATATGGCATTTCAGATATTGCTGTGGGGCTGGTTTGTACGTGGCCTCATGGAGTCACATATAGATCACTCTGCCTTGGATAAATAGAAATTTTCTCTAACAGGGTAGAGTTTTGTGCCTAATTTTAAGAAAAGGGAGGGAAGAGGTATTTAATTGTAGGTCGCTGAAAATCCAGTGAATTACTCTTAAAGCATTAGTGAGAGTCAGAACGAATCACTCCTTTCTCCTTTGTGCTGCTTCAGCTGAACTCCTCCAGTGCTCAGCTTCATTAATTATTAATATGGATGGGAAGCAGGGCTTGGTCACATTGTCTTCTGTCGCAGCCAAGGGAGAGAGCATATCTGCAGATCAACACAGATGCTCTTACGTCAAAGCTCTGGAAAGGATGGCTGGGTGTGTAAGAGAAGTAAGCAGAATCTGTGCCTATCACTGTAGATAACTGGTAGGTGAGAAAAGGGAAGCACACCATCCAAGGTGAAGTGAAGGTTCCCCAGGAAGAAGAAATAAGTGCGCAATAGAGGACACAGCCTTGACACCTGCAGCAAGGCTCGCGTAGCAACATAACCATACTTGTTAGAGGAAACTGAAGCACGTAGCCTCTGTGGATCTTTTAATTAACAGCTAAAAAAGCCTGAGTTTGTTCATGAGGCAGAATACGGCAAAATGAAGGACCACCCACCCCCTGGCACCCTGTGACCTCCCAGGTCCACTCTGGGAAGGTACCTGGCTCCACTGTTTGCCTGGCACCCTCCTCCTACCTGGGAACCTCTCAGGGAGGGCTGGTGGATGGGGCAGGGCAATCCAGGGGGGCATAATCCTGGCTGAGGCATTAGTGAGCATCTGAGCACAGAGGGTAATGGCAGATGCAGAGATGCTGGGAATACACTTAGGATAGGAATAAGGCTTCATATCCAGCAACTGTTGAAAGAGAGGGGCCACAAGCGGCTCATAAGGCAAGGAAGGGAGCTGCTGCTGTCACAGTCCTGGGACATGGAAGGAAACGGGCTTTGGAAGAACATCTATGGGACAGCCTGTGTAGAGTAAATCATGCCCTTGCAACAAACAACACCTTGATTCCTCAAAGACCTACTTGGAGGAATCCCTTGGGCTAAGATTTGGCAGGGAGGGGAGGCAAGAGAGCTGGTTAATATTCAAATACAATTTCCTCCAAGCTTAAGACAGTTGCATTCCTTTGAGTAAAAAATCAAGTAGAGGGGCTAGGAGACCTGCATGGATGAGCAAGGAGCTGCTCAAAAGAACTCATATGGAAGATGGAAGAGCACAGTATGTGGAAAAAGGGATGGTCACTTGGGAGAATTATAGGAATGTTGTCAGGGTATGTAGGGATGCAATATGGAAGGCCAAAGGAAAATGTAGGCCCACTGCTGAATGAGGTGGGAGCCCTGGTGACAGAGGATACAGAGAAGGCATCTTTCTCTTTCTTTAAATTGCAAAAAGAGAAAGAACAGAGAGGGGCCCTGGACAAAAACAATAAAATTGCAAAACTCTTTACATCTGTTTTTTGTTCATGACAAAGTCATTGGCAGTAAGTTTTGACCATCCTAAAACTATTGAATGAGTCATAAGATGAAAGCTGGTTAATCCTATGTTCATTTGCAACTGTCAATAAGCTTCAGTTGGCACCCTGTGCAAGCCTGGAGGTTGCTGCAGTAGCAAGGTAAAAGGACTCACACCTCTCTACCACCTCCTTCCTCAGACTCACTGCCAGCATTGCTGCTTAAAGGCTTGCTCCAACCCCCTTTGGCACAAATAATGCATGTTAGCCAGAGCACTTGTAATAACAAAAAGATTTTTTTTGTACCACCAAGCCTATCCCATGGGCAGAGTGCGAAGAGCTCTCATTGCATCTGTGTTAGGCAGCATATTAATATGCCTAGCTTCCACACTCTTAACCCTAAACATGTTTCCTTCCATCTTCACTTCTTTTCCTGTCAGACACTGAGAAAGGGATTAAGTATAACCTCCCCTTCTTGTAGTTAGGCTGTCACGAAATTCCTTCCCTGAAGAAGGCCGTGTCTGCCGCTGGGAGGAGGAAAGGAGCTGGAAGAGGTTGCAGAGCTGGAGGGGTGCAGCTTCAGTCTGCCCCCCCTCCAAGCCCACTTCTCCCACAGCTCTGCAGAACTAACCCAGTTGTCAAATGTATTTTAACTGCAGTTCATTGTATTCATCACATTTCATTATTGCTTCTCACACCTTTCCTCTGAGTGTTTTCCTGCACTCACACAATTTTGCATGAGTCCTTTCACTTTGGGCTGGAGCATTCAATCACTGCTGTTTTCCATGGTCCCATGAGGTTTCTTTCCTGGTACTTTGTATGTCATCACCTCAATACTCTCACTTCTTCCTTTCTTAATTCTGCACTGTAAAGGGTTTCATACTGCTCTTTTTGCTGTTGCTAGGATGGGGCAAGCCAACTCTATCATATTACATTGTATGAATGGATACTTGTAGGAAATGATACAGGTAACAGACATGTACAGACCAATTTATTCTCGTTGCGGCACTGAACCTTCTAGAAACTGATGCTCCTTCCCCGTAAACATCATCCAATAGCAAGTATTTTCAACTATAAAGGGTATCTTTGATGCTACTTTAGAAATAAACCCTGACAGCATTTATGCAAAAGGATTTGGGCCCCATTCTTCATTAGAATCATAGAATCAGAATGGTAGGGATTGGAAGGGACCTCTGGAAATCATCAAGTCCAACACCCCTGCTAGAACAGTATCACCTAGGGCAGACCACACCAGAACATATCCAGGTGGGTTTTGAAAGTTTCTAGAAAAGAAGACTCCACAACCTCTCTGGGTAGCCTGTTCCAGGGCTCCGTTACCCTCACAGTAAGGAAATTATTCCTCATGTTGAGTTGGAACGTCCTCTCAGCCTTTCCTCATAAGAGAGATGTTTCAGTCCCTTATCTTCACAGGCCTCTGTTGGACTCTCCCTAGTATTTCCAGCTCTCTTGAACTGGGGAGCCGAGAACTGGGCACAATATTCCAGATGTACTATCCCACTAGGGCAGAGTAGAGCATAAGCTAGCTCACTCCAGGTACTAGGGGGTGCAAAGTTTACTCTGGTGACTGGATGAGGTAGACATTGAGCAAGTGGGATTCCTGACCTGCTTGCTGTACCCCTGAGGGAGTTACCACTCGATAGCACAGTCAACCACAGGGAACATTGCTCATGACTCAACCATTGCAACACAAAGCCCAGCATCACCGATGACACTGTCACTGAAGGTGGATTTGTGCAAACATGTGGAAATGTGCACTGAAACAACTAACATTTGGGTGCCTGTTCCCTTCTCCTGTCCCTGCAGATGAAAAGGGCAGGCAACTTGTCTGACAATGGAGATGATGGTCATCAGAGAATATAGAAGCCAGCCCAGCATAAATGGTGTGCTGTCATCATACACTCCTACCCACCCACGTGGGTGTAGCTGCATTCACATTGATGCTATCCACATCTCTGTACAGGATGGAGTGGGATGGTTCACTGTTTGCACGCAGGCTCTCTGCTGTTGACTGAGTGTGGGGCTGTGGTCCATCAGTAGAAGGACAACACCTTGCACTGAAGACCCCAGCAGCCTTCTCTGCTGTCTGGAGAACTGCAACCAGAACAAAAATTATGGAGGTAAAAAGCTGAACTGATCTTGGCAGATGTCAGCATAAGAGAAAGGTAAAAACAAAACAATAAAAAAAACACACCAGAAAAAAAAAAGAGAAAATATAATCCAAGTGCCCACATATAATGGTGGGATGGCTCAAGGAGGCTCAGCAGTGTCAAAACTTGTCAAGGCTGGTTCTCAGTGCAGAAAAAGCTGGTGATCCACTTGGAATGGGATGAAACTCAGGCTCAAGACTATATTCTGAGCTTTGTCTGCTTGGTGGGGACAAGATCATCTTCTACCTATATTAAAGCTATTTGCATGTCCCTGGAAGAGGGATAAGGCAGAGCAGTGCCTGGGCCAGGCAGCAGTTTACAACTAACTGTAAAGATACTTGTTAAATCTAAGGTTATATGACCTGGACCATGCTCTGAAAGCCCTACTTGATCCTATGTCTCCTCACTGTATTTGGAGAGATACCCATAACCAGAAATTATTTGAGTGGCATATATTGGGTAAAAAGTGTTCATGCCAACACTGTGCCTTACTGTGGGGCTGTCTGGGTGGGAACACTGTGCCTGGCCTTGCTAGCACCAGGTATGTGGTCACTAAGGCACGTTACTTGGTCTCCCTAGAAGTGCTGTGGGGGAGGTGGTGTCTACAGACAGTCAGATCCCGGTGCACCCTCTGGCCTAGCAAAATGGTCCATGAACTGGGTCTAAGCAAGTAATTTCACATGGACATCAAGATAATTTGTAGATGGGGCCAACTGAATAACTGCGGAGATCACTTCACAGGAGCGTGTCATGCAGAAAACGGAGGCCCAGGTCACTGGCTGGTCTGGAAGCAGGGCAGTAGGCTCTGACAGGAGTCTCTGTCTGCTTTGTAAGGGGAGAGGCCCTACAAGACTCTGGAGAAGTGAAAAAGAAGGGCACTGCTGTGCAAGCTGGCTCCTCTGGCTCCTGGAGACAGCCCAGGGCTTTGCTCTATCTCATGGAGGGATTTCCCAACCAAAGGAATTTCCTCTGCAGCCTGTCTTCCCCCTGAAGCATGGGAAATTATGTGCTAGTAGCTAAATTATGGCTGGGTGCCTTAGTGCTAGTCCTGGATATCCTCCCAGTATTTAATTAGAGACAGTAATGAAAATAGCACGCTGTTCTTCACTGCTGAAATGAGCAGGGAGCTGCCGAACCAGGAGAGATCACACCACCTTGTCTCCAGGATGCTTATGACTCATTCTGCAACCAGACACCTGACACAGAGCAAGACACTCCCTGGGAAATCCCATTTGTGTTTGAAAGCATTCCTTTTCCTCCACTGGAGAAAAAAAGCAAAAAGGCAGGCAGGGGAAGAAAAGACAGTCCTAAGAGCTATTTTTCTTTAGGAATGTAGAAAAGCAATGACTGCAAGCCAGCTCTCTCCACAGCCTGTGCCAGCTACCGCCCTAATAAGAAAGATCAGAGTCCATATATCAGGATGTGAATTGTGTACCATAAACCACTGAACAAGCTCTTTGAGGGTATGTGTGTGCAGTGAGCCACAGCTGCACCAGCTCAGCTGCTTCTCCTGGGGCGATGCACACTGTGACATCTGCCCTTCTGTGTTACGGGTGCAGCGGTACAGATTTGCAAGTAGGACACATGTCTTAGGGCCCCACCATTTCAAGGAAATAGCCCATGCAGAGCTTCCCTGCTCGGTACCCATCTCTCTAGATTCTGACTGCCTTGCAGAAAACTCATCTCAACAAGTGAGGGAAGCAGACTGTGAACCAAGTGGTGAGAATCTCATACTGAAAGTCAAACTCAGGTGCATTCAGCTTTGACAAATCCCCCATCTCGCTTGTGTGACACATAAAATCTGATGAGTGAATACGCTACCTGAACCAGGCATGTACAAAAGCACAGACACATTGCCTGTGAGTCACCTGCTATTCCTGCCTCTGATCAGTCCGCTGATACACTGGTGACATGTTAATGTGACGCGATGGCTGATACACCTCCCATCCTCTTTTCTCATCTTTATCTTCTGGGCAAGTATATGTAACTTGACAAGAAAGGGAAGGAAAAAAGGATGCCTACAAAGTGATTCATTTTTATAGGGAAGAAAAATAAAGTAGTGCTTGGTTTTCTCCTTTCTCATTGTGACATCTGACAATACAACTACCTGCAAATAGAAGCAGCAGTGGCAGGGTAAGGCAAGTATGGAGAGCTTTGTTAGCCTGTCCCAGGTCATGCTGGGCTCACAGATGAGCTGTGCTATACCAATTAAAGCAGCAGGAGCTGTGCCAGCCTGTCCAAGGCAGAATTATAACACCCCTTTGCCCCATTTTTCTGCAGCATAGGGTGATCCGTTCGACCATGGTAGAGCTGAACCCTGGATTGCTCATGTCCAAGTCACTTTGTGCTGGCCAGACTCAGCTCCCTCATGTTATGGGTAACAGCTTATTCCAAAGGTGTTAGCCTTCTGCCACCATCTGTTGCCCAAGTTCGCAGACTCACGCTTCACTCTCACACTTCACTTCCCGTTGCAGTGCTGCATCTTGACCTAGGCTTCTCATCCAGTCATACATGTGACATCCTGGTATGGAAGCAAAAAATGTGCCAGGGGATATTTTCTTTACAATTTACTCTTACAGCACTTAAAAGTTTTGGGGAGAGCGGAAAGATGTAAAGGGATGAGGATAACACATTGCCATAAGTCTCTGCTCTCCGCATGACTCGATGATGTGAACAAGCACAAGTAAGCAGATGTTTTGACTAGACATGCTCATTTTCCTCAATACTCTACAAAAGCCTGAGCTCTCTAGCTTTGTCTGCATCCTATCCCCCACTCAATACATTTAGGATGTCATAAATAGAACAAAGAGCTGAGGCTGACGTTTTTACCATGTTCTCAAGGAGGCCTCGATTAGGGCTGAATCCGTGCTGTGACCTGGCAGGACCACTGTAAACCACCACGTGCACAGTGGCTTCACTTCTGATTAATATCAAAGATTCTTCTCCAAAATAAATACAAACTACTGTTCAAAACATCGCTTAAAAGTCAGACCAAAGTGGATCCACCATCTTCCTGGATCTCATGCTGGTCAAAATTTCATCCAGCTTTCTTATAACTAGAATCATAAATATGTTGGATATTTGGGCCTCTAATGAAAACAACATGAACTAGAGAGAGTATTGCAATGTTAGCTCATTGCCTCAGTTGAACCACCTACAACACAACCAGCATGATGTTGCACTAAGGCATGACAGTGCCACCTCATACTTACCTAATTTAATCAATTGAAAGTACAAATCTTGCTATGCAGACCTCAAGGGTGTGTATAGAAACAGTTATATACATAAATGGATGGGTTTTGTTCCATCTGAAGCTATCCAGGCCACATTAGAAACATGGAGAGTTTTAAAAGTCTGCCACGGAAAACTGATTAAGACTTGCTTTTGGGAAGCTGATGGCAGTTGATTCATTCATGAAATCTTTTTCTTGAAGTACTGGAAATGTGTGCTGTAACATGTCACCAAGTGAAAACAAGCTGAAAGCCAAAAAAAGTATTTCACAAAACAGTGAAATAAAATTGCACGTTTGTGGGCATATGAAGGTGTTTTTGGTGGTTTTGTTTGTTTGTTTGTTTTCCCCCCTCTTGATATATCCAGCTTTTAGCAGCTCCTGCAGTGGGAAAACATGTCAGACTTTCCAGCCTGGCAGGCAGAAGTGGGAAGCTAGGCATGTTGCCCTGAGATCTGACATGCTTTCAGAGGTACTGGCTGAAGTCGTCCAGAAGGAAAATAAAACAGACCTGAGCCATGATCAGGTGTGCTTGCTGTGTTTAAACCACGCTGCACTGCTCCAGGAGTGTGCAGCATTTTCAGACTACTTGAGAATAATAGCATCAAGGAAAATGATTCAGGGTTTTTAAGAGTGTTTCTTCCCACCCTTGTCTTAATGGCTTCAAAATGTGTTTGTTTTGGAGAGCAGGGCTGAAAGGCAGGTGACTCATAAATAACTATTTTAAAGCTGGTGTGTCACATACAAATCAGACAACGTGTGAATACACTGGTGAAAGCCAGTGGCATGATTTGGTAGGGAAGAAACCATCGATCTGGTGATGGAAACACTACAGATACCGAAAGTGGAGGCAGGAATTCTTCATGGTTTTGAATTCGTAGTCATTCAGCTGAGAAGAGCCAAAATCCCTAGGTCCCTCTTCTTTTACTTATCCACACACTGACTTTGAAGATTGCAGAGTCATTAGATCATGTAATTCAACACTTTAAACTTTTGGAATCAAACCTAATTACTCAAAGCAGTGTTTGACTGAAGAAAAAAAAAAAACAAACCAAAGAAAAAAGAAAGAACAAAGAAAGAAAAAATCTTCTAGTACAATATTCAAATAGCTGGAAAACTTTTATTTTACCCTGTTATGCCAAAGTGCTTTATTTTTCTTCTGGAGAAATTGCCTATTCTGAAGAGGCTTCTTTCTCTAGAAGGTCAGAGCTGGACTGCCAGACTTCCCAGCTGCATTATGATTCATTCTCTTACTATTCATTGTCTTCAAAAGCAAAATTGACTTCTATGCACAAGACATGTTTGAGCTGGCAAGACAGGAAAATCCCTGAGTGTCTGAGATAGGACACAAGGATGCTACTGAGGACTAGGAAATCCCACCTGAAGTCTACACAGCACAAATATCTAAGTCTACATGCTGAGTGAGGAACGGGTTAGTACAGCTGCCACAGTGCTGCTTAGCAGTAGTGTGTGATTAGAGTTTAGAGTGTATGAGTGTGGTCAACACTCTGCCAACAAAGCATTTCTGTAGGGAAAAAGAGAGGGATCTTTGAGGACCATAAAGTAACTGTGGGTTCCTAGAGAGCCTCACTGTAGCTCAGAAAGGGCACAGTAAAGTCTATGCAGATAATGCTTTGGTGCAAGTGGGCTTGGGGAAGGAAGTGATGGTGCGGGTACCTAATCCTGTGCTATCTGGATAACTGTAGATCTTATACCAATGTCTTTGGCAAGGCAGGAACAACTGAAGGCTCTGAATAGGTACAGGAGCAAGAAGTGTATGGATTCCTTTTTGCAGTGATTCCTGACTATTGCTCAAATCTTCCTTCCCTTCCAAATCAAGAAAAAATGAATCTGATTACATCAGACCCACCTACATTGGTCTCTCTCTCTGTTCGTCTTTGTTTTTACACAGACTTTGGCAGCACAATCTTTCTCAGAGCACAGCTTTTGAGCCTTTTTCCTCTCTCCTGTGCACACCTGGTTTCCTAAATCTTAAACAAACGTGAGGCATATCCACAGATCTCAATGCACATAATTAGAGAGGTGAGAGTAACCTTCAGCATTTAAATGAATAAAGATTTTGTGGTTAACCATTTTATCACCACTGTTATTGTAAAGCAAGCAACACACCTACTGGACAGCACACTCCGTCCTTTATTCTACATGCAGTAGCACTAAAATGCCCTTTTTCAAAATAAAACACTGGGAACTGGTAACCTTGCAGTAGGTAATTTTGCAGTTTTATTGAGAAATTCTTATTTAACATGAGCATGAAAGGTGAATCAGACTTCACACATTTAATGTGCACTCATCAGTGTGCTATGCTGTGTTACAGAATCAGCACTCTCTTGTGTTGAACACCTCTGTTTATGCATGATATTGCTTTTCTCTTCTTTTCTTCTAGATGTTGACCTTTTTGCAGGGGTAAGGCAACCTTTATTAGCACATAATGACAGTAGACTTTAATTTGAGCTGCTCTTGCTGACTCAAAACTATTAAAAAAAATAACTGAACTAAAAATTCATGTAGCAATATAAAAAATTTGGGAAGCACTTGGCATTTAGAAGATGCTTCATCAGGTTATGTTAAAAATAGCTTTTTCTGTAGAATTCTGTTTCCACCATGACCGTATGAAAGGTGTTTGATGAGCCAGAGGAGCATGGCAGAGAGGAGGCTGACTCTCCTGGGAGGCTCTTTTGCTTTACTTGAAGGTGAAAATGCTACACACTCTGAATTTGCTCCAGAGACAGTCATCATAACAACTGATAGTGAAAACACAGCTACTTTCACTGGAAAGTTCCTCCTGTTTTAAACCTGAAAACAGAGGTATTTATTGATGAGCACTAAGTTCTTATAATACAGGCAAAATCTTAATTTCCAAAAGCCTAAAATATAAAATAAAACAGAGGCTTCAGCCTAGGTACTGGAAAGTTAAAGAGACTGTGGAATATTTATCAGGTTCCAAGCAGGTATTTGAAAGTATTTTTATTTGAAAAGTTATAGCCTAGTTGTGATGAGACAATTCTCACTGGAAACTCTGTGAGAAGCCACTATCTGCTGGAAGTCGTGTGCTGTGGGGGAATCTGGGCATTAAGAACTGGAAGGCTTGATCAGCATTATCTCATGGTATGACCAAGACATTTCTTTTTTTCCTTTATATGTTAGTGTGAGAATAGAGATTTTCCACTAAAATGTCAGGAAATGTCTCTCTCATCCTGTAACACTCTTCTCCACTCAGGGTTTCCTTGGGAGGGACTACTGCCTAAAGACTTTACATGACTTTACCTGTGTCCTCCAACCACCAGCAGAGGCATTTCTGCAGAAGCAGATTACACTCCTTTTGCAGACGTGGTTACCATCTCCAGGAGTTTTTCATGGCCCTCCAACTCCTTGCGATCACTGGATCCTGCAGCATAATTTTGTTCAGTCAACTCTGAGCCACTGAAATTCCTGGATTCAAAATAAAGCTGCTCTCAGAGCAGACAGCAAGGAAGCAACTGACATCATGTGAGCATTGAAGTTGTTCCTGGGGGTTGTTCTATTGTAAGGACTATCCAGTGAGTCACAAATCAGCAGGTTTACAAGGTCCCTCATCAAACGCAAATGCAGGACATTACTGTGGATGACCACAGGTCAGGCAATATGCAACATCTATCACTCTGCCCTCCCTGGCCTCCAAAAGCTCTGCTTCCCTTCACAGAAGGGCAGAAGGGTAGAATCTTCTCTCAATCGTAAAGGAGCAACTACAGAACTGCCTGGTATGAAAATTAAGATATTTTTATGCTCTGAAGTGGCTCCCATGTTCTCTGTTTCAGCTTTTCTTATTGTTTGTACTTTTCACTCAATATCTGCAAACTTTCACAAACCGTACCTGATACTTCCTAATTCTCACATGCCATTTTCTTCACCCAGACCCTTCATAAATGGCTCTGTTCACTGCCACATCTCTCAATAAGGTCTAAGATTGCAACTTCTGCCTTGCTGACCCTTATGCTTGCAAACATCTCTCCCTGTCTAACAGCCGGGGCCTTCCTTGCTCTGCTCTGCAGTAAGACCCTGCTCTGCTTCCTCTAGCCTTGCCTGTCAGCCATAGTTTAAGCTGAGAGACTGAGAATGGATGGAAATGGCAGCACCAGGATGATGCTGGGAGAAGGGATGAGCTCTCCCAGACCGCTTTTGACCCACTGGGGAAACAAGACAGCTCTTTCTCCTAGAGACACTGTTCAGAGAGAAAGCCTTGACTGGTAGTACAATCAACTGATGGACAAGATAAAGCAGGGGCATAAGAGGGTGGAAGTGATCATGGCAAGCGCCTTGGTTGGTCACAGTAGTCCTGAACGAAAGCCCCAGGAAAAGCCACTGCACAGAAGACTTGTGCCTGAAGTGAGTTGCTGTGTCTTCTACAATTTCTGGGTTTTGCTTTTCCTGTTTTTAACGCTTCATGCTCTTGTGGGCAGTGATCACTGCCATTGCTATACAAATTAGAGCTGGACTCTTTCTCCTAATCACTTGCTGCAGGCATATTAAGGCACAATGCTGAGATCCAAGAGAACAGCCCTGATAGAGCCAGACATCAGCAGAGCTGTGTGTGGCTGTGGGCTGGGCCAGACTGTCTTCCTTGGGGAAAAAAAAAAAAAAAGAAGAGAAAAAAAGAATTCACATCTTTAAATGAGAATTAATGGGGAAGACAGGGAGGGAGAAACCCAGAGCTTTAGATTTTACATGGAACATAAAGGCTCCCCTCCAAGAGCACATTTTTGGGTAGCAGCACTGGCAATGCCCTTTCCGTTGTCTATTCCTCTTAGATACTTTGGCACACAAAGGCAAAGAGCATGTGTTTTTCCCCCAAAACCCTCCAGAAATTAGGTCGGCATCCTTTCCGGAGTCATAAGGCAGCACTGGGATACACATTCTGTGCGTGTCCCTGCTAAGAAAGATTTCTGTGTTGTCTGCAATAGGGGTTAAGAGGGGACAGCACTATGTGCCGCATGAAGGGAGCCTTTGTGCTCCCAGCCGCCCACCCTGATGATGCCATGAGACCAAGGCAGGGGAGCCTGCGCAGCTCTCTGATGAGGTCAGAACCATTGAGCATTGTCTGTCTGAGCTGAGCATCTTCTCACTCTGTCTTCTGTCTGGATGGGAGTGGATCAGTAGGTTGTAATATTTTAGATATGGGGGTTGCGAGGAGAGAAGCAGCCTCTTGTCCCACACAGGAACGGGGTAGGGTCCCCTCATAGGTCAGAAGGAGGTTAGCTGAGTATTTGCAGCCAGCCTTGCTCCCTCTCCCAAGTCTTCAATTATCCAGTTAATGCAAATGCCAGACCAAAGCCTTTAAACCTGGTGGCCCCCATCTCTGGGGCAGATAGAATGATGAGGAAAACTGAGATATCCACAGTCTCTGCGTGGTGCAGAGTGGGATTGGTTTGTCCCTGACCACAGACTGTACTGCCCACGCAGACGACCACAGGTCACCAGTGGGCTCACTTCTCCTGGGTGACCAGGTACTAAGAAATATACTTGGTGTTTCTGCTATTTCACTAGTGTGTCTAAAATTCAGGTTTTAAAGCTTACTTGTATAATAAATGTTTTGGAAACGTAAACATCTTTTTGAGTATTCTGATTTATGAGCATTCTGATTAGTCTGAGAGCTAGTGCTTTAAAAGAAACCCTAGAAAACGTGTGACCTGCAATAATATTGTGAATTAGCAGTGGGATGCACAGTTTTCGCATATTGTAGCCTCATGCACCACATGCCTGCCATGTGGCAAGGCAAAGGTAGCAAGGGATTGTTCATAGCGTGCTAAAGGATGTTTCCTATACTCTGTGTAAAGTTTCCCTGCTTTGCTATCTTGGCAAAATCTCTTTCCATGATATGTCAGGACACTTTCTCCACTGAGGAGTGGGATGCATTAGGCTACAAGGAAGTGGGGAAAGGTGGTGTGTTTCCTTGTTTTCTACCTTGCCACTGGAACCAGCTTTGCACTACTCATGTTCCTGGGACTAGAGAGGGGACAGAAAAGAAGCAGACAGACATGAGAACTCTGCTAAAACCAACAGCACACTACTGTGCATCATGGGGTCACATTAAATCCATGCATTTCCTCCTCTCTGCAGCTGCTGTTGGTTGAAAGTTTTGCTGCTTGCCAGCCTCTGGCCCAGGCCATGAGTCCCATGCAGCAGCACCTTCTGCTTCTGGCTGGGTTGCAGGACTTGAACAGGAAAGCCTGTTTGGGTGGCCCTGGGAGGCTACCTGGAAGTGCTGGCAAATGCACAATTAACCTTGCTGTCTGAAAAAATGCAGCAGTTTGGGTAAGCCTCCAAGCATATCAATGCTAAGGTTTTTCTCCCTATGGAACCATCATGTCTGGTCTTAAAGCCGGTAGGAAATGATGAGAGTCTCTCGGCACTAATTCTCCAAGGAGTTTCTAGCCCTTGGTACTCTGAGCAAGGCTGACAAACACAGGAGTTGTCAGGGGCAGATGAAATACCATGGTGCTGAGCTGGGGCAGGGATGCAGAGACTGGGATGCCCATGAGGGATAGTGGTTGAGCAACTTTGATCACTTTATCTATATGGGAGAGCTGACAGCATGAAGCCCTTCTCCTTCTTGCTCTTTTTTCCCTTCACCTAACACTGAACACGCATCTCAGACGCACTTGGATTACGGACAAAAAACCCTACGCACCAGACAATAGAAGGGATGAAGCCAATATATTATTTTGCTTTTAGGCGTCCATCTCACAGCTTCCCTGGAGTCAGACTCATGGTTTGGGAAATTAAAAGAATGACAATATTGAAATCCGTAATTAAAGACAGAGCTGAAAAGCGTCAGCAGCTGCCGTCAAAATGTATGCTGCGGTTGAAGCAAGATGAGGTCCGTGTGGGGAAAGGGGCTGTTGTGGAGCAGAAGTCTTTCCTGCGCTTGGCCCTGGACAGGTAAAAAGCAGCAGATAGGGATATATGCAAGGGAATCAGCAGATGGTAGTAAGCTTAAAACAACCCACCCGTCTTATCACTACATATGTCGTGGACAACAGAGGCCACTCTTTCCTGACATGGAGAAAACATCCCTTCTCCCATTATGAAAAGACAAAAAGAGAAAGAGCTGTACACAGACGAAAAGGCAACGAACGGCAGTGAAANCAGCGCAGCCCTGGCGTGCCCGGAGCGGGACCTAGCCCCGATCCTCTGCACTCCAAACAGAAATCACGGTGGGGAGGGTTAGGTCAAAATCAGCGTTCATCAGGTATAATGATGGGGACAGTCTGTTTTAGCAGGACCTATTGTGACAGGACATGGGGTAATGGTTTTAAGTTAAAAGAGAGTAGAATTAGACTAAGTAGAAGAAAAAAAAATTTTACAATGGGAGTATTGAAGCACTGGAACAGGTTGCCAAGAGACGCTGTAGAAGCCTGATCCCTAGATACATTCAAGGTCAGGTTGGATAGGGCTTTGAGCAACCTGATCTAGTTGATGCTGCTTTTTACTGTAGGGGGGCTGGACTTGATGGCATTTAAAAGTCACTTTCAACACAAAGCTTTCTATGATTCTGGAATCTTCTAGATTTAGAACTGGAAAGTCCCTAGGATATGGTAATGCTTGTCTGTATAGTGTGGTCTCCAACAGTCCCTCTTTGGCACACAGCTGTGGGTCAAGGCAGAGGAATGTGTTCAAAGTGACTGTACATGGTCACCAGTGCAGTGTGCATTGCAAGCTCACTGAGCCCCTGCCTTAATCAGGAAAGCAACTCTTAGGCATTACCCCCTCCTGTATCAAGGAACTGCGCTGCATACCTGCTTGCCTTGTGGCTTACAGTGAATGACGGAGCAATGCTGCAGCTGGAAAATGCAGCCTGGCTTGGTGCTCAGGCCTTGACACTCAACTACAGAGATCAAAGTGATGGGAAAATTCCCCAACATGATGGGGCAGCTGAATCTATCAACCAGGCTGAGCAGCAGCGGATTAAAGATATGTCCTGGTTTGAGTGAGAACAGAACTAATTTTGTTCAGTGATTTTACTTTTTCAGCTAAGTTCTTCTAACTAACTGCACTTTCCGTAATTAGCAGCATATTTTCGCAGGCAGTGCCTGCTGCTTGCAGTGATATGGTCGATGTTTAGAGTTAGTACCAAGGATTGGTGCACAGACCAAGGTCACTGCTAAATCTTGCGTGCCATGTTGTGGAGGGGCAGAAAGTAAAAGGCTGCACTTGCAGGAAGTAGTGGCCATGACAGGTGACCCTAAACTGACTAATGAGAGATTCTATCCCATATACGTCATACTCAGGATAAAGCTGAGGGGTCATATGTGTCAAGCTCTCTTCTTCAATGGCTGGCATGCGAGGAGGACTCTGTCTGTTCTGCCTTCAGTCCCAATCTGTGTGTTCCTGAATCCAGTTCCTGAATCCAGCTCCTGAATCTGGTTCCCATCCACCACTGAGTCCAGTCTGGGACTTCCCCAGTGCCAGCTCCACAGCACCAGTGATAGTGGTGATGTGATTGACATCAGGGAGGTTGGACTTAATATTGGCTTTGTATGTATTTGTATCTATTTAATTTTATCAGTAATATTTTCATTAGTTGTTTTAGTTTTCTAATTCGTGTCTCTCCCTTATTCCATTTCTCTTTGCCTTTCAAAAGAGAGAGGACTAACAGAGAGCATCTGTCATTCATCTAGTGTCCAGCCCAGCCACTAACACTTGCCAAAATGGCAAAATTTCTTCCCATGAAAGCTGAAATGACAGACCTACTCCCAAGGCAAAATGCTCTGAAAAAAATATTTGCTATTTGAGAAAAGGGATTTCTTCACTGAACAAAATAAATTCTGATTGTTTATTCCTCAGAGCTGCCCTTTGTAAAGGATTTTGACTTGTCTACATTTTTAAGTCAAACAAAAAAGTGAGAAAAATGTCATGTCTTAATCAAAGTATTTTACACATACTTACTGAAACAAGACAAGCAGCTCTTTCAGCCCCTGTGAACATCTCAAGAGACATTCAACTTCAGAGCCACCTGTGACTGAACAGATATTCTCAACAGCTTTGTGGTGAGACCACACTCTTGCTTCCCATAACCAAGGCACTCTGCCAGCTCCTCTGTCTCATTCCTCCTCTTCATGTTTCCCACATAGCTTAATTTCCCCCCTTTTTTAGATACTCCCTGAAGTCTACGTTCTCCTGTCCTGATGTTTACCAGCTCTCCTCACAGCTCTACGTGCCCATTTCAACTTCTCTGCCACCTTCCCTGCTGCTGCCCACCTCCATCTGCATACCCCAAAGCTGTTCCTTTTCATCCTGCCTCTTGGCTGAGCCCAGGGTCAACTCTGGTGCCCTGTGCATGCCTCTGTCTATGCCCTCTCCTCTGGTTTCTCCCAGTACAGATCCCTGTGCTGTTCCTAAAAGATCCAGCTCTAGTAGTTGAAGCTGCTGCAGAACAGTATCAGTTTCTGAGCCTGCCCCTTTCTAAATGGCTTCAAATCAGGTAGGCAAGAGTAATCTGGGGAGGTGGGTGGATGCTGTGGTTATCACAGTAATACCCATAACAAATACAGAAGTGATAAATAACAATCACTCCTGTGACAAGCCGATCTCCCCAGTGTTGGAGGAAAAGGCCTGTGGCAACCACTCAGCCTCAGTCAGGAAAGTCACTTCTAATTCATAGTCCTCTCAACTGTTTTCTTTAGGCAATTTAATACAAAAAGGTTATTTTTCCCTTTTTGTATGCCTATGTTTCCCTTTGCTGCCTGGCAGGTGGACGGTCCGATCGGGTCCCTGCCTGGTGGCTCTGAGCGGCTGCGGCATGCAGCAAGGTGCGTTTGCGGCACACACACATTAGAGGGCTATCTAGTGCAGTTATAAACCACTCAGCAGAAAGACACCCTTCGCTCATTCCCGAGGGGACCAGAGAAAAAAAGGGACTGGGAGGGATCTGGGACAGATTTGAGCCCTTAGCACCTGTATGGAGTGTTGGGTAATATGAAAGCTGCTTCATACTGTGAGACCACAAGCCATCTTCAGTTAAAAGATGTTTCTGGCACCTGATTTTCTTTTCACTGCAAAGAAAAGTATGGAGGTAGAAGGGAGAAAGAAAGATTTTTAGATGAGCCCATCGGCACCAGGCATTTCAATGTCATGCTGAAATAACCCAACTAATTTGAGGACTGGCAGTACTGATCACAGCAGTGTGGGGCTGCAGCAGCAAGTCCTAGTGATCACCTTTTGTGATCTCTGTACCTAGGCATGTGTATCTCAGGGCAAGCTTTAACAATCATCACACACATCAGGACTCCGACTTGCCAGGACCCCTGGGACAAAGGAGCTAGATCATTCTTGATTTACTAACTTTACTCCTATTCCTGAAGAGTATTGTTTTTGCACCAAGATTTTGTACAGCTTTCGTGCACCCATCCTCCTCTTTCCCTTTCTCCATACCTTCTTTTACCACTCTGGCGCTAGCTGAGCTGTATGACATCACTTGTTGGGCTGAAGCAGCACCTTCTGAACAAATGCAGCGCTCAGAAACCTCATGGCTGGATCATGAAGGGTGGCTGAGAGTGAACAGATGACCGGGAAAGTGGCTACCCACAAGATCATAGTTTCTGTTGCTCATACTTGGAAGTGGCTTTGCACAGTATCTGTGGTCATCAAAACCACACAGGCCCATCTGTCTTTTCCTGATGTGGCTTTTCTCTCATCATCATGATGCGCATGCACCATGGCTTATTACTTGAGTGCAACATTTATCTGTACCTTTCCTGGTACAGTGAATGGTTCTTCTGGTTATGTGACCTCATTGTCAAAAAGTAAGACTCACTTCCCAGAATCCCAGCAGTAAAAGGTCACAATTTTTCTTTGGAATGCAAGTAATGAATGGAGGAGAAAGCATCTGTTTACCTAGCCCTGAGACATCAACGCCACTAACACAAGTTCCCAAGGTCGGTCCATCAATGAGCTGAATGCAGGGGGGAAGCAGTTCTGTCATTTCTGTGTTTTACCTTGGTAGCAGTTGCCAGGCACCAGCCATTCTGAGGTAGTGACTTCTACATTATGGAACTGTGCAGGAGTGAATTAACTTTAGCCAAGGTTGATAATGCAAGAGAGAAGGCTTGGGAGGTTAATAAGTTTTCTTTTTGTCTCCCTCTGAAGTGTCATAGTGCAAACATTGTCTGCTATGGCAATAGGAAAAGTCACTGCTCTCATATTCCAGTAATGTGTTATTATATTTCAGGAAAGTAACTAGTGGAAGAAAACTGGGAGTCACATGCCGAAGGGGAATTAGGCAATTTCCAGACAGAAATTCTCATCCCAGGGCAAGATACTTATGTTCCGTAATACCATGGTATGGAAAGCACCTGTTTAGTGAAAGTAAATAGCAGTCAGCCTAATGACCGAAAGTGTAGAAATCATGAAATGAAAGGCTGTGTCTGAAGTCTTGTGTGTGCGCTGAGTTAAGTGACCTCCCGTAGCCTTGAAATGGCCACCAAGTACCTCTGTCCTGATAAGTCGTCCACACTCCCCTAGAGGTGAAAGGAGACTGTTAAACAAGTGTGTGTTAGTAGTGCTAGTGCAGATAAGATTGTGTCCTGCATAGGCGCAAAGTAACATTTGTTGCGTGTTGATTTCAGCCATACAGCAAAACCATAGCGTTTTTCTGCTTTGCCAGCTGGCATGTGGATGGTTATGCACGCTCATGCAGAGAAGATATCAGAAAACTCATCTTCCTATTGTTAATTAGAGAGAAGCTGTAATTTGAAATGAGCTTTATTTTCTACACAATTTCTAATGTTGTTCCCCACAAGAAATAAAAGAGGTGCTCAAAGGCAAGTTCCACCTGAGACACCCAGCAGATGTTACCTGAACTGACGGTGGCCTCACTGCTGCAGGGCAAGGCTGACTAGGTGGTGCTGGAGCAGTGCAAGCTGCATGTGGTGTGTGGCTGACCTGCAAATGATCTGATAGTGTCAGGGTCAGGAGCGAAGCTTTCTTCTGCTTTCTGGAATATTAGAGATAATAGGAAAACAAACAAGGCATGCCATGGCCAGCTTTACTCTTAGAGTACATCTTCTTGAAAGAAAAGCAGAGCAGGGCTTAAAAAATGACTGCCTGATGTTGTACTCCTAAAACCTTACTTAAACTTTAACACATGAAGAGGCTGCTGAGAGGCAGACATCCTGTGTGGCATCCCCAGATGTTCTACAGCTATTCATAGACTCATTTTCTAACCACAGACATTGGCTTGAAACAAGTACATACGCACTTCCTGGGGCCTCAGAAAACCCAGAGCAAGCCACAGGGTGAGGTTGCTCTGCTATGAGCATGCTTATGTCTGTGCCTGGCCAAGTTTTATCAGGCTAGCTGCATTGCATCATTAGGGGTGGTAATTTACTTGCCCACAGTCACTCTTTGAGTGTGCTTGGGACATGAGGAAAAGGCAGTATCTCCTCAGGAGAGCATGTTCCTGCTTAGGAGAGGCCCCAGATACCCTCCTTTGAGGCAGCTGTTGGGAAGTGGTGTAATACTAGTTCTTCTAACTAATTTTTTTCATCTTCCTAACAATCTGGGGTTTGGGTGGACTTTGGCCCTTCCACACAAGTTTTCTATGATTGGAATGGTCTGTGGACTCATTTTCCATCCCAATGCAGTGGGTTGCAGAGCTACCTGAGCTTACTTTTAGGCACTTACTGAGCTGGGATGTCTCCAGATCCTGCCACTACTCCAGCACTTCCAGCTTCTTGAGCCCAGGTGGAGCACTGAGACCAGACCTTAGGCAGATTCTCTGACTTAGAGGACTGGACCTCATACCAGCTTCCCATCACCTGTGCCTGCCACCGATGACCTGAGTTCACCATGGCTTAAAGCACATCTTTTATGGTGTCAGCGTTAGGCTGTAAATCTTCTGGCTTACAGTTTAGTTCTTCAGGATCTTGCATGGGTGCAAACACCCACACAAAGTGCTTCACAAGATTTTTGAAAGCACCTTTGGTTTTTGTTTTGCAGCTCAACAGTTGCACAAGTCAGCAAAAACCCACAAGCAACTAACCCTCCTTGTACTTAACTGTTTCAATTTTCTCGTTAACTTGCAGAGTCCCTTCACTCAGGTGTAAGCCCACAGTTTATCTTTCTTGATTTTGGTGGATCACCTTGCAAAGTTATCCACCCTCACTTCACTGAGACATTCTGCCTGTTTGCATTTTCTTACTCAATGCTGAGTATCTTTTCTGTGCCACTTTGCAACTCCCCTTTCCAGCAGTTTTTCTGATATCTTTTTCTTTGGCGGTTAGGAACTTTCTGTGTCTGTCTCCCACCTTCTCACTGTAAATAAAATTAAAATGGGTTTTCTTGAGCAAGAAACACCTGTTGTTGAGACAGGTTTTATCCTAGTAGATCATCTTTCTCACCTACTCGTATGTGATTTTCTCTAATTCAGTCCTATACATCAGAAGTCCCAACATAGGAAAAATAACAGCAATTTAAAAATTCCATTATTCCAAGGTATCCATCAGAGCTTGTCTGTTCCCCCTCTCTTACTCCTCATTCTTGTGTCTTCTGCTCACCCTAGTAGGCGGAGTAAGTACATTAAGGCCAATCTCACAGATCAATGTCATGAGGAAGGTGGATAGAGAAGACATTGTGTTTGGTGGTAGCTGGTAGGAATGAAGGGGTTTCATTCTCAGGGGTGATTTGATTGCAAGAGTCCATGACAGAAACAGAAGCTCTATGAGTGAGGGCAGCGAGCTGCATAGAGAGACCCCCTAGCAGAAACCTGCCTAGATATACAGGATGTCAAGCAATAAGCTGGGAAGCATTTGGTGTTTAGAACTTGTCATTAATTAGGCAATGTTTACTCTGCAGAGGAAATGTAAATATATTAGAAAAACTGAGGGACTTGATTGAAATGCAATGAGGCAATGAACAATGAACAATGGAACACATGTGCTAAAAGAGTTCGCAGGTGGACTCCTGCAAGCAGGAGCTGGGAGGCACAGGGAACAGAGCAACTTGTTCAACAGATTGGTTGAAGGTTAGGACTTACGTGGAGGGAAGATAAATGCAGGAGTCACAGTAGGGTTCAAAATAGCAGAAGACTATGTGTGTCTAGTACAAAGCAATATCTGGACAGTGACATACCACAATTTGTGTGAAATGCCACCCACTGCAATGAGATGATCCACTGGGTCTAAGATTATGTGACCAACTAGTAACAGCATCCAAAAGGCACAGATAGTGTTTTACAGTTTATACTGTGAAATGTTAAAAGAAAAAGCTTTGCCCCATTTTAAAGGGTCAGTGTGCAGGCAGAAACAACAGTGTGCTTTCTGTAGGGAAATGTCTATTCTTCTGCAGATTCCTAGGGCAAAGTCTCCAGTAAATTCTGAGGGATTCAGAGAATTATGGCTCACCAGTGCTACTGAGACGATATAAATGAAATGAATTATTGCATATGTGGTATCATTGTGCATTATTTTGACAAAAGTGAAGTAATTCCCAGTTTTATAAAGAAAATAAACAGAGGGAGGATATTCATGAATATAGTCTCTTGAATATTTATTATAATTGCAAAAGGAAAAATAATACTTCCAAGAAAAAAATTAAACAAAATCCACTTGGTACACAGAAGTCACAAATAAACAGAATATCCAATGGAATACACATAATCTCTATGTCCACAAAGAATTAAAAGTCTGCACATGGATAAAACTTGTACATCACATTCAGACAAGAGCTCCCATGGATGTATGCAGAAAATTCACAAAGTTTGTCACCTAGCAGCATTTAAACTAACATACTTTTTAAAACCACTGTAACTATATTGCAGTAAGAGTTGGAGGAGCAGGGACAGATTGAGTCTCACTCCCTCACAAATGTATCCTAAGCAAGTACTTCAAATTTTCATCAAGAACAATTCAGCAAGTAAGTTAGCTTGAGGGAGCCAGAATAACTACATATATTCAAGATAAGCATTTATCTTTGTGTATATAATCACATGTCTATGAAGAATAATAAAAAGTAAATAATAAAAGGTAAAATTATCTGCCAGCCCTTGAACAATCAGGTCACTTAGCAATAAAAAATTTACTTAAAAGTATCCCCAGGACTGTAGCAGTCTGTAGATCTGTATTGAGATGATACCTCATATTGTGATTGTTACTTTGCTGTTTATCTACAAATATATTGAGAATTTCCATTTTTAATTAAGCAATCCCTAATTTCTCTCCACGTACACTTTCATTTCACTCTGATTTGTGTAATTTTGCAGAAGTTTTCATGACAGAAACTATAAAACCAGGAAGAATTTTAAGGTCTATTCAGGTCATTGAAAGTACCATCCTGTGCTACTTAATTCAATCTGTCCACTTTGCATTCTCAGAGAAATCCATAATACTGGTTTCAGTAGGCCTTAAAATTTCATTATTTTCCTGATCAAGCTAATTTAAAGGAAAACAAAACCAAACTTAAATCTACCTTGTATATTGCTGCAAAAATGCACCGAATCAAAATAAAAATCTACTTACGTACTTTTGAAAGTGGTACTAATTAATAATAATTTGTTATGAACATTTTTCATCAAAACCAGTTACTCCCCTTGGCTCAGACTCAGTGGCCTGTCTCTATTTAGCAAATTCTCAAGGTAAATGACACATTCCTTTGAAACCAGAGATGCGGCAAGAATAAATGGAATGAGCTTGTCCTCTGCAGAGTCTGTGAGCACAGCTGTGAACACATGGCAGTCCAGTGATTCAGGGTTTAAGGTCCCAAATGTACCCAAGGGTTTTGATGAATGGTGATGGCCTTGCTTATGTGCTTAGAGAACTGTTAGAAATAAGCAGTGATAACATGAAAGAAAAAAGAAATTATTGAAGGTCTCCTTTTAATTTCATGGTTAGATACTGGGCTGCATTTTGTTTTCATTTCTACCTCAGCATCACCACTAAGAGTGAAGCTGTTCAGCATTGAGGACCATGTAACACTTGAGTGAAGAGTCTGAGTCAATATATTAAAGTATGTATCTTTGATTTTTAGGATCTAGAAAAGTTAAGAAATCTACTTGCAGAAGTGACTAATTAACGTCACCATCCACTGTGCTGAACCATTTTGACTGCGACATTCAAGCTGTTCCCAAAAACATTACTCAAGGCACCAGCTGAACTTTGCTGAGTCATCTGCAAGAGCGTTGGGTACTCCTATTTAACATTTTAGGTAAGGATTATGAGTTAACTGTATCAGATTAAAGAAAACATGTCCATATGATATTATGCAATACAGTCAGACAGAGCATGCAACTGATTCTTTAAGAATAAATCACGGTAACTGCAGAGCTCTATGAGGTTTTTCTAATGGTTCTAGACAACATGCTTGAGACAGTTTAGAAATGGTTCTGACTGAAGCATCTTCTGACTGAAAGTGTTGTCCCACTAGTGTTGGTGTAACATGGCAATTTTCAAAAAGGACACTCACAACTCTAAAAGTAAAATTGACATGCACTTGCAGTAAACATACAAATATCTTTTACTGTTGTCCCATATATGAAAAATAATTAAATGACTTAAGAATATTCTTACACTATGCTGGTAAAGTGTTTACCATATAAATTTAACTACCAGACACACACATCTACTTGATCTTAAGCCACACAGGCATCATCAACAGCTTTTCATACATACATGACACTTCTCCCTTTCACACAAGTTTATATACATCGAGTAAATAATTAAATATTGCACTTATTGGCCCATGATTCCTCAGTTTTGAGGTATTCAAAAATAGAAAACGTATCTATTATTATAACATATTTTCATGCAACATTTAAGACATTCAAATTCCACAAACACTAGTATACAGATTATACATTCTGACGGTCCGACTGAGCCACAACACATCTGACATGACTGACAAAATATTCAACAGGAGTTACAGCACAAACATTTCACTTAACACTAGTTGCAGGTACATGTCAAAATTACTCAAGGAAATTTATCACCAGAAGTGGTAAGCAATCTCTAGCTTTCTTTTCTGCATGTTATGCATGAACCTGAAGTTACTGGAAGATTAAGACTTTTGCTTCCCCCCCAGATCAAATGCTGGGTACTTTATTCTGCAAATGACAAGACATCTATATCACTGGATAGTATATCTATGGTCTGCAAATGCAACCCAGCAGATTTCTGGTGCTAATGAAAATTTTGGATAAATTCCACTGGCATTTATGGAAGGCTGCACTGAACATGAACAAGTAACAGCAGGAACTGAATGAGTATCAAAGATGTACTGCTGTGCATATGTGTACACTATACATGTCTAGTTACAATTTCTACTTCATCGAACATCCATGGATAAACAGAGCACAAAAAAACAAAACAAAACAAAAAAACAGAATAAAAAGAAGGAAAAATAAAAGCTTCATTTGCAAAGGTGAACTATATTTACCCCTTGGAAAACTGAGAGAAATCACTCAAATAATTGAAACAAGTAGCCTATTTGAATTTATAGACTTGACAGATGATGTACCCTGGAGAATCTGGAACCAATGTGTATCGATTAAGAGACTATGTATATGGATTAAATGGTGTAAATCAACACAACTCACTCTCCCGCTGGCATAAATGAAGACATGTTGTTTTACACCCCCCTGAGGGTTTATCTATGAGGATTTGCATACTCTTAGTCTCACATCACTAAGTCTTGTCATCCTAAAGAAGAGCTAGGCTCATACACTATGTATCTCTCTATTTGAAACAGGCCAAGGTGGAATCTGTCTGTCAGCATAACAGTAATTTAGTCGATGCCCTTAAAAATGTAAGTAATAAAACCTGCCTCTCACGAATATAGAAAAGAGTAGGGAGAGATGGAATTTGGAAAGGGGGCTTCTTTTGAAATGCATGTGCAACATTATTCATCATCAGATGTAGAATTTGTACCACTGTTTTTCCTAAAAAACCAAAACCTCAAAGCATTCTCAAAGTAAGGAGTAAACTCCAGAAGATTTTGTGCACCTTGAAATAGCACTTCATTCCCGAAATAAAGAAGGTGCAGGTGGTACAGATGAATATACAGAGCTGAGCAGACTGCGAAGAAAACCTAATCTTTCCGACTGGTGCTCTGGAAAGGCCACATAGATGTAGTTGCTCAGGTAGTTTCTCTAGGCATTACATTACGTATAAGCACAATGGAACAAACAGTTCCAGGTAACAGTCACATACACAGCTGCTCAGAGAGACAGAGTATTTTTTGACATAAAATCAGGCTAGCTCATGTATTTCAAACACCAAACAAACAGGTCTAAATAAACAAATCACCACCAACAGCAAAAAGATACAGTATTAAGTCAGTTGCGCTGTAAGGACCAGAATGCTTGTGAACACAAACTCTTATCAGAATCGAAAACATGCATCTGAAGGTTCAACTCCAGCAGGGCTTGCTAGCTGTTTGGCAGGTCAGTGCCAGGAGGCACTGCAGGAACCAGTCACATCCCATGCTCTTGTGTGCTCCCAAGGCATTGTCTCAGCACTAGTTTGAACATGCAGCAAGCAAGACGCTGTCGGAGCATGATAAGGCTGATGCATTACCCATGCACAGGATGAGCTTGCTGCTATAAGCTTTAGTCTAAAGCATAACTTGGAAAATGTGTTGTGTAGTGTTAGTTCAGCTGGCACTATGGAGCTCAGGACTCTCTGCCCAAAGGCATCTAATCTCTCAGAAATTTTATGTGCTCTATGTGGTAACTGCTGTACCTCACAGCAGTGACAGACCTCACCAAGCGGCCTAAATCTCAGCTGAAGGGGTCATCTGTGGGTGGACCAATAAGGACCCGTGCAATTCAGTCCTTTTTCTGTGCTGAGAGTGACAACAAATCAGTGCAAAGTGTGCAAGCGCTTTTTCACCAGAAATTGGCATGGGTCTGAAAGTAGGCTTGGATCTCTTATCTCAGGTTTCAATGTAATGACCTGGCCCTCTTTCACCGCTAAACTAAAACTATTTTTAGCTTAGGGCTTTCTCTTGATGGAACTGTGCTACACTAATGGATAGGTCAAGTATATAACCAGATCCCCTTTGTCTCCTCCAGTACCTCCTAAACAGTGAAGAATGAGAAATTGATTGTTTAAATTTTGGCCCTTGATCAGGTTGAGACGGGATTTCCAGAAGTGTTCAGCCTAACTCTATTTGTATTTAAGAAAATTGCATTCTATCACATAAGCTAATAGACAGCTAATCTAGATTGACACAGCATCGTTTTTGATATCCTTACCCTATTAAAAGGTCAAAGCACAATTTTAAATAGAATGAAAATCCCAATCATGCTAGTTTCCTCAGAATTCAAACTAGATTTTTAGAGTGTTTGGGGAAGGGATCGTTACTTCTCAAGGGGTAATGGGTGTAAGCTGGAACACAGGAGGTTCCGCTTAAACTTCAGAAGAAACTTCTTTACAGTACGGGTGATGGAGCACTGGAACAGGCTGCCCAGGGAGGTGGTGGAGTCTCCTTCTCTGGAGACATTCAAGACCCGCCTGGACGTCTTTTTATGTGATGTCATTTAGGTTCCTGCTCTGGCAGGGGGATTGGACTAGATGATCTTTCAAGGTCCCTTGCAATCCCTAACATTCTGTGTGATTCAAAAGCCTTTCTGTCTTTCATGTTTCTCTACAATAGCCAGGTTCCAGATGAAAGAAGTACTGAGATCATGATGCGCCTGATCTAAATGTGACCAAACTTTAGAACGGAAACTCAATATTGCTGTGAAACATGTGGCTGCAAAAGCCAACTCGTGATGGAAAATCAGTCTACCTTTCCAGCAGAAGGTAACCCTGATTGTTAAGAAAAAGCCTACTTGAACGTCCACACATCTTCAATTTCAAAGGAAAGGATTCAATGGGACCTCTGGAGTTCACCCTTCCCAACCTCCTGCTCAAAATAGTGTCAACTAAGAGGCCCAAGTAGGCTGGCCAGGACTTTAGCCAGTCCAGTCTTGAAAACCTCTTAGAATTTGATGTGAACATTTAAAGAGATTGATTAATTCTAAACTCCGTGACAATAACATGAAGATCCTACAAGCTTTTAAATACTGACTGGTTCTGCTGCTGTACTCCAGATGAGCCTTTTCTTTATAACATGTGGCTGGCAGTCTAATGAGAAATGTAACTCTGGCAGCTGCTTCCTCCACCCTCCCCAGCCCATGCAGAATGCCAGACATGTTGGAGGCCTGGGAGATTAGCTGTCTCAGAAATGCAAAGAACAGATACTCCCTCATTGATTTTGCTGTTACTCTGTTTCCCAGGCTCTTGATGAAAAATGAAAATATATGAATTCTTCCTATTTAAGTAAACTCAATTTGTTTAAAATTATATATGCTACAAATGTATTGCCACCACTGATTACAATCTATGAAGTCAGAAAGAGACAGGGAAGGTCTGAAATTCATTGCAATGGAGTCCAAGCAAGGTGTGGCTACAACAAGGGGCATCCTGGAGCCTTTTTTCCTTGTTATAACACGCACAGGAGACTATAATCTTACAGTAAGCATCCCAGATCAAAGCTGGAAGAATACTTGCACTTGTAGCCATGCTTCATAATCCAGGACACATGCAAGCTCATGTAAAATGTGACTATGTCTTCCTCTCTTCTTGCCTTGTCTGAGATAGTTCAGAGTAATAATACAGCCTAAATCTTTACTAAAGGACTTGAAGGTCAAAGCTGAGTGGTGTCTCAAGGTTTCCCTGATCTTTTTTTCTCCATCAAGAATGAAAAAAAAAAAAAAGAATGAGAAACTGCCCACCATTTCACACAAAGCTTCCTCAGCTTCTTGTCACTACTATTTCCAAAGCAGCTGGTATCTAGTGCTTGAAGAGCTATTAACGAAAATCTCTCAGAACAGTTGTCAACATGCTACCTTAGATGGGGGAGAGAAAAGCAGCATCCTAGAAAAACGCACATGCCTCTTCCACCTCGCTGCTTATCAGCCCCAAAAAAGGACAGTGCCTTCTCTTCATGGAAGTAAACAAGTCAGGTCCAGTCTCTGTGTCTACTAGGAAAATGAGTGCTTAAATAAACTAGCTAACAGGACAGATGTGTTTTAAAAACCTAGATTGAAGAAAGAAGATTTATTCATCTCAGTTAGGCAGCCAGCATAGCACCCTCATGGCACATTCATTTTACATGCGTCTATATGCCTTGTTTAGAAGTCATTATTATTGTGTAAAGGTGTATGTAGGCTATTTAATCACTTTAAAAAAGGTGGTCATTTTCTCTTAGTGTGTTTCAAGAGTCATACAAATTACCTTCAAAAAAAGTAATGTATGTAGAGAGATTGCAGTTGTGAGCAGTTTGCTGTACCTTGTCTTACTTCTTTTTTTAATTATTTATTTATTTTTCAGGTTTTTTTTCCATTGCAGATAGTTTAAGAAATGTCAGCCTTGTCCTAAATTATGTCTAATTGGAACAATAAAACACTTAACACTTCTTCAATTATGCCGTTTCATTTAAAAATGTCACTGTGATGCAAGTAAAGCAGTTGTACAAAGTATTCCAGGGCACAGATGTAAAAAACTGCCACCAATAACTAGAGCGGTACTTTTAAAAACTGAAATATGACTACTTTTAACACTTCATTAAAAAAGAATTAATGTACTTTATTCTGCTATCTTCATAGCCTGTTGCTGGTGTTATGAATGCATTCAGGCTAAGACTGGAAATGTTTACAATGTTTAACTATTCCTACAGTTTTTGAAAATTTTGAGAAATTATGATTGTCTTGTCAAAACAGATATCCTTACCAAAGCACAAATTAGGTCAAATTCCAGTTCACTCACAGCAGCAGTACTTCTGCAATAGATCTGAGTAAATTACAGGTGTTTGCAGCCAGTTTGTAGACAGTTGTCTCAAGTGACTGAATGGGAGATGAAATTCCCAAAACTTAAGTATGCAGATCCGACAGTAACACGACAAGACAGTTTTTGATTATAAACAGCTAAGCGTAATGGATTTGGCTCTATAGAGAGTAATATAGAACTGTGTGTTTAACATCTCATATAGGTAGAAATGGAGTTGGCCCTTCACTAACAGGGTAGGTACTACTGGGATCTCTGTAACGCTAGACTGAAAAATGAAGTCCAGTTTCAGAAAGGTATTAGAGAGACATGCAGCTCCCACGGAAATGTAAACATACTATCCAAACAAGATGATGTACCTAATATCTCTGAGGATCGGCACTGAATACCCACATCCAGTTGGAAACTCACAGGGACCTTTGGTGACTTTGGGTCCAGGAACTAGCTTCTCTCTAACTTTTGCAATTTCCAGTCCATCATTATGTGTAACATACCGAGCATAGATTTGCCAAAGCAATATGTTCCAGGAAGAATTCCTTATACAAATGATCTGGACAGAATGAGGGATTGGCTCACTAAAGGAGTATTTCTAAATTGATTTCTAGTCAGGAGAAAATATAACTGACATCAGGAAGCTTAAAACGCTTTGGCCACTACCTTAAGGGTTCGACTATGTAATTAGAAACTGATGAAGCAAGAGTCAATTCCAGACAAATGTGGTCTGAGGACATGGCACCAGCTGAAGTTAAGTGTGATGTAAAACAGTAAAAAGAGAAACTAATTGCCATCCTGCATGCAAAAGGCAGATGCTAAAAAAATGAAACATCCTTTCAAACTAAAAACCTCTCCATCACCATATGCAACTTGACCAGCTGCTGATGTAAAATAAAAGACTTTTTTCCCGAATAAATTAATAAGACAATATGAATAAAGGCATATAGACCATTCATAAATACTCTGTTGGCAACAGAACACGCTGGAGCTGCCTTTGCTGATAGCTGCATTAACAGCCACAGTTGGGCTGCTGTGGAGGAGGCGTGTCCTTTAGCCGTGTGTTCTGCTTGCTGGCAGCAATGGTGGGATCCGTCTCCAAACTTTCTGACATTTTGTCACAGATGATATCCACGAGTCGCTCAAACGTCTGCTTCACATTAATGTTGTCCTTTGCACTTGTTTCAAAAAATTCAAATCCTAAGAAAATAAACAACACACTTACGTTTGATAGATATACCAGTATGTCTGATAAATATACAAACTTCTCTTGGGCATGGAAGAGCAGAGAGATACTCAGAAAGCTAAGATGTGAGAACACATATATGACTGAATGATACTGGAAGAGCTGTTAAAACTGTTATATAATCAGAGTTGGTACACTAGTGTTATTTACTTTATACCAACTCAAATCAGGACTGGCCCAAATACATTCCCTTAGACAATTTCTACTTTAAACCAGTTTAATCTAAAAATTGACAACAGTTTAAGAGTACTATTATTTTAAAAATGCTCCGTATATCATTCCATTGGGAAGGAATCATTTAGTGCTCCATTTGTAACTATTATGTTCCTCTGAGTGTTATTCAGCTGTAAACAGCCAGTTCCATCATATCATTAAACTGGTGCCCAAACAGACAGCTGTGTTTGAAAATAACCAGGTTAAAAAAACAAGCAAGATGAGTAAAGATTTCTGCAGTTTGATTTTGACTTAAGTTAAAGGTGAATCTGTGAGTTCAAATGGACTCCCAACCCCACAAACCAAACCAACAAAAAAAAACAACAAACAACAAGTGCACATAAGGAAGACAATTTGTATCTTACTTCATACAGAAAGACTTTTTATCTATCTATTCCCAAAGACTACCCCAAAGGCAAAAGTCAGAGCTATCCTTTACTCAGAAGGGACACCGGAAACCTTTCTGGAGAAGAGTCAGCTTTCCTAAGCCTCATTCTCTGCCACCATTTGTCCCATGTCTCATCTCCCATGTCTGCCTCCCTCATCTGGGCCAGGTTTACAACTTGCTGGTCAGGCTGCAAGCCAGCAGGCTTTTGCCAGCACTGGATCTTCTCGTGTTCTTGCTTCCTTTGTGAAATATTTGTCTTCTGTAATTTGCTGTAATTTTCTAAGGTTTTTCCTCCATGCTCCACCTTTTCCCAGAGTTACCGCATTGCTCACCTGAGGATTCCCTGGCGATTTAAAACTTTGTCCAGTTTTTGTCTTTCCCCTTCCTAAGAGTTCAATCTTAAAACAGTTTACAAAACACCTAATCCACAAGCTATTTTACAGAAATGGCTTATTCTTTCCACTCTGTTTTGATTCTTTCTGTTTAAATCTGAATAACAACATGCAACTACCATTGTGTTTAATTACGAAAAAAATCCTGGTAAGAAAATGTCAATCACTTAAAACTCATTGGCAGAAGGGAAGAAAAGAGCTTATAGTGTTTTGGTGTTTTTTTTGTTTGTTTGTTTGTTGTTGTTTTTTTTTTTTAATATTGCATATGTTTTCTAGTGTACGGACTAATCTTCTATTTCAAAACGTCACTTTAAATTTAAATGCAACTACTTTGATCACAATAGTACTTGTATTCAATATGCCATCTAAACAGCATGGAGCATACCCATTTAGTCCTGTAACTGTTCACCATGTAGCTTTTGCGTGTTCGAGTCTTTCTGACACAAATTTTCTTCATATTTGTAATTTACATAAGATGCCTTGTGCTGAATTGTCACAAAGTGCTAAATTGTTTAAACCCATAGGAGCTAAACACAGGCCAAAGTCAGTGTTCGTAGATAGTTTAGATAATGAGAGGTATACATGTTGTATTGAGATTTGGTCATACAACTCCTATTAATATCAGCAAGAAGTGTAAGGATAGCCTCACAGGTATGAGTATTCATTGCTGTGAAAATTTTTCCTTTCTGCATCTCTCTGGAAAGCAGAAAAACTGTGCATAATAGAAAAACATCTACAGAAATCATATACTGGGAGGAAGTTTGAATCTACATGTATTGTTTTAGTTTAGCATAGTCTACACATCTCCTTTGTTCTAAACAGTAAGGAAAGACAGTGTAGCCTCATTTGGTGGTGGTTTCAGCTATCCTGCAGCGCTCCATGCAGAAGAAAACTGTTCAGATTGCTTGAGGACTGCTTGGGGTAAGGAAATCCTCCAAAGTTTTAGTGCTTTTTGTTGAAATCCCTCTGCAGCTCTCCTTTAACACGGCAATGCAGTCAGATCCTTCCACAGCTCTTAGGGCCTGCTCCATACGAAGCAGGAGGAAAGCAGCCATTTCAAAGAGGAACAAGCAAGACCAGAGGGCAGAAGGGCTGAGGGAAAATGAGAGGCTGCCTAAGAAATGGCACATCAAATCCTTGGAGCAGACAGTAGGAAGAAGAATTCACCTTAAGGATGTTTATGAGGGGAGCAGTTTTTACAGATAAAGATAGAAAAACTGGCACATGAGATGATCACAAAATGGCAGATAGGACAGGTAAGTAAGAGATCTGAACAGAGAAAAGCAGAAAGTGAAAGAAAAAGAGTCAAAAAGAAGAGAGAAGACTCATGTCATGAAATACTGTAGCGTGGACAGGACTAAGAAAACAGTCCCACTACCACAGTGATAATGTTCTATATAAGAACACCATGAAAAACTTCAGGGGTATTCATTCTCCAGAGTCTTACAGACTGTTAAAGCATGAACATATCTATTGCAATAAAATAAAAATAGACACTACAGCTGTGGTGAAATCTATAGATTTTCAGTTATGATTTTGATATAAGAAGGAAATTGCAGTCATAGCAGTCATAGATTATGACTCTATACACATCCCATGAACTTTGAATTAATTGCCTGAGTAATCCAGGACCTCAGCAGCTAGACCCTACATAGATAAGACAATGCATTCACAGACCTGTGAGAAAGTGACTGAACTCATGATGCCACCATAACAAAGTATTTGCTTTCTTCTTTATAGGTGGGAATTTTGGACAGTTCTGGAGATTCTCTTAAGCAGCCCCTGCTGTGTATAGGCCATCCGATAGGAACTATTTGTATACTTAAACGTGCTGATAAGCATCCTAAATAGTGAACAGGGCATGCTGGTGAGCTCTGCCTGGGCAGTTACTGCTGTAAAATGGATTCAGCTGCAGATAGGTAAGATACTTGTAGATGGTTTGTGGAAACTGTTCTATCAGATGCCGAAGTGGTCACACAGAACAGTCTTGAAGCCAGTTAAGACATGCTTTGTGCAGAGTTTAATCACTGACAAAGGATCACAGTGGGCATGTAAGATTACAAGAATTCAGCAGAACAAAATAGTTCAGAGAGCCTCCTTTGATGCAGCTGAAGGCACTATTGCAAAGACCCTTGCAACAGAGGATCCAGTTGCCATCCAGACAGCAGCTGACTGACCTGTGGAGGAAATTAAATTCCTTGTGTGTGCATTATCCTCAATTATCCTCATGCAAAACATTCCAACAAATTTGAGTGATGCTCTTTTTTTTTTTTTTTTTTTTTTTTTTTTNTTTTTTTTTTTTTTTTTTTTTTGCTAGCTTGTTTAAGAGAAACTCTGTCTGTGGAACAGTTTCAAAGATATCTGGAACATTTTTCCTAGCAGGTTGGGCCTGGAATAAATACCTGAATTCTGGTTGTTTTCCATTTTGTTATGGAATATTTTCCAGAACTTTTGTCCTGTGACCTCTCCTCTCCTACAGACTCATACTACAATTATTTCACTAGTAGTGCTTAAAGACCCTAAGCTTCTAAAATGCCTTTGTATGAAGGCCTCAGATCTATGCCTTTAATAATTTCTTTAGGCTTTTTTCCATTGTTCATTCTTAATGGAAAGAAAAGATTTTCCATGTGAGTATAGGCCTGTAGTGAGGCAAGACTCTGGTGACGCTTAAGCCAGCAGAGTTGAAAGAACACTATGTTCTCACCACCTGTAATGATCTGTACTGTCAATGCGGATGAGACTGGGCAGAGCAGATTAATGTAAAGATAAAGGCCAAGAGGTGGGTGGGTAGGTAAGGCAGAACAGACCTGAAAATGAGAAAATCCAAAATATCAAAGTGCTGCCTGATGTATGAACAAGGTGTGAGGAACATATGGAACAGGATGTTCTAATTTACATGACTCTTTTGTGTTTAATTCAGTTTTCCCTTTGTTGTTCTTACACTATATCTTTTTCCCTCATTTACCTTTTTTCCAGTAGTACTGACTCAAAGAAAGCAGGCAAGCTCTCAGCAGCCCCCACAGGGCACTACAGCAGCAGGCACCAGCCAGAACACAGGCATGGTGCTGTTATTCACCCGGTGAGCTATAAGGCACACAGAGCAGTTTAGAGAGCTGCCCTGAAACACATTAAGCACCCTGAATTTCTGACTTTGCTCCCTCCCCGCCTCACACTCGTTCTGGCTCTGCCGAGGTGCCTTCATGAATGCTCATTAACAAATATTTATGCCAATCTTTGAAAATTAAGGAAGAAACAAACAGAGAGGAGTCATATGCAAATGGAAGACCATTCTGCATCCTCCCATCTTCCCAAGAAAATGGGACATCAAGACGACACACTAGCTAGCAAATTTTAAGCACAATTCCAAAGACAATACAGACAAGAGCTATGTTAATGTTTCACCAGCTAATCGAGAATATCTTCTGGTTTCAGAGTGTTTGTCCACAACCAAGACAAATGTATTTTATTTTTACCATCCTGATATTATGTTTAACGGATGTCCTCAAAGGTGTGTGTTCCCACAATAACTATTTTTCCTTGAAGACAAGTTTAAACTGTGACCCTTAGTGCTGTTCTTGCCAGTGCCCTGTTCAATCCAGTATTTTGAGTAGTAGGAGACTGCAACATCAGAGCAAGAAGTGGCTGCAGGGAGCTGCTCCCTTTGTAACACAGTGGTGTACAAAAGGTAAAATCTAGGAGCCCATGGAAATGAATCATTTAATAATGTCATAATATATAAAGGAGAGAAGCTAATGATGCCTTATTTTCTTGGATTTGCATCCTGTGGGCAGCTGTGAAGGGCCACTGGCAGGCACTTATCTTCTTGCCTGCTGTGAAGAGTATCTAATAAGGTTTGCATTCATACTGCAGGTGGTCAGTCAAGGCAACAGCAAGACCTTTCTCCTCATTTCAGATGTCCAATTTCTCAGATCTGTTAATATCTTTGAGACCTTCACCTCTCTCTCAAAGAGAGACAGACACACATGGCATAATTGCAAATCTCACCTCTCCTAGGAAACTAAGCCAAAAGTAGCTGGTGACAATTGTTCAAAGTATCTCCTATATAGGTAACTACGGTATCAGATCTGGTTACTGTGCTCTACTTTGTAGACCAGTTGAACAGGACCTCTGCTGTCCAAACAAGTCCAAGGGCTTCGACTATGTTAAGATTACTATCAAAACAACATTAAGTGCCAAAATAGGAATTTGGTAATATTATCTCAGCAAAGAATTGATGCTTTAGCACAATTCTGCATGGAGCTAGCGTAAAGATTTTAAATGCAAATGCTAAGATATTTACCCAACATTTAGCATGGCCAAATTTATTTTAAAAAAAGCTATAGGAGGACTTTCAGCTGTGACAGAATATACAGACTTGCGGGATAATGCTCTAGCGAACACCTTGCTTTCCAGTGTTTCAGAACATAAGGTTTCAGTATGAATTCCAGTTGTACTGATTTTGATTGTGGCTTCCAGATAACCTTTGAAATGAGTGCGTGTGGGTGATAAATTAGATTCCTGGTAAAGAAATTTTTCTTGTTTGTTTACATGAGACATTTGTTGAGCAAACACAACTCCCTTCTCATTGTTGTTCAGTAACTTTCCTGTAACACAGCTCCAAGTGCATGAAAGTAATGGCAGGTTGGTATTTCTCCCCTGTAAAAAATATCTGGGGGACAGGAGCCTTTAATTGTTCTGCCAATACCCTGTGTGTGTTGTTACTAAACAGAAGAATGGTATTTGTCAGTGCTGTCAGTCTGTCTCCTTCCTTTGGAACTAACATTTGCCCTTTTAAAAGAGCTGAAAAACAGTGAAAGATGTAACTATGAACAGGCAGGTTCCTGCACAACCCAATTATTTTCATTTTTAATGCAAAGTTAGACATAGCCATATGTCCATGCTCTCAAAGCTGCTAGCGACCCTGCTTTCTGCACCACAGCCTCCAGCCAGCCACGAAGGCAAAACAGAACTTGCTGTTCTGGCAAGGTGTATGCTGAGATGCCAAGTCCCACTTGATTCCCAATTTAGATGTCAAAACTACAGCCCTAAATATGCCTCTTCAGTTGTTGCCTAAACTCACAGATGCTTAATACTCCCAGTGTACTCACAGATACCGAATGTACGCATAAGCTCCCAAGTTTTATACCCTAGGGCAAGTGAAGGTTCACTCCAGTCCTGACGCTCAGGAGCTGCTTTCTTGTGTCCCAGCCCTGGCAGGATTCAGAAACCAGTTGTGTTTCTGCCCCATGTCAGCAGCAAGCCTGGTCTTGCAGGCTTGGTAAGATCACCCAGAAGTGCTGGATGCCAAGTTGCACTCTGTGCAAGAACACAACACTGACAAACGCTCCGTTTTCGGGCCTGCTGGGGTGCTAAATGGGTTTAATATGAAGAAATCTAAACACCCCTGAATCGAATCTCTTGCATATCCCCAGTACAACCATTATGTACATATAAGCTGTTGCCAAGAACAAAATGAAAACAAAACAGGCAAGGAAGGCTGATTTTGGTTTGAAGTGATTTACTTCTTGTTTTTTGATGGAATTTATTTTCAAATAATTTCCCATCATTTCTGGGAATAAAGAGAAGGGAAGAAAGAAAAGGCTAAAAATAAAGCCTTTAAGGAAGAAATGGGCCAAAAGAGTTGAGAAGAGAAAGAATGGAGAGGGGAAAACATCCCAAAATATGCAAAATAAGGTATGTGTTAAAATCAGAGGGGTAAAATTGTCACCTCTCAGTGACAAGCTGTGAAGGCATAATGAGGCCCCAGGCACTGCTGATGCTGGGACAGGGCACATAGCACTGAGAGACCTTTGCAGTTGCCGTGAATGCAGCATGAGGGCTGCTTCTGACAGCCTTTGAAGAGGGGAATGTGAGAGCTCACCCTAAAAGAGCCTCGTTAATTTTATTTTCTGACAGTGATTTGTGATCTCTGGGAGAGAGCATGAGAGGATACATTTAGAAAGAAAGCAAGTGCACCCTGAGGCATGTTCTGGAGTGATGGACGTCCCCAGCCACGAGTGACCTCAGGTGGCAGAGCACAAGAAGTCTGAAAGCACAGAAAATTTGATAGGAAGGACACTGCCCTGAAAAATGCTGGATGAAACATAGAGCGACAGGTAGATTTTTAGTGAGATATGACACTAGATGATCCCCAGAGGTTTCTTCCAGACAACATTTCAATGATACAACAGCTCTGTTTCCCAGAGCCTTAACCAACCTGAGATAAAAAAGTGAGAAAGGACAAACAGGACCTTACAGAAAAGGTGGCCGGACATTTGGGGCAGCTTTTGCAGTACACCTCTATTATGTGGTTCAGCATGAGTGTAACAGGCATGTCATAAATTGAGAAACTGTATATCAGACTACTTATGCAACTGTCCATTATGTGCTGTTAGTCAGCCTATTCAAAGCTCTGTGCACACCTCTGCCTGTGAATCCTCTGCCAGAATGTAGAACACAGTATATCATACAGACGGTGAATAAAAGAAACCATGAAGTTCATGCCATCTGTGAGTCATTCTTTTTATTTCTTTTCTGACAAGTGACACCAAACTTCTATGAATGTATGAAGCTTTGTACTCAGCTGAGATGTATAAAATGAGTATATCAGAAAAGCTGTGCAAGCAATGCAGTTGGCAAGACTGTATGCATTTTACCTACAAGAAACTCCAACCTTTATTAAAATGCTTTACACCAGGTAGGTACTTGACTATACTGGAGTTTCACTCAATAGCCTATAGATATAGTGCTCAGAGCAAACAATCATGGAAACAAAGTACTGTGAGTGTTACATTTCACACCCTTTTTTTGGTAGTGATTAGTGCATAAACTTGCTTAAATATTTTTGCTGAGATTCCTTTGTCAATATAACCATGAATTAGTTCTCTCTATGGCCTGTTTTGTTATGTTTCAATATTTTCTTGATATCTTTGTGAGGTGAAGTTACACAACTCAACTGAATTTATTTTGTCCTGTCTATTTTCACCTCATTCGAACATTACTCTTTTAATGGTCCTATTGTGTTAAACAGCCATGAACTAATTTATGAAAAAAAGGCTGTACCACTTACAAAAATTACTGAATAAGTTGACAAGAAATAGCTAAGGTATGAGATGGTCTGTGCATCTGGAACAGTTAAATAGTCTGGGAATTTCAGCTTGAAAAAAAAGGAGGGATATGATAGAGGTCTCGGAAACCAACAGTGTTACAGAGCAGGTAACAGCAAACAATTCTTCATTGTTTCTCAGAATGTAACAGTGAAGAAACATCAAATAAAACTAGCAATTGGCCAATTCAAAGTAGAAGCAGATAACTCAGGTAAAGTGCACATTTAAAGGATGTTGTGGCTGGTAGAATTTTATATGGCTTCAAAGACGTCATTGGACAAGTCATGGAAAAAATCATGAAAGGGTTATTGAATAAAAAAACCTGCCTTTGGTTCATGAAATCCACAGATAAAATTTGCTAGTTTGGGAAAGTATCAGTTGCCATTTATACATTTCACAAGGCACCTACTTCTGGAGTTACCGCAGGTAAAGTAGAATGCTTCTTGCAGCTATGATCTGTGATACTATTGCCAGCGTCATGCCCTATGTCATTAGCAACGAATTTTTAAAAAATCTAAAATGGAAACAAGGCAGATTATGTCTTTATAAAAATTCTGTTAATTTTATTTTAAGATCAGATCTGGTTTTCTTAACCATTCCTGCTTTCTTTTGTGAACTTCTGCTAGTGTTATGAGAGAGCTACTCAGAGTTACTACAAGATACTTGACTAGTTTAGGCAGATCTTCGCAGGGATGAGGTCCATGTTGATCTAAACCACTTGTTTGTCTTATTCTGGAGAATTTAAAGAGATTTAAAGAACTGATTTATTACATCTTGTTAAGAAAATTGAAGGCCACACTTTTCAGAGGTCAGTAGCTACAAAAGAAGCACAGTTTTCCAGTAATGTTGTTTTCAACAAGATGCTGTGTTTCCAAGAGGGTTAAATGCCCAGTGCTCTTTTTGACCTTTTGAAAACCTGGCCCAAATTGTATATGTATTCATTTTCTCAGTGACTTCAAATAAACCATCGCTGAAAATAAAACCACACTTGAGAACAGAGTGTTTCACAATATGTTCTTTGTACAGCACCCATGTGTTGTGCTTGCTTGTAATTGTGGCTGCAGTCAACATTGCAGACCATGGCATTCAAAGGGCCCACAGTCTTAAAATGTCTTGCTGGACACAGAAATCTATATTGTTATTTTAAAAACTTGCCCACAAGCGATGTTATCAACTGTCTGGCAGAGAAAGAAAAGACAGTCCCAAGCATTTGACACAACACGTGCCCTTCAAACTGTCTATCACGGCCAAAGCACTTCATACAATTTAGGAAAACTTGTCCTCCTGCATTTCCTGACACCATCTCCCACAATCTCTGGGCACATTTAAGAAACAATTGCAGCTGTACAGGAAACATATAAACATTTGTGTGTACACTCTGAGTACAGTAAGTGCCATACTGGATCAAAGCCACCATTTATCCAACACAATACTCTGTCTTTAAGATGGTCACAGGACATATATCAGAGAAGAGAAAACCCCAGAGTACGTGAAGATGGAAATAGAGGGTAATCTCCTTCCATAAAGATTGAATTATAAATCCCAGGAGTTAGAGTTTGCTTTAAAGCCTGATTCATGAGTTTTCATATCTATCTCATTACTCTTCTTGGGTTTTTTTTGCAAGCACTGGTTATTACAGCTGAGGATTCTGGGCTGTAGAATGTGCAAAGTTCCTTCCTGTCTTGCTAGATTCAAGACTTTAGGGATTCCTTGTCAACCCATTGCATTAATCGTTCTGTAGGAAAATAGTTTGAGGAATAGAAATTCAGATTAGTAATACTACTTAAAAAAAATCTTCAAATTCTACATTGCAAATTTGTGTTTATTGCCAGACCCCTTATTGCCTGGTCTAAATTTGGGGCAAAAATACACAATTACATTTTTTGGATCTCTTTGTCCATTGAATACACTTTCGTAGCTCCTAGTAGAATGAATAAATATCAGAAATACTTACAGTGGCAAGAACAGATTATAGAAATATATATGTAATGTGATGAGTATTTTTGAAAAAAAAAATTATAAAAAAAAAATCTTGTTAAGCCTGGTGCAATGGTAACCATTTTGGTTTTGTTGCAAACAATTTTAGAAACTCAGTTCTTCACAAATGTTGACAATTTTTCTGGATATAACTTGCTGTTCAATCTTATCTGTCACCTTTCAAGGACTAATATACGGTCATTTTTAATGTATACTTTTGAGGTGTGTTTTTACAGGTATGCAATGCCTATTTAGACAGATGTGATGGGAAGATAGGTTATTCTGATGAAATTATTTACCAGGACAAGCCATTGTGCAACTAGAAAAAATATTTTAAAAAGCGTCAGAAAAATATGAATAGACATAAGAACCACTAGCATGGGATTAGATTCAGCACAGGTATATACTGTGAAATGTCACCATCTCTCTCTGTTTCCCATGCAGTTACTCTTGTAACACCCTTTCCTCTAAACATATAGGAATAGTGACAAGATCTTAGTTACGCATGGTCACCAGGCCAAGCCTTTACCACAATAATTTTATTTTTTTTAAAATAATAACAAACCCATGTCCACTACAGCACAGAAGCTGACTTTCAAATATGCCAGGGTTTGATTTGAGCGTCTTCTGAGTATGCTCTTCAGAGATAGCTAATTTGAAGGAAAAAAACAGGGCAGAGAATAGTATTTTGATCATTATGATGATGCTCAGGATTTTCTTTTACAGTTTGGCTGGTATAAGCTCAAGAACATTGCATGATACGAAATGATGTAACTGCTGTGCAGAACCAGAAAGACCAGAGAGGTTCACACAGCTTCTTAATTTTCCATGTGGACATTTGCCTCCTAGAGGGAGATTTTACGAAACATAGATTCATGTTATTTATACCTGTGTAAATGTGCAGTCAGTCAACAGTTGGTGATGGGAGTTGGATATTGGCATCTTTCTGTTTTGGATTATTGTTATTGGAAATTACTCAAATGTCCTCAACTTGCAAAGAGTTCTAGTTCATATTTTGAGGAAGCTGTTTCTTCAACCTCTCTTCTGTCTAGGGTGCATTTACCTACAGCTATACCTATCTAAAGAGATTGTATATGTACAGACACACATCTAATCTTGCTTCTTATCACAAAGGCTGCAGTGTACTTCCCATCTAAGAATCAGGATAAGGAATGTTTTATCAAATATGTCTTTAGTCTAAGCCAGCCTCTGAGCCACCACTGTGTCCTGTGGACACTTCTAGATGACAGACATGTCACAGCTCTGCATAAGGTCATCCCTGGACACACGTCCATTCTAATAGTGTTACAGTATTATTGATATCTACAAGGACAGTTCAGACCTCAGTTTGCAGAAACAAAAGGGAGGCAGTGCATGACTATTCCTTTACAGTGAATGTGTCACAAACATTTCAAGCACTGTAGTAATTAATGACATTGTGTTGTGCATTCTCACAAGCAATAGTAAAGTTTTTGTCATTTCTTTTCTTACCAAGTTGCTCTGCTAAATGTTTGCCTCTCTCCGTGTAGATTACCCGCTCATCCTCCATGTCACATTTGTTACCAACCAAAATAACCTGGGCATTATCCCAAGAGTATGTTTTGATTTGAGTTGACCTTAAAAGAGAGACACAGAGAGAGAGAAGTTAAAATCCCCTTAAATCAATTTCAAATAGAACTGTAACAAGACAAAAAAGACAATACTGATTTTGACATCCAGGGTAACATGATCCTGTTTACTTCTGGACTTGAAATAAGCTAAGGATTATCTGTCAGGAACTATTGTTACCAGAATAATATCAACACAGGTTTTACCTTTGCATGTAAAAACAACACAGTATTTCAGTATTATCTGCTGCCAGCAACATCCTTCCTATATTTTTAGAAAGAAGTGGTGACACTTTCTTCCACAAAATTAAAAGAAATATTTTCACATATTAATACAAACTTTATCATTTAAAGCCAGATATTTGAAACAAAATTAACAGCTTGTTCATTTCTTTCCTTTCACCTTTTAAAATCAGGATCTAAATTTATCAGCAAAACTTCAAAGCCATTATGTCTTCCTTCTGTTGTTTTTCTCCAGCACATTTCACTATAGGTCCTCGACATACAAAAGTGACAGCAACATTGACATAGTGCATTAAGCCACAGACAGAGGCTGAGTTTGAACTTTGACTTACCTTCTGTTTAAATTATACAAGCTCTAATCATAATTACAGCTGAATGCGAGTAACTGAGACCTTGAAACACCATGGGACCTTGAGTGGTTATGGTGAAAAAGTTTACCCTACAAAGCTCTCTTGTGCGTTTTGAAAGTGATGCAGCTAGTGGACAACTTAGGAGCAGACTTGTAGCACCTCTCAGTCGTTGACTGCCACTGTTCTGCTACACTCGGAGCTGCTCTGTAGGAAGGAAAGTTCCACATCCTGGCTCCCGGCTCAGCCAGGAGGGATGCTGCTGGCTACCATTTTCAGAGATTAGTACCTGCAGGTAATGCAGGGTGCAGCAAGCTTGCTCTAACATTAACCCTTTTCATTGAACTTGTGACTGAGTCTTGCGTTAGGGTCCGAGACAAGCATTTGGTAGGATACTAATACCTCTTCTGCCCCCATATGATCAATGGAGGGAGGAGAAGTTGTAGAGCATCTCCCTCTTTCTCTTCCTCTTCCTGCCCCCTCTCCCCCAGCCCCTGGCTTGAAAAATCCATTGCACTTAGGAAAGCTGCCCTGGAATAAAAACTAACCTGCTAACTACATGTGTCAGAGAGGGTTCCCTGGAAGGGAATCCTGTTGTGTATCAGGGTCCCAGGGCTCTGTGAGAAAATATGAAACAGCTTCAAAAATATGTCACCTAAGTGTTTTGGAAGCTGGCCTGTGTGGGTACTGAGTTCATTAGTGACCCCTCTTCATAACACAGCTGTTATCTTTATCTATTCAGATTCCTGTTTGCAAGATGTTACATGCACTAAAAAGATCATAATGCAGTCTGAAAACCATTTCTAGTGAAAGACAGAAAACAGATTCAATTTCCCCAGCTAGCTTTGCTTATTGCAAGACCAGAGGGATAGATATGGGCAAAAACTGCTACAGCTATCTTTGTAAACCTGGGTTCAATGCCATCGCCCACAGAGCCCCCTGCATGAGCCAAATCACCTTTAAGCCATGTGTGATGGGTTTGCAGCACTGGGCAGAGGAATTTAACGGGAAGGATCACACTGCCTTTAGGGTTGGTTTACTTCATCAGAAGTAAAGAAGCTTCATCAGACCAAAAAGAAGCTAAAGAAAGCCCCAGGCATTTTATGTAATAGAGTTTTCCTTTGGGCCTGCCGTGATCTTTCCTTCAAGAAATGGACATTGTGCTATTTTAAATCTGTTTTACAGTAACTTGAGTAGGCAATCATAAGGCACTGTGACCAAAGCAGAGGAAAGAATTTGCTGTACACTTACATTTCAGTTAAGATGCAATTGCTCAGAAAAAAAGGGCACCGTACATTCATTTGGCAGAAATATTCTTTTGGAAACATGATGAGTTCTCCGGGAATTTGTGGTTAAGCAAAATAGGAGATATATATATATATATCTATCTATTTTTTTTTTTATTTTTTTTTAACAAGAACTACATTTGTCACCATAGCAACTCTGCAACTATTAGTAGCATAAACGTCAGAGGATGTTAGTCCATTAAGGACTCTAAAAGAGCTTAGCTCTGAACAGTTATGTTTTGGGGGTCAATCTGTTCCCCTTATGACATCAGGAAATTGAAAATGTTTCAGAAGCAAAATGTGCATTAAAAATATGAAGCTTTACAGAAGATTCTGCAAAGGCGAAATACAAGAAATTGAAAAATGAAGAAACGCGACCTTGAGAAATAGTGGCACAACAGTGTATAGAGAATTCATTCAGCATTGTCTTGAAGATTTTTCTGCAGAGCCTTACATGAATGTCTCTGCTTAACAACGTAACCCCCTTCATTTCACGTCAGCCAGACATGATTTTGCATTCTATGAACCATGAACCCATGCATTCAAATGCTTCTCATTACCAAAGCAACATATTTTATTTCTAAATATTTTTGTCTGTTTTGATTATGGCTCATGTTCTAGTTATAAAGAATTTTTTAAGCAACAAGCGAGGAGATGTTGTCCTTGATAACAATTCCAAAGCCTTATATTTTGAAAGAAACGCTGTAGTGCAATAACACAACTAACTGTGAAAATGAGTAAAATGCATCTTCACTCAACCCCACACCAGCAGGAGCTTGGATTCAAGGAATGTCATAGGCTTATAACTGTTATGTTTTCTTTTAGACATACATTTACATTTACACTAATGGCTTCTATAGATTTTGATTCCCTTAATTCTCCACAAAAGCCAACATTCAGGTCATTTAAAAAAGAAAATTTGCGGTTCCTTACATACATGACATTTCAAATGACTGAGGCTTGCGGTTAATTAAAACCACAAACTGTTGTCCTTATGAAGAACTTTAGCCTCAGGAAGGTTGAAGACATGAAAAGGCAAAACTGGTATTTGCAGTAAACTGAATACAGAAATTCTTGTCAGTCTCAGTGACCTGGTGCATGTCAATAGTAATTGACCCTGTAAATCTTTCACATTCTAGTTGTATGGTAGATAGGCAACCTGCAACATGTTTTATTTTTTATAATGTATAGACACCAGAGGGGCAGATTAATGCAGTTCAATGATCCATTACTTTCAGTGATCAACGCAAGACTTGTTCTCCCTGTACTACAATTCTGCCTTATTCCTTGTCAGAAAAGAGCACTTGATGAGTGCTAACTGAAGTAATGTTATTTGTGCATCTTAAAACAGTGCTGCATTTTCTGCTACTGGTTGAAAATATTCTAAAGTCACATTAATAAACCTCCAAAAGAGTCTTGGACTATCATGACAGAAGATGGTCAAAGATAATATGGAGGCTTTTTTCCTTTGTTTGATGGAACAGAATATTTTGTGAAAAAAAGTATTCAAAACACAGTTTCATGTTGAACACAAAAATAATTTTTTTTTGAAATGAATCCTAAAGGAAAGGCAATATGGGAGCAATGCTGTGATGTTGCCATCGTATAAACTAGCTTGTTCACATTAAAGTATGTGATAAAAGCTCATCTACACATCCATGGAGGAGCACAGAGATACGACAGCAGTTGGAGGAGCCCAAATAATATGCTGGCCCGGTCTGCTTCCAGGCCTACACAGAAGCCATCAGACTGGCAAAGGCCCACACTCATAAGCCCAGAGGATCAGAGGGGCACAAAGGCAGGTGGCAAATTGAATGAAGGACTCAGAAGAAGGGACACCACATTCAGTCTACTCCGAGGGCTATCCCAGGAGAGCATCAGCCCCGTTGGCCAGGCATGAAATCCATCACCACAGGTCAACACTTGACACTTGTACGTCCAAGTGCTATCAAGTAGTGAGGCTGGGATCCAGGGGCAGCTACTAAGGAGACTGTATGAGCCTAGCAGATGGAAGGACCCATGCTGTAAATGCATCTACACAGATACATACTCTCACTAGTGGACCTCCATGCTGCTTTGCCAGGGAAGAGAGCACAATGAGGCTTTTGGTGCTGTTTGTGTTTGTGGGAGTGCTCTGTGTGTCTGTGTGACTTGCCATGTATATATGCTTACATATATGTTGTACACATCTGTGTTGTATGCATATACCTGCTGAGAATACATCTTCAGCGTCACTACTGCTTGGATGTGGGGCATGGAGCTGCAGCAGCTTCACGTCTCTCAAGCTGTCAGATCCAGTGTGATACATCTTCCCCTAAGAGTTCATGATTAACTTGGCTAAGCCTGGGTAACACTGCATTGTACCCTAGAGAAACTGCTACAGAAGGCAAACCTGTCACTTGTATTCATACATTTCAGGTTGCCTCCACTGGTTGGCATACCTTAGAGTTCACTCTGAATGTATCTCCAGAGACTCTCTTTTTGCTAGGTCATATATATCCAGGACAAACATTAATTTGACCTGGAATATTCAATAAAGATATGCTCGTATAGCAACTATACCAGGAAGATGAACTTTAAAGACAGTCGCAATCTATGCACTATTATTTCGATCTAGAGCTCTCCAAGGATGCCTGCCATCCCTGGAGGGGTTGGTTTTTATTGACTTTTTAGATGAATTATTTAATGAGTCACATGCACTGACAGCAAAGAAGCACCCTAATGAAAATGCTCCAGAGCGGACCATGTATAATGTTTATTCCAGCAAGTTCAGGGAACATGTTGTATTTCTGATGTTCTGGTTTCATACAAGAGTATATAATTAACTGGAGTGTATCTTCTTGCCAGGAAAACAAATAAAAAACCAATAACCAAAACCCACAACTCAACCCAAAACAAAATTAACAAAACCTCTGCTAAAATTATTATTATTTTTTTTTAATTAGTGTTGAGTTCACTGATTCATCATCTAAATTTTCCCATTTCTTTCTATAGTATGGTGTCTCCAAAGCCCATTAGCTGAACTATCAGGGGTCACAGCACGATGACAGAATCTGGGGTGGAGTCCAGATAATCTACTATAAAACTTTCTCAGTTTATTTATGTGTATAGTGAGGTGGAGTGTCAAAGAAGCAGCAATGAGTTTGGAGGTGTGTCCGAAAGCATTCACTGCCTCCAGTTGAACTTCCTTACTTTATTTGTAAGTGGATGTGCCAAATGCCCAGCTACCTCTGAGCAGGAAGGCTTGCTCTCCAGCATTTTAAGGAGACATAACTTTCCTTTTGTAACTAAGGCAATGGAGGGTGCCCATCCCCTTTCCCTAGTTCCCAACCAATGATATGAGAAGGTATGCAACAGTTCTCTCCAACCTCTGACACAAGCTGGGATGACAAGAACTTCTGCCATTCTCATCTTTTCAGGATTGTGTCGAGTCCTTTCCCACCCTTCTTGTATTTGAGGAGCTCTGGCACTCTCCCCATTCAAGCCATCTTCTCCACAGGGTGAGTCTGAGACCTCCCTCATACTACCAAGTGTCTTCCATACTTCAGTATGTATCATATGCTCCATTCACTTTCCCATGCCCTCCTTTATGTTTCTTAAACCCTTATTATTCACAGTAATTCTGACAGGTTATGTGCCTGTATTGCAGTTTTCCCATTTCCTCACTCTATCCTCCTCATCTTGGGGATATGATGGAAATTTGCCCTGTACAGGGTTAGTTTATACAGCATGTTATATGATTACAATGCTCATTCTTGAATGCTGTTTGGAAGCTGGCTCAATACCAGCTGCTCTGCACTTGGTTCTCAGACCCTGCTGCAGAGAGGGCAGGGAGAGAGGTGGCCTCAGGCTTTCCATCTGCTCTCCAATAAATGATCCACTGTATAATCCATCCAACATATATAAACCTACCACCAAAAAAAAACAACTCAACTTTCTAATTGGGATTTTTGAAGATAATGCTGAGATTACAAATTTGAAGTGCTCTGAGCAAAAACAAGACAGAAGAGTTCTGGAGTTTTATGGCCGTGGTTATTGGCATAGTAGAAATATACAAGAAATAATTAGTAATAACATGAGTAACAATAAAAAGAGGATCCTAACATTTGTCAGATTTTAGTTGAACTGGTGAGCGTCTAGGAGCATGCACAGCTGCAAGAAACTGAACTAGCTTTGAGAAACAGGTCAGGATATTTCCTTCCTTAATAATGAGGAACATCTGTGTATTTCCAACTTTCAAACTCCAACTTTTGCTACTCATTTCATCATTGTGGCATGCTCCAGCTAAGGGTGATAAAAGCTCAATGATTATGTCTAATAAAAATTCTTTTACCGCTTGCATTCACGAAACTTTTTATAATTGAAGCAATTAATGAAAACTAAGAAAAACAATCAATAAAGGAAATACCAAAATAAAAAGCTGAGGTAGATGAACCTGTGAGAGGAATAGAGAAATTGCACCTCGATTCTTTTCTTCAAGGATTTAAATCCACTAGATTTAAATCCACTAGATTTAAATCCTAGCATCTCCACTTCTGTTCAGAATAGTGGTGGCACCAGCACCTGTGGATTGCATGTATTTATTAACATTTAACAGAGAATGGGCTAAGATGTCTCAGCAACACAGGAGTATTGAACATGAATGGAGGGGGGAAAAGGAACAAAATAGATTTCTTCCATCCTCAGTATAACAAAGCAGCAAGGGGAAAGGATCGAGATGTGGACGTAGTAGCAAAAATGGGATGTACCTCCCCCTTTACTCTTGCAACAGATCGGGATATATGAATATTGGCCAGGACAGACTCTATTTGATGTGTCCCTTATTATTTATATAATATTATGTTTTCTGTCTGGATTGAAGGGCAAATGAATGCGAGAAATGTCTTGTGATTGCGAAATAAGCTGATACTGAAGAAACGAGAAGAATTCCAATGACTTGCCACATCCTGCTGACAGGCTTTATCTTCTTCTTGCGGAGCCAAAGAGTGTACACCACTCAATGAAAGGCTGCATGTTTAACCTTTCCTTGGAGGAAGATAAATCGATGAGACAGAAGTTGCTTGACAGGTATGACACTAACAAATTTCTGATTCATTTTTAGCCAGAAGACTAGTCAAAATGCACATTAGCTAGAGCATGATAGTTTTCTATTGTTCTGGTAGGAACTGTAGCTAATTTAAGGAAAATGAACTTAGCTTTGCCAGTGAAAAAAACCACGAAAGCTACCTTAACAGCATACAACACTACAATTTTCTGAGGCCATAACTTTGTTTTAGAAAATCAGGTGCCACTTTTCAGTTTTGATATGTTGTAACTAAAATGAATCCAGTCCTTTTGCAGGGTAGGACTGAGCTGATCATGAATATATACATTTTTATAACATTATGCAAGGGGATAAGATGTATCATTTTGCAAAAATGATTAGTTACTCAAAAAAACCCCCAAACAACCAACATACAAAAAACCTCAAAACCTAAAAGAAAAGGGAGAGAACACCAAAAGATGTAAGAGCTGTTAGTGTTTGTATGTTTATGATGTTTCTTCTTGTGTAAGTATGTTACTGATAATCCATTACCAAAATTGTGATGAGGAAGTATATGCTTCCCCTCTTGGGATTGCCCTGGATCTGCATTTAACACAGGAATAAATAAGAGCTGACATGGCGTTGCTAAATATGTAATTCTGTGTAGTACCTAAGATGGCAGGTAGGCATCATAGAGATTCATCAGTATTTTCTTTCTTTCTAATTAACCATTTCTGTCTGTTCTTACCTTGCACACAAAACTGTCTTCCCATCTAGAATCCTCTGCTGTGTACTTTATAAAAATACATTTAATTTTTAATGAAATATTCAAATAATTTTCTTACTAGTCCATGAATTAGTTTTGGTGCCATTTCAAATAAGAGTACAACGTGTCTATTGTTGTCACAAGATTATTTTCTGACACTAAAACGTAAATTTATTGAGTAACAGTATATGATATTGAATATATTGTGGGCAAAAGACATCCATGTTCAAATGATAATTCTTATTTATGTCCCTTTAGTTGGAGTTACAATGAAGGACCAGATGCCTGCAGGGCATATTTAATTTGTATTAATCAGGTGGCAAATGTCCTTAATTTTTACGTCTTTGGTACAATCTCTGCATCCTGCTTTCTTCCCAGCTGTCAAATATACTTTGAAATTACTTTCCAATATTAGTGCAGCAGGAGCCAAATTATGCACCTAATAGTATTAAAAAAAAACAAAAACAAAACAAAAACAAACAAGAGAAAAGAAAACAAGCAAAAAATTATGCTCCGTGTTAGTACTGTACTTTGTATCCCTCCTCTCCAGTACCTCCTGTGCCTGAGCTCTGATGGCCATCTCTTTAGAAGAAAAGCCCACCAGGCGAGGTGTTTTCCTGTACCTGCACAGGCAGTACACTGCAGCTGGCAGCTAAATATCTGGCAAAAACTCTAAGAACAGCCTTAGACAGAGTAAGGTCCCAACGCAAAGTCACCCTAACATTGCACACCCTTAAGGCTTTTTTGTCATAGAAGCGGATGACAGAGTACTTGTATGGAAGTTCCTGACCTACTCTGAGGCAATGTAGAATCTGGCTGAAGGTGTGCAGAATTAAATAAGACAGTAAATTCCCTTTCAAAAGTCAACTTGGACTTCTTTTGTTTTCTGTTGAGTGGTATAAAATTACTTTCCAGGCTTTTTGTTTAGAAAAGTTAAACAGATCTTTCCACAGACAATGAAGAGACAACATATACTGGGTCAGACATTAAAGGCAGAAAGATCTTCCAAACTACTTCCTTGTAATTTATGTCATGATATAACAATTTAAAAATACATTTCAATATTTAATTCTTATTCACAGGAGTACAAAATCCTCTCCTACAACAAGGTTTACTTATGAGTAGACCAACTAATATAACACATTTTTCACAGTGGGATGCAGTAAAGACAAATCTTAATGAAGAGTTTTTATGTCATGTATAATGCCGCAAGCTGTGTCATACTGTAGGAAGTGATTTAGCAACTCACCACACAGACAAAAGGCTGTATATTTTAATTTTCTTCCCACTGAGAAACCCGTCATTAAATTATCATCCTTCAGCTACTATTACACACTCACAGTGCATACAATCATCAAAAATTAGGGTTTCAGAAGAGATGGAAAAAAAGTATTTACAGGAAAATAATATTCATGGAAATAATAAAAAGCAAAATACAGTCTACAATTCCACATCTTTTGACTATCCACATGGTTTCATATTCCTGATGATTCCAAATAAATGATCCTGTTTATCACCAATTTATGTTGGTTGCACAGAGCCTCACTGGAACTCTGAGTAATTACCCTAATCAATACAGTTGACCCTAACTCTAGTATTTGAAAAACATAGCTGTGAAATAAGGGAGTACTGAAGTAATTTACTAAAGCAACTACAGCACCTGTTTGAGCGTATTACACATTTAAGTACATGAGCAACTTGCTGTCACTGAAAATATATTTTTTGCTTGTCATTTTGTAGTCACACAGATATACATCAGGAAACAGATACACATACGTATGTGTTCTCGCATTTGCTGTTTTTCTCTCTCACAGTGATGTGCTTCTGATAATTTTTAAAAAGAAAAGATGGTTAAGCAAGCAGTACTGATGCTGAGTAAGTCCTTTTGGTCCTACAAACTCATATCTAATACTTCCCTCTTCACTGTACCAGCAATGGTCCCTTAAACCTGGATTGCACTACCCTGCTGAAGAGTCTCTCTGGGGTTATCTATCAGTCTTTCGCCTTCAGCCCCAAAGAGCACCTACACAGCAACAACATTTTGGAAGCAGACAAGTTTTTACAGGCACAGTCAAATTCTTTTGGTTTGTAAAAACATTAATAGCTCTGTAGCTATAATTTAGCTGGGTCATGAAAAGTTATTTGTTTTTCCTGTTTGTCTTTTAAATAGCAAATCCAGATTCACATTTCCAACATATATTGGCAAGTATCTGGCAACAAAACGTCCCTATTTTAGGGAGCTTCTCCTTAAACAATTCTCTGGACTTCTGGATTGACCCAAACTTTTTACTGTCATATCTCATTATGAAAATCATTGTATATTTGTAGTTATTAATCCCTTTCTTCCTGTTTTGCCAGGAATGCCTTCCAAGTTTCTCTCAGTTTTCGAATTCACTGGTTTAGATTTTATTTCCCCTATTGCTTTAGCTTTCATTTTTCAAGTTTAAATGAATTCTGCTATTTCTTCTCTTATATCTGATCTTATTAAATAATTTTGTGTTGTTTTTTTTTTCTCTCACTTGGTATTTTGTACAAAGTCTTTCATGAACAACTAAGTCTTACATGCACATAAATAGTGTTCTGAAATGCCTGTGTTCCTGTTTTAAAAAAAAGAGGTTAAAATAATCAGACCTAATTTTAATAACTGAAAAACCTTATTAGGTCACTGAAGCCACCTGTGATAAATTATCACAGACTACCCTTGATAAGAATTCAACCAGTTTGAAAGTCACATGTCAGGGCTATCATGTGAGCCATTTTACTTCTTGTTGATAAGACAGTGTTGTTTTACTAAAACATCGAGGATATGTTACTTCTGCAATAGTACATTTTATACCTGAACTGTCATAAATCCTATCAGGATTTTATCTTCAAAGTTACTTATCTTGTTATCTTCTGGAAGCAAAGTAAATGAAACTTTCAGAGCTATATTTGAACCCTAGGCATAAAAATGGGATTCTACTACTGTGTTCTCGCACCTATACTTCTTTGGAAGCAATTTCCCCTATGTGGCTGTACACTTGCAAGAACAAGAGAATTGAGGTCTGAAATTTTGAGTCAGTATACACATGGCCTAGTTTTCATCCGTACGCTTGAGCTTCTGCCTTTTTTTCACAGCTACCTGACGCTGGACCAGGAAAATGGCAACTACCTTAACCTCACTGTTAACTGATAACGGTTAATCAGACTCATATGAGTTATATAATTGTGAATTTTTTTTCCTTTATTTTTATTTTTATGTGGGGCCATGAAGGTTAATTTTGAATTAGTCTGGTCACACTTTTCTTTTGTGATACTAATGACTAAAATTCATTTTGTGAAGGCTACCAGAAGCCAAAGACAACAGGAAAGACCATTTCACTGTCTACATCCTGTCCGGCACACGGTGGCAGGATTGTCTTGCTAACTCACCCTGCAAGTGAGTAAACTACAGTTTTATTTCTGCTGACTCACAGAGGATGATGGGAAGCATTAGATTTTAGGTTTTATTTCTAGGATTAAAAATGAAGCAAGAAAAAAGCTATAAAAAAAGAAAGAGTTTCATATTCATTCAGAATGTCAATAGTGCTCCTAGGTGATTCAAAAATCAAAAGACTGCATTTATGTACGTATGTATGTATGTATGCAGATCTATCTTATCTATCTATCTATCTATCTATCTATTTGCCTCTTATGCCCTAGCCATTACATATCTGAATTTTGTTCTCCATCACAATTCTTACAACAAAAGTATAGGGCTTGTTCGTGATCCAAGAAGCCAATGTAAAAACAAATCCTGAGTCATGGCAGAAGCTGTCAGCCACATAAGCAGGCATGGAAGCAAGTTTTCAGTGAAAAATTTGGAGATTAGATTTAAAACTTTTTAACACATTTGAATAATGGACACAGTGGGCTTTCAATGTGATATGGCCTAACCTCTCCTAGGGTTCATGCTGAACTTTCATAAATTAAAGTTTATCTTGCTTTGCCTGTGAGCACTTTAAAGCATACTATTTAAACCATGTTAGCTATGTACATTTTTAAGGTTACAGTTTTTCTCTCATGATATAAAAGAAGTGTTTAATGTTGTCTTATTGATACTTTGTTACTGAGTTTAGTAGGTGGAGACTCCTCTTGAAGGACATTACTGAGCATTAAACAGGTACTTGAGTAGACAGTAATTTGGATTGGAAACTTGCAAGGGCAAGCATCACAACATCAAGAGTTTATCAGTGAAATTGTCCTGTATCCCTAGAGTGGTAGAGCAAAGTACTGTACTAGAAAAGCAAATGAATAAAGCATTTATTATGTATTATCTCAGAAATGAAAACCTACAATTGCAAACAAGTAAGTGTGAATGAATGAGTTGGACAGCAGGTCTTCACAAGGCATGGAGTAGCGGAAATGACTGTGCTTTACTAGAAAGTGTTTCCAGTGTGGACATATCAATAAGACTATATTTTGCTCTGGAATGTAATAAACTGTCATGCACTACCAACTGTGATCCTATAGCAAATCAAAATAAAGCAATAAAACTTGTGCTTCTATACCCACACCCCTATTAAAGATTTCTCTTGGCAGAGCTAAACAGGTTAAGTATCAGAACTCTTCAGAGCTCTGACACAGACAAGCTGCCAGAGGTCTTTTTGGGTGCAATTCTTGTAGCCTACTCTAGACAAAGACTTTAGAATGAGATGAATAATGAGCAAAAAGTGTTTCTTGCCACTGACTAGAAGGGAACTTCATGGGTTCAATTTGGATATGGATGTCTGCAACGTTATCAGCTAAATTTATTCTGAGGAGTCTCACCCACAGCTTTGGATGTTGTCAAGGTCTCCAGGGTTACACAACTCACCAACAGACTACTGGATTTGTCTACATAATAACAGCACCAGGTGAAGGTTCTCCTGACACCTCTACCTTACCGATAAAAGCTACCAAATATCCAAGTGGACTTACCTCATATCAGAGAACAATTTCTGCAGAATTATAACAATCAGGAGATAGATTATCCAACAAACTTTTATAAACTTTGTTGCCATAAAACATTTCACAGAATCACAGAATGTTAGGGGCTGAAAGGAACCTCGAAAGATCATTGAGTCCAACCTCCCTGCCAGAACAGGATCACCTAGAGTAGGTAATCAGCCAAGGCTGATTCCCTAAAGTATGTTCCCTACTTGTAACCCAAGAAGTAAAAACATGGGACTAAGCTTGTGGTAGACTACAAGGACAGATGAGTACACCTCTGTGTGTATTGCAGAACTGCAGGAGAGTTGCAGTTTGGGGCAAGGCAGCACTATCTCCTCATAGCCAACTTCCTTTCACCCTTTCTTTTACAGTCTCCACCATCTGATCTTTTTCTCAGAAGGTGAAGAGGACCTCTCCTCTTTCATCTCTGCTATGGACAGAATATTATTCTCATATTCCTTCATATGGTTTCAAACTAAACCAAGCATCCTCAGAGCAAGTGGGAAAAAAAACCCTGCTGGGTAGACATTAAGAATTCTGAAGAGGTCTAGGCACATTTCCTAGGCAGATCAGATGAGAAATGACAATGTGATGCTCCTCAGTCATGTGGAAATCCTATGGATATCATTCTGATCCTGAACCAAGTTGCAGACCCAGCTCTCCCTTTTCCTCATCATCAGAAATGTGTAGAAACCACAACCTGGAGATAGGACAGTAGGTGCTGCGACCTGTACCTGTATTTCCCCCAAACCAGGTGCTGGTAAAGACTCTTACTCAATTAAGAAAAATGGGATTCTGTGGATCATTTAAAATCAGTTATAATTCCTTGTGAGAATCTCTAATGATGCACAATTAGCTCTGGATGAACCGTTTAACTGTTTATGTCCAAAATGAGCTGTAAAATGAGCACCAAACACACTCAAATGTATTCATATGTATCCAAAGAGAAGACAAGCTCTCTGTCATTCTTTTGCAAACCCAAGAGCTAACCTGATAGCCACAAAAGAGATAGGGGTGGGGGGTGGTGGTGGTGGTGGCAAAGAGAGGAGAAAAAGAAAGAGAACATATTGAGGTTAACAAAACTCATTTATTCCCTTGTGTTTAGTACAGCTATATTAAGTCTGTGACCACTACTCAAGATGCAGTGACTCTGCTCTGCTTCTGAAGCTTCAATTTGCTATGCAGAATCTCAGCATTCATTATCTTCTCAAAAAGGTAAAACAGTCATTTTGGTCGTTAAAACTCCTGACAACAAAAGGCAAAAAAACAATGCTAATGCTTGCATATCAAGGAACCAGAAGCTCAGGTGCTTCTAACAGCCTCACTCACTGCTGCTGATGAAAGGCCTGTTAGAAATCTCATGGGAAGAAGAACTCTGGAGCTGACCATTTGTGAATGGCATCACACTGGAGTCGGAGTGTATTTGGGGGATAACCATGTGTTTTCCTACATGATCAGCAAAGCTGAAATGGATTAAAAGGGAGGAGTGATGTATCTGAAATGCTTGATGGTATTAACCACCAGGTCTCATAAAAAAGAGAGGCCATAGCTGTCTTCCTCCAGGAACATTCCTGGATTTCACTAAAATGAAGTTCTGCATAGCAACAATTCAAAGAGATGTCTCTGTTGTTCACAGCTGAGGGGAAAGTTACAGCAGATCTCACTTCATTTATACATGCCTTTGGCAGCATCTGATGGGACTACAGGAAGAATTTGCTGACTATAAAACGTTTACATCTCAGGAACTTTATCTAGCCCTCATTGTCTTCTTAGTAATGTGTGCTGCTCTGAGCTCACTTAATCCTATAGGCGTTGGAGCAACAGATCATATCCACAAGAGGAATTTACGTGGTTAGTTCTTAGCTCTAACAAATTTTACTATAGTCTGAGTGTTGATTCTTCTTTTCAAGATTTGCCCACAACAGCTAAAATGTTATCTCCAGGCTATTATCTCACATGAGGACATTATTGATGGCCCTACCCACAGACTCATACTGTACTCTGTAAATTGGCTTTTGTACTGTGGATTGTGGACTTGCAGATTGGGACTGCTAGTGGGACCCATCAAGTGGTAAAGGGAAGGTCAATAGTACCCTATTGACAGGCAAAAAAAAAAAAAAGAGGAAATTTCAAACAGATGGTTCAAACTTATCAGGACTTTTATTCAAGTACACAAAGGATGACTGCTTCTCAGACAGACACTCCATAAACAGGAATGTATGCAATCTAAGGCCAACTTGAAGCACAGATGTGGGAGGTTTGGGAGGGGAAGTAGAATGAGTTGCAACACAGCTGATCTGCTCTCTTCTGTTGAGAGCCACAGAGCCCCTGGGGAACATGCAGTGACCTTTCAGAGAAGCAGGATATGTCCCATGGACCTAGTGCTTCCAGTGGCAATCCCATGACCTCCAGGTGAGCATTTATAGCTTCAGCGTTCCATGCAAAATTACAGAAAAGAATTTGGACACTAAGTTTTAAATCTATATTCTCTTTTCCCATTTGTTACCGCAGTGCTGAATATATCAATATTTCATAAACAAATTTTACCTTCTAACCTCTGGACATCTGGCAGGGAAAAGACTTAGAATGGAAGAGAGGATGTGACTGAGAAAGAAATTATGAGCTATGTGAAACCAGCCCAGTTAAGTGGAGTAGACATGAACAGATGCTAAGGGATAATAGAGTACCTTTTCTAACATTTGTGACAGATAATCTCTGAAGGTTGAAGTGTCACTCTGTCCTTAAACAATTTAGAATAAGAAGGCAAAGAATGGAGAGTATTGAAAGTGACACAAAAGGTCCTATTAATTTGTTATAAACTGCATATTATGTATTTATATATCATGCATGAGTGAATCTAAGAGAAAAAACAAATAGCCCTAATCTTCCTAAAAGCCGGAACAAATTTGCTATATTTTTGTTAATATGATTGCTAAATTAGAAAATCCTTCTTCCTTCTCTTCAATTTTGCCTTAAACGTTGTTCTAAAATTTTCGCATAGTATTAGAAAAACATTATTAGATTCTAAACAATGGCTGCTTAAAGAGAAATCTGATGAATAACCAGTATTAAACAAAAAGAAATGTCTAAAGACTGAAGACACCTATAAATGATATAAATCCTTAATATAACCAAAATTCAGCTTTCTGATTCACTTCCCACTTAGTCATGCAGAGAGAAAAATATTTTTGAAACAAGATAAATTAAGAACATGCTCTCAGTCAGTGTGAAAAAACCCTTGAATATAAACAACTCACCTGAAGAGAAAAGATGTATGGAGAAGGAGGTAGCTGCTACATTGCACACTGAAAAGGAGTTGGGCCTATAGCATATATAAGCGGTATACACAAAGCCATCTTTGGCTGCTTTCAGAAGAGAGGCAGGGGTGCTGCAGGAAGATACCACAGAATCCTTATATGGAAAGAAGACAGTGTGGCGCAGCATGCAAAGCAGGATGAATTAAATGTGCTGATTAAACGAACAGCTTGCTTTTTGTACTTCAGTGAAGTTCAAAGCTTTCTGGCCAACCACTTTAAGCATACCTAGCAATCAAATAAATGACTTATGTTATAAAACCCTCATGCAGGGAAACTGTAGGTAATGCAAATTCATGTCTTTATGTGCCTTTGTCCTTTACCTTTGTTCAGAGCTTTAAAAATAAATGTGTAATACTTTTTAACACAGGTATAAATGCTAAAGGCTGAGGGAAGGGAGACACCCACCACTATAATGCTGCAGAAAGAAACTAAGGACAATGCTTTCTATCCTGACTCCTGGAAGATGTTGAAAACAGATTTCCCAAAAATTATACCTCAGGCATGCTGTGTGCTCATTCCTTGTGTGAAGATCTTTAGCTAGGGAATATGTGGTAAAACAGTCGGTGTTGCCTGTGTTGTTAAGTGTATGTCTCCAAGCAGCAGGACACCTGGGCTCTAATCCTGATTGTAACAAGAGTCTTATTGACAACAGTAAATCCACAGCAAGGAGTAAGGTGGTACAGGTAGTCCTGAGGACTCGCTGTGAAGAACAAGAGGTCTAATGCTTGGATTAGAAAGGACAAAGGAAAAGCAAACACATCACAACTTTTAATTCTCAGACTGAGAACAAGAGGAAGAAACATATTTTTACTTGTAATCTGAAGTATTGCTACGTAAATCACTGATGAATACTAATTGTTGCAACCTACAAGGATTTGTTTCAGTTTGTTTTGGTTTTTTTTACAATTAACTTCATGCTATAACACTTCAAAGTTGATGACAATGATTTTCAGAGAAAGGACATCTAAAATTCGGAATCACGGAGTCCTGAGCTTTGAACTAGGGTGCTGAGTTCTACTAAACTAGTTTGGTTGTTCAAGTGGCTCCATACAGATTTGAGTCTTATTTTAGGATTATCAATTAAAACAGTCACAGAATGGTTAGAGCAAAGCTCTTCTTGACCTCTTGCAGATATACTAAATGGATGTAAACACTAAAACATCCCTCTTTTTGAGCTTGCCCAAAAGTCATGTGAAGAACTGCAAGTCTCTTATTTTCAGTGCTTCCTAAGTGTCTCCAGTACAGCGTGCGTGATATTTGTGTGTTAGACACCCACATATTTGACTTTGAGGTGATCTTGACATGATCTGGCTCATTATTTCAACACCAAAGAAAACAAATGGAAGAAAGCAGCTGTTCTTTCTCTGAAATCCCAACCCAAATTACTTCTTCTAATTGGAATACTTCTGTAAAAAAACCCTCATATTTCCCATATTTCTTGATGTCACCAAACTTTACCTGTGCCTCAATGATAACTCTAGTCTGGATGACCAACATGGTTCATTATTCTAATAGTAAGCTCCATGCATTCTCCCAAACTGTTCTTTGCTGAAAAACAACCTGTGTAGTGATGCCTCTGTTTAACGTAGCTAGCTGGGATTCTGTGATTGAAGTTATTATACTAATTCTCACTCTTTTGCTCATATCCGATGTTTCTCTGTGTTGCCTTATATCTTTATTCCTTATGCTTGTGCTCATGCTTTACTCATACATTTTTGGTCAGAGTTTTTTCTTTGTGGTGTTGTTTTTTGTTTGTTTTTTTTTGTTTCTTTTTGTTGTGTTTTTTTTTTAATATATATTCATGTACAATGATGTGCCACATACTCCCTCAGACTTAACAATAACAAATACTGAAGGAAAACTCCAAGGATCAGGCCTGATAGCAGGTTAGAGCAAAGCACATAGGATTACTATATAGTGTTGGCTTATAGCTCTTTTATTCTTGGGGCCAAAATAAATCCAAGTGAGAAAACAGAACTAGACCTAGATGTAGGAGGAAGATATGAGAATTTTATGGACTGATACACATGATGACCTCTGGCTCTTGTTTCTCTCTACTGTGTTCAATAGAAACAGGACACTCTACATTTATTTATAAATGAAAAATATATTATAACTGAATAACATAACTGATTTCTCCACCACAGAGAAACAACTGTGCTAAAGGCTGGATATCAGCTAACTGCATGGCCTAAAGAAAAAAAGCTAAGAACAATAGAAAAAGCAATGTATCTATATTTAAAGTGACTCCTAATTGTTGCCGTAATGACGGAATGATGTAGGATGTTTTACAGGCCTCATTAGATACTGTCCCACAATTCCTAGGATTCTTGAGGCTTTGGTAAGTAAAACAGAATATAAACTCTTGATGTTTGTAATACTTTCAAAGAGAATATTTCTTTTGCACAAAAGATAAGAAGGAAAAAACATACTCAGCTCAAGTACTCTGAAGAAATGCTTTTTATGAACCTCAAGGATTTCAACACATGAAATCCCAGTTATCTCTCTTCTCGTCCTCCTAGAGTTTGAGCATAAGGGACTAAACGTGATCTCTCCCAGATATTTAAATCAACAGCAACATAGAAGTTTATCTGACAATGAACTATGGCTCTGGGATGTGAGCTAGTTGAGGTGCAGGTACATGTTCTGTTCTGATGAGTTGTGTATAGCAGCAACAATATGGAGGAAGAGCAGTCACAGGTAGGTGAGGCAGGGAAGTAATGTCTCAGGCTATCGCAGCTGTTTGTGTAGTAAACACAAGCAGTTCGGTACAGTACAAGCACCAAATATCATCATGGAACAGGAACTGGATAAGAGACGCAAGACAAAGAGAGAAAGAAACCCAACATTTAATTTGGCGGAAAAAGAGCAGCAATACCTCCAGTTTTTGTGAAACAGTAAAAATAACATTCTATAAAAAAACCACCAGTAACAGGAGAACGCATGGACAAATCCATGTTAGGATAGTCAGGACGGAAGATGACTGAAAAATTTCTCTAGGAGTAAAGGGATCTAAACAAGTGGACAGAATCATGGCTGCTAAAATTTAGTGCTGGTAAATTTAAAACATGCACATTAGAAGGGATAATCTGTACTACTCCTCTAATGAAATTTAAATTAATGACAATCATTTAGGAAAAACCTCAAGTGTCATTGCAAGCTGCTTAATGAAAACTGGTGCTTGATACACTGCAACAGTTAAATTTACAAAGCAAAATGCTGGCTGGATGCATTATTATGCATAAATAGCCAAATTTAGGGGTTTGTAGGCAGGGTTCTTTTAAGGTTTTCTTTATCAGTTTATTTATTTTTATTTTGATGCAGTTTTCTTATATATAGAAAATGTGCTCAAAGCTGAGGTCGCAATAGAAATCAAAAGAGGAGATAGTAATTTTTATCACAGTTCCCAAATCTCATAAAACCAGCCTATTCCCAAAGAAATTTCTGCTCAAAGAACATCTTGCATCTTTCTTTTTTTTTTTCTTTTGTTATGTTTTGTTTTGTTTTTGTTTTCGTCTATTTCTCTGTCTTTTGCCTTTAAATACATAGAATAGGCTCCACCCTATGTAACCTGAGACAGTTAGTGTGTAAGCCCTCCACGACTGCAAGTCAGTTACTGCTGATTTTCTCTCTGGAGAGAGAAAAGCACTTCGAAAGCACAAATCACACCATCTATTTCAGACTTGTGTCTTATGATGAGACAAGTTATGAGACAGAAGTGCCCAATTCTTTGCACTGACTGTAAAGTGAGCCTAAAGTAGCTAGCATAGGACAGATGCTGACTCTTTTCAAGTTACTTGCAGGCTTACAGATCATCAAGTGCAAGGTTCAGCACCTGGATCAGGGCAACCCTCAGTAGCAACAGAAGCTGGGGAATGAAGGAATTGAGAGCAGCCCTGCAGAGAAGGACTTAGGGGTGCTGGTTGACGAAAAGCTGGACGTGAGCTGGCAATGTGCATTTGCAGCCCAGAAGGTCAACTGTGTCCCTGGTGTATCAAAAGAAGTGTGACCAGCAGGTCAAGAGAGGTGATTCTATCCCTGTGCTCCATTCTTGTGAGACCCCATCCAGAGTACTGTGTCCAGCTCTGGGACCCTAACACATGAAGGACAGTGACCTGCTCTAGCAGGTCCAGAGGAGTTCCACAAAAACGGTCTGATGGCTGAAACACCTTCATTATGAATAAAGGCTGAGAGAGTTGAAATTGTTCAGTCTGGAGAAGAGAAGGCTCCAGGGGGGAGACGTTATTGTGGCCTTTCAATACTAAACAGGGCTTATATGAAAGATGAGGAAAATCTTTTTATCAGGGCCTGTTGCAACAGGTCAAGGGGTAACTCTTTTAAATTACAAGAGGATAGATTTAGACTAGCAATAAATTTTTACCATGAGGATAGTGAAACTCTGGAACAGGTTGCCCAG